>MNCI01013415.1:273695-360914 GCA_015680685.1 Gnetum montanum | reverse complement strand
TATGCTACCAAAAATTGTTGCGTAAACTACCATGTACGAGACTCCATTTTGACTAGATAATAGATGTCAATGATTGCATTCAAACAGAACCTTTAAAATACTTGACAATTTCTGATTGAAATACCACAGGAATTCACTTTAAAGATAGAAAGAAGCTATTTTGGTCCCATCGAAATACCAAAGATTTTTTGAACCCTCTCGACTACTGAATTGTTCAACGGCGTGACTACAAATAGATGCTCTCTTACAAAAATCCCAATAGCAGTTCCCACATGTTACACAATAACAAAATTTACTATTAAAATGCTCTCAAGGCTTTTAAACACAAGCACTTCTATGGCAAAATTTTAATAGAAATTTCTATTGGGCAACAAGAACAATAAGAGCAATCTAAAAATCCTAAAATCACTTGAGAAGGATGATACTATCTAAAGCACTAGCTAAATAATTTAAAGAAAACAAAAAATGAAATGCATAACTCATAGGACCATGACAAAGAGGCTGAAATCTTTACTTTAGCAAGCCATCTTGCAAGCAATCGTTCACAATTTCTTTACAAAGCTCTTCTCAAGACCTTGAGTATGTCTCCAAGTGAGAGCCCAAGTGTGATGTATGAGACCTCCCAAAAGTCTTCTAATTGATGTATGAAACCCCAATTATTCCCTCCAAAAGTCCTTATCACAAATGAGATTCCCACCATTCTTTTGTCTCCTTGAAGCCCTTTTATAGGGTTCAAAGGTAGGTAGGGAAGTTACAATTTCAAAAAAAATTCTCAAAATATCTCACCTAACTTTTCTCCCAAGTAACTTGACTAACCAATTAGAAGATTACTTACCCAAAAAGCTAGGAGAAAGTTATGTAGTTAGGGAGTTAGGAAGTTATGCATAAAATTAGGAGAATTTTATGCTAACATTAATGTAATGTGACATTAAATGTAATGGGATAATCAATATTGCAAAAAAATTTTATGGGTAGTAACTTATATGTTTTAAAATAATTTTTCATAACTTGGGATAATTGAAGGCAAGTTTTTAAATCAAGGCTTCATACAATGGGTACTTCATATGATGGATATATATATATTGTTGGTTAATTTATACTCCATCTTAACCATATACTTTGAGTGGCAGAAGTAATCAAATAATTCTTGGTGAAAGCGGCAAAGTTACGTCCTTAAACGATTCTTCTTGTCTTCCCTGTAAATAGTGTAGAGGCTCCATCATAGTTCTAGGACAACGGTCTTTCTCTCATTTCTCACAAAACTTGTAAGAACTGACACATGTTTGAATCAAGATTCAAAATGTAGCATCATCCCAAACTGTAGATTCAAACTGCCACCGCAAAATAAGGCTCTGCAAAACCATAACTGACGATCACCACAGGAGAAGGCTCTGCAACTGCATCTGGCTCTGTCGTCGCATGCTGGAGAAGAAGGGTTTTCTTGAAGAACGACGCGCTAAGCATACTATCTCAAACAGAGGGTTTTCATTGCCAAAGATTTTTTTCTTTTTCCCCCAAAATTGGTTTAGGGCTTCCTGCATTTCTTGTTTTTGTTTGTCTCCGCCATTATCATTGATTACAGGACCAGGGATGAATGTGTTGTGAATCTGCAGCCACTGAAACCATAAGAACCTTTAGAGCCATTGCTGCCCACGCAATTGAAACTGCTACGACCTGTGACAAAAATAGAATCAGGGCCCGAACAAAATGGGATGTCTTTCTCCGTGTATTGTATACAGAGGGTTTCAATTTTTTCTTTGTTGTTTAATCCCTACGTTCTGCCCTCCATTGGCCTCAGTTCTGTCCGATTTTCTCCAAACGATTGCTGCTTGAAACCCCTGTTAAAACGGCTCATCCTGTGCAAGAAGGACCTCCCACACGCTTTACAAACTTAGGTTTGGCATCTGACGAGTCGGCAACATAGCTCCAACTGGTACATGGATGCAGTCCAAAACTAGCAAGCTAGAGGAAACACCCCAATACCATGGCATTCAGCTCCTTTTTTTTTTATTTCATTTTTCCCAGTAGAGTTAACAATGGGTCTCGGGTCATACGTGAATTTGGGTTTTCTACAATACAGAAACCTTTACACCCTTTGATAATTATGAATTCAAAACCAGTTGGACTCTTTAGCCGATTTTTGATAATCGACTACCCATGGTGTTGTTTATTTTGCCAATATTAATCAGGTAGTATGCTTTCTTGTGGTAAATAATCCTTCTCATTTTTATTCCAACCTTCACTCAGGAAAATATCTTGGTACTTTAATTTACTTTCCAAGAAGGCTTAAATCATCAACATTATTTACCAAGCTTTCTTCTCCAAGAATATCCATTACTCACAATACTAAACTACAAATTTAAAACCAGGGATTTTGCTCATATTTTAAACAAAATATTCCAACTGAACAAAATATTCCAACTGCTCCATGTAATGGCCAAATGTGCCAACACTAATACATGTAGAAAATCTTGACTCTTGGAAGGGATGCATTTATTAGATAAAATTTTGATGCAAGCTTTCTCGTTTGCTTGGTGAATCATGGTAACTGGACAGATCGCATGGCCCTTGTGCTAGTGATGCTTCATTCAAATTTCTACCCTGTCAACTTTCCTTGGTAGGATAGATGCCTACCATGGTTGTGATGGGTGATAAGGAATCAGGGTTCGATTCTAGAGAGGGAGCTTGAGAAATGGCTACCACATCCAAGGAAGGTAGCAATCATGCAAATTACCCAATCCTAACATGGGGAGGTAGTGATAATAAATAACAATACTAGGCTCATCGAGTCCAGTAATTGGAATGACTACAATTTAAACCCCTTAATGAGTATCCATTGGAGGGCAAGTCTAGTGCTAGCATATATGGTAATTCCAGCTTCAATAGCATATATTTAAGTTTTTGTAGTTAAAAAGCTCGTAGTTGGATCTTGGGATGGGGTGGTCAGTTTGCTAATTTGGTGTGCATTGACCACTCCGTTTCTTCTATCGATGACATGGTCCTAGCCATAATTGGCTCGGTCACAAATCTGACACTATTACTTTGAAAAAACTAGAGTGCTTAAAGCAAGCCTATGCTTTGAATACATTAGCATAGAATACTGCAATAAGATTTTGATCTTGTTATGATGGCCTTCGGGATCGGAGTAATGATTAATAAGGACTATCAGGGGCATATGTATTTCATTGTTTGAGGTGAAATTATTTGATTTATGAAAGATGAACTAGTGTGAAAGCATTTTCGAAGGATGTTTTCATTAATTCAGAATACCATTCACGAACAAGACCTGAGCTTGCTAACTAGCTACGTGGAGGCATTCCCTTCATGGAAAGAATTTTAGAGGAACTATGGTCACTCAGGCCATAGAATTTTCAAGTAATAACAATTTTGTGATGACCTTAGATGTTTTGGGTTGCATGCACGCTACACTAATGCATTCAACGAGTTTCTTTCCTTGGTTTGAGATGATCAGGAAATCTTATGAAAATGCATCATGATGGGGATACATCTTTGTAATTATTGGTCTTAAACAAGGAATTCCTAGTAAGCATGAGTCATCAACTCGCATTGTCTACATCCCTATCCTTTGTACATACCACTCGTTGCTCCTATTGATTGAACGATGTAGTGAAATGTTTAGATTATGGTGGTGATGATGGTTTCGCCATCGTCGATGTCGTGAGAAGCTCATTGAACCTTATTGTTTAGAGGAAGGAGAAGTCATAACAAGGTTATCATAGGTGAACCTATAGTAGGATCAATAATGCACACATGATTTTGTCTCATGTTGGTTACAGTCTTACATTTCTGTCATAGTGACAAAGAATGCTTCGGGGACCTCATGTGGGGGGGCATCCATGATGGTGATGTTGCACTAGGATAGGACTTCATGAAATGCTCGTGGGGAGAGTTTGTGCTTGGCAGGGGTGTGAGATGTTGCATCTAGATTACACCTCACATGTTTGATGGATCAATCATCCAAAGGACACACCATCACACAAGTAGATTTTATGGGAGAAAGAAAAAGGGGATCAATCTAGAGCATTTGAAGCAGGGGGCTTAGGTTTCCTCCTGATCGAGGACATGTCATCCATGGTTTCCATCATTCATTGAGGATAGGTGGGCAGATGCATGTTTCAGGAGTGGTGACCTGTGAATGGAGCATCTACGCCTCAGTGAGGAAATCATGGTGGTTCTCAAGCTCTACATTCATGGTTGGTGAGTGTGTCACAAAAATAGCTTTAAAAATAGAAGATTGGATGTGAGGGGGACATACGAGGGCTTTTCTTGTTTTCCCCAGCCATTTGTTTCTGTGAAGAGGGGCACATGGGAGGGAGGGGATAATATGTGATGGCTTGGTGTAATTCTCTTCTCTTATCACACATTTTCTAGGTGAATGGATACCCTCAACCTCAGGATTTTAGGGTACATCATCTCTTCAAGAAAATGCAGGGCAGTTAGGGGCATTATGTCAAATAGCTATGGTGTTGGTGCTTTATGGGTTCTCATCTTGCCCACCTATGGGTGTGTAGTAGGGTTGTCATTCAGAGGGTGGTCACTCCCCCTTGTCTGGATGTTAACACTGGTTACATCCCTTGGGTACCACCTACTTTTCTTTCGCCAATGCAAGGGTGTGAGTGGCACCAAGGATGTGATGAACATCCACTGCATCACTACAATGATTAACTAGGGTTCATGACCCCAACCACAACTCTTGACAATGGATATCTTAGCTCTCATTTCAATGAAGAACATAGTGAAATGAAATACTTTGTGTGAATTCTAGAATCCCATGAATCATTGAATCTTTAAACACAAGTTGCACCCAAGGCCTAGGTCAAGCGCATGTCTTCATGTGTGTCATGAAGATCCTATAGCACGCCTTCTTTTCCTCATGCATGGAGGTAACAGATGTGGTCATCTGTATCTCTCAAGGTATGGTCAACTAAAAGTTTCTATCGTTTTTGTTTTCTTGCTTCTCCTTCGAAGAAGCAATGGATGGTGTTGGTAGTCTCTATGCTCCCAGCATTAAGCACACACAAGGTATGTTGGTGCCCTCACCAGCATTCTACATCAGTGTGATGCAAGATCCTACGATTGACGGTTCTAGGGGGACGATGTTCCTATTTTGCATTGTGCATAGGAGGGGTGATGCTCCCTCTTCGTAGTGACCCTAGTTTCAATTAGGGTACCTATTCAGTTTAAGCATATAACTAAGTAGAGGAAGAGAAACTTATGAGGATTTCCCTAGTAATGGTGAGCAAATAGATAATAGCCCAACATGAAAATTTGGTGACGGTCACTACCCAAATTATAGTCTACAGAAGCATCCCCTACGATGGACCAAGCCTAAGTTCCCTAGAATAGGTTGCCGGAGAGGGTAACAACGCCATTAGGCTTGGACCCTGCTACACCACAAGGTGCTATCGATGAGTTGGGTTGTTTGGAATGTAGCCCTAAGCTGGTGGTAAATTTCATCGAAGGCTAAATACACATTAGAGATCGATAGTGAGCAAGTACCATGAGGGAAAGATGAAAAGGACTTTGAAAATAGAGTTAAAAAGTGCTTGAAATTGTCAAGAGGAAAGTAGATGGAGGCCAATGTTGCTTCCTAGCTAAATGTGGAGCGAAGCATGTACGCTTCAGTTCACCACTTGGTTTAGGAGGCAAATCTGCATGGATCAGCACCATGGCACAAGCATGCATAGTTGGCTACACGCATGCTACCACTACAATGGTAAAGGTTCCAAGTGTGTGCCACTTCGAGGGGTAGGTCCTATGGTGCCTACATGCTTAGGATGTGGATTCCATGGGCTTTCAATTCAACCCATCTTGAAACATGGACCAAAGAGTCTAACATGCATGCGAGTTGTTGGGTTTGGAAACCTACATGATGCAAGGAAGTTGAAATGTAGGATCTATGCGAGGGTGTGGAGCACTATCCACCAACCTTGATCTTGTTGAGAAGGGTTCAAGTGAGAGCATGCCTGTTGGGACCCAAAAGATGGTGAACTATGCCTAAGAAAGGAAAAGCTAGAGGAAAATCTAGTGGAGGCTTGTTGGGATATTGATGTGCAAATCATTCATCAGACTTGGGTATAGGGGCAAAAGACTAATCAAACCATATAGTAGCTGGTTCCCTTTGAAGTTTCCTTCAAGATAGCTAGAGCTTGCATTCATGAGTTTTATTAGGTAAATAAAATGATTAGAGGCATCATGGGCAAAATGCCCTCTACATATTCTCAAACCTTAAATATGTAAGACAGTGCAATTTCCTTGGTGAGCTACATCAACGAATTGACAGCTCCAAGAAGGCCATTTTTGGTAAGCAAAACTAGCAATGTGGGCTGAACTAAAAGTTAAGCTATAGTGCTTGACTACATGCAAACCCAGAACCCACAAAGGATGTTGGTTGATTAAGACAATAAGATGGTGGTTATGGAACTTGAAATCTACTAAGAAGTGTGTAACAACTTACCTACCAAATCAACTAGCCCAAAAATGGATGGAACTTAAGCGTGCAACCTACCCTCAACCATGAGGGTAAGTGTTAGGCCCCAATGAGTAGGAGGGCATGGGGGTTGTTGCGAAGCCTAGGGTGTGAGCTCAAGTGGAGCATCCCCCAATGGAGATCTTGGTGGTAGTAGCAAATATTCAAATGAGAACTTTGAAGACTAACATGGAGAAAGGTTCCATGTGAATAGCACTTGGACATGGGTTAGTCAATCCTAAGAGATGGGAAGCCCCTTCCAATGGGTATGCTCTACATGACATCTTGAAAGGGAATTGGGTTAACATTCCTAAATTGGGACATGGCGGTGGATGGCAATGTTAGGGAATCTGGAGATGTTAGTGAGGGTCCTAGGAAGACTTATCTTTTCTTTTTAATAACTTGTCCACCCTGAAATTAACTCAACTAGAGATAGGGTCCAGTAGCTGGAAGAGCACTGCACGTCTTATGGTGTCTGGTGCACCCTCAGTGGCACCTAAAAATTTGAAGAACTAAGTACCATTCGTTCCTAGTCATACTCATAACCGCATCAGGTCTCCAAGATGAATAGCCTCTAGTCCATAGAATAATGTAGATAAGGGAAGTTAGCAAAATGGATCCATAACTTTGAGAAAATAATTGGCTCTAAGGGTTGGGCCTAGGGATTTGTGACTAGAACCCATGGGTTATCAAGGGCCTACCTAAGCTACTTCTATGGTGATGGTGGACCCTCACATGCTGGTCAGGCAATGGATGTATAGTATCCTCCCCCCTACATAGGGGATGGCTTTCCCTAGGTAATGAACAACTAGCTTAGGACTGGCTCGAACAAGGGGAATCTGATAGTTTAATCAAAACAAAGCATTGTGATGGTCCCTATGGATGTTGACACAATGTGATTTCTGCCCAGTGCTCAGAATGTCAAAGTGAAGAAATTCAACCAAGCATGGGTAAAAAAATGGAGTAACTATGACTCTATTAAGGTAGACAAATGCCTCATCATCTAATTAGTTATGGGCATGAATGGATTAACAAGATTCCCACTATCCCTACCTACTATCTATTGAAACCATAGCCAAGGAAACTAGTTTGGCAGAATTAGCAGGGAAAGAAGACCTTGTTGAGCTTGAATCTAGTCTAACTTTGTGAAATGACTTAAAAGGTGTAGAATAAGTGGGAGCTGCTCATGGTGAAAGTAAAATAGCAATACTTTTAACATTATTTTACTTACTCCATTGATCGGGAATGGGGCACAACCCTCAATTTTGGACCCAAGACATGCCTCGGTGCGTTGATCCACCCAGAAGACAAAGTTAGGTGGGGAGTTTGGCTGGGGTGGCACATCTATTAAAAGATAATGCAGGTGTCCTAAGATTAGCTCAATGAGAATAGAAATATTGGGTGGAATAGAAGGGTAAAAGCTCATTTGATTTTGATTATTAGTACAAATACAAACCATGAAAGTGTGAGCCATTGATCCTTTATATCTTCAAAATTTGAAGCTATAGGTGTCAAAAAAGTTACCACAAGGATAACTAGCTTATGGCAACCAAGCATTCAAAGAAACATTACTTTTTGATCCTTCAATGTCAGCTCTTTCCATCATTGTAAAGAAAAATTCACCAAGTGTTGGATTGTTCATCAACTAATAGGGAACATGAGCTAGGTTTAGACTGTCATGAGACAAGTTAGTTTTACCCTACTGATGATGCACACCGCAATAGTAATTCAACTTAGTATGAGAGGAACCATTGATTCACACAATTGGTCATCTTTTTTGGTTGAGAAGTCAATGATGCGAAGCTACCATGTGTCAGATTATGATTGAATGCCTATAAGTCAGAATCCATGCTAGAGGCAATGCCTCTTTCCTTGTTGGTTACTACATGACCCATGATAGGGGTGGCTTCGTTGCTCCCATTGGCATGTGTCGATGGTACCCCCTAGTCCTACCTACACTGTGGGGTGTTGGGGGCCATGCAGTTTCATTTCAAGTAGTTGGCAAGAAGAATCCTTTGCAGATGACTTAAATATATGATGGAGTATTGTAAGTGGTAGAGTGGCCTTGCTACCATGATACATTGAGATTCAACCCCTTATAATCGAGATTCATGATCACAGTCTCTCCCCCTCATCCTCTTCTTTAAGTCTTCTCTTTCACTTTTCCTTTGTAGATGCATGGCCACATTTCATCCAACTGAAATCATTGTCTCATGGGGGTAGGTGAATAGGGGTCATGCATTTGTTTCAAGAGATGGGTATCTCCCCCTTCACGGGCACATGTATCATTACACACACACATGCATACGTAGTCCCTTTCTTCTAAGTCCAATTCTGGTCGATATCCTTGGAGTCTGAATATGTTTTTTAATCTCATGATTGAGAACCTCACCTAGGTTGGGGACTTTGTTCATTTACATCATTAGCAGGGAACATCCCATGCTTGTGAGGTCACATGGAGTGGGAGACCACACTGCAACACTCTTGATGACCATGAGGTTTCAAATTTTTCCCGTGATTGACTCAACAAAGCTCTTAAGCATTTTCTAGAAAAAGACCCCCTTCATTGTCAAAGGGTTTACCTAATGGACCCTTGGGGCCAACCGCTTGCCTAACAGACCCTTAAGACCAACTGTAGGCAAAATAGACCTTATGGACCAACCAACTGTTGGCCACACAGATCCTTAGGACTAAGGTTTGGCCCAATAGACCCTCAGCAACATATGCTATGCAAATGGACCCTCATGACCACGTATTGGCCAAACGAAACCTCAGGACCAAGTGTTGGCCAAACAGAACCTCACAACCAAGTGTTGGACGAACAAACCCTTGCAACCAAATTTATAAGGATGCAGGATGATATGGCTAAAACTGGCCCAATCAACATATATGGGTAGAGGTAGTGTTCTCCCTAGCAGCACCACATAATACTCTCACAAGAGTGCTCTTCATGGGAGCACCTCATATAGCTTTTTTGGCATGAACACTCTCATGAGACCAAGTGTTGGCCAAACAGACCCTCGTGACCAAGCATTGGCCAAACAGACCCTCATGACCAAGTGTTGGCCCAATAGATCCTTGTGAAGAAGTGTTGGCAAAATGGACCCTCACGACCAATTTTTTGCTAAATGGACCCTCGTGAACAATGGTTGGCCCAACAGACCCTCATGACCAAGCGTTGGGCAAATGGACCCTTGTGACCAAGTGTTGGCCAAATGGACCCTTGTGACCAATAGTTGGCCCAATGGACCATTGTGAACAAGTGTTGGCCAAATAGACCCTTGTGATGAATTGTAGGGAAAATGGACCCTTGTGACAAATGGTTGGCCTAATGGACCCTTGTGACCAAGTGTTGGCCCAACGGACCCTCATGACCAAATTTATAAGGGTGCAGGATGGTTTGGCTGAAATGGGCCTAATTAACATATATGGGGAGAGGTAGCATTCTCCTTGGGATCATCTCATGGTGATCTCATGAGAGCACTCTCCATGGGAGCACCTCACATAGCTGCACTGGCATGAGCACTCTCACAATACCAAGTGTGGGCCAAATAAACCCTTGTGACCAAGCGTTGGCCAAATGGATCCTCAGAACCAAGTGTTGTCCAACGAACCCTCATGACCAATTGTTGGCCGAAGAGACCCTCATGACCAATGGTTGACCTAACAGACCCTCATGACCAAATTCATAAGGGTGCAAGATGGTTTGGCTAAAACTAACCTAATCAACATATATGACGACAGGTAGCATTCTACTTGGGAGCATCACACAGTGCTCTCATGAGAGTGATATCCATGGGAGAACCTCACATAGCTATGCTAGCATGGGCACTCTCACAAGACCAAATCTTGGCCAAATAAACTCTCATGACCTAGTGTTGGCCAAATAGACCCTCATGACCAACTGTTGGCTGAACCGACCCTCGTGACCAAGTGTTGGCCCAACAGACCTTCGTGACCAAGTGTTGGCCAAATGCACCCTCGTGAGCAATGGTTGGCCCAATGGACCCTTGTGACCAAGTGTTAGCCAAATAGACCTTCGTGATCAAGTGTTGGCCAAATGGACCCCCATGACCAAGTGTTGGACAAATGGACTCTCATGACCATGTGTTGGCCAAACAGACCCTCACGACTAAGTGTTCACTAAATAGACCCTTGTGACCAAGTGTTGGCACAATGGACCCTCATGACCAACTGTTTGCCCAACAAACCCTTGGGAGTAATTGTTGGCCAAATGGATCCTCATGACCAATGGTTGGCCCAAAGGACCCTCACGACCAAGTGTTGGTCCAAAGAACACTTACGACCAAGTGTTGGACCAATGGACCCTCATGACCATGTGTTGGCCAAATGGATCCTCATAATGAATTGTAGGCAAAAAGAACCCTCATGAGTAGCAGTTGGCCTAATAGACCCTCATGACCAAGTGCTAGCCAAACAAACCCTCGTGACCAAGTGTTGGCCTAACGGACCCTTGTGACCAAGTGTTGGGCAAACAGAACCTCATGATCAAGTGTTGGCCAAACGAGACCCTTGTGACCAAGTGTTAGCCAAATAGATCCTCCTAACCAAGTGTTGGCCCAACAGACCCTTAAGAGCAAGTGTTGGCCAAATGGACCCTTGTGACCAATAGTTGGCCCAACTGACCCTTGTGACTAAGTGTTGGTCCAACGGACCCTCATGATCAAGTGTTGGCCAAAGGAACCCTCATGATGAATTGTAGGCAAAATGGATCCTCATGACCAATGGTTTGCCCAATAGACCCTCATGACCAAGCGTTGGCCCAATGGAACCTCGTGAGAAAGGGATGGCCAAATGGACCTTCGTGAACAAGCGTTAGCCAAAAAAACTCTCATGACTAAGTGTTGGTCCAATGGACCCTCCAGACCAAGTGTTGGCCAAACAGACCCTTGTGACCAATGGTTGCCCAACAAACCCTCATGACCAAGTGTTGGGTAAACAGACCCTAGTGACCAAGTGTTGGCCCAATGGACCCTCTTGACCAAGTGTTGGCCAAATGAACCCTTGTGACCAATTATAGGCCCAACGAACCCTCGTCACCAAGTGTTGGCCCAGCAGACCCTCGTCACCAAGTTGAAACACCCCAAACTTTGAAGGCATCCTTGCTTCACCAAGTCTTTGCAAATCATGCAGCATCACGAAAATTCTTTAGGAGATGGATGCTCTAAAGTTTAGACTATCCAATTCGGCAAGTTTTCTACCCCAGGTGTCAATAGGCTAAATGGATTCTCTAGCCTACCCACCTGAGTAGTTCATCTAACCAATTTTTCTAAGTCAAGGAGTTTTGCTATGCTAGGTAGTGTAGCAAACTTCAAAAGACTTTTGTAGAAGCGCAATGCTACACTATGGTGTGCTACATAGTGTAGCACAACATGGCAAAAGTTGCACAGTTACTCCCCTTGCCCAACTTCAAGTCCTTCAACAATGTCTCCTTCCATCAGAAAGTGGCAAACTTGGCGAAAAGTAGGTCATGTTTTCTGCTACGCTATGCTAAGCTACATAGCACAACAAGGCATAGCAATTTTGTGAAAGTGAAAAAAGGAATCTTAAAGGGAGGGATCAGCAAGTTTGCAAGCTTTGCAGTGCAAAAGGCAAAGTTTGTAGATTGGCAATGTTTTTGTGACTAAGGATAGCTTCTACGCTATGATACGCTACATAGCATAGTATAGCGTAGAAAACATGCAACCAGCCGTCACAACACTGTAAAGGTTTCCAACACATGTAGCAAGATACATTGCAAATTTCTTGCTTCGACTAATGGCTATGCTACGTTGCAAAGCATAGCACAGGGTGACAAGATGCTACGCAATGCTAACCTGGTACGCTACAAAGCATCGCAAAGTATGGCAAGAAGTTGTGCTACATCAATGCACTCCACCTAATCACACCATTTCTTTGACAGTGTAATTATGACATGATAGGCTTTTAATTACGACATGGCAGGCTCACCCAATGGTCATGCAGGCATGTGTAGCATAGATAGGTTAGCATAAGCCCAGGGCATGTGGCATTGAAACCACATCTTTCGCATGACCTTGGTCTTATAAATACCCCAATGAAAAACACTTAGAGACTCTCTAGCTCTCACTCTCTTAGGCCCCCCTAGCTTTTTTAGTATTTTAAGCTTTTCGATCCCCTGGTCCTGAGTTTTTTGGCAATCTAGTCAACTAACAATTTAGTTGTCTGACAAGAAAAAGTTAGCATTGTAACCTTAAGCACTGTAAGCTTTCTATTTGACATTGTAAGCAGTTAGCTCTTCCATTTGGCATTTTTTCTTCCTTTCCCTACCATCTTGGTAGCATTCTACATTGTTCACTCCCAAGTCCATGTTCAAGCATCAAATTATCTTGCTCTAAACACCTTGGTTACCTTTGGGATCTTTGTGCTTCCCAACGTCATGCAACGAATTGTATCCACCTCGATAGAGTAAATTCATAATCTTGAAGTGGCACATTTCCATAACTACATTATGATTTGCTTTCCTATTTATCATCACACTTTACATTATTGCATCGTTTATGTTTAAAATTTTATTTTATGCAATAAACTTTTCTTTCAAATTACATGTTGCAAAAGGTTATATTGAAATCGACTAAGTCCATGTCTGATCGACTAGACCATTCAGGGCACCCAGTTTCTGTTCCATCCAGCATGACCCTCTCGCAGAAACAGGGTTAAGACTCTTAACGACCAATGACCCATTGGTGTTTTCTAGTCATGAACGTTTTTGGTTGCTATAATTTTCTGGCGCTAGAAGGAGGGCTTTTGGTGCCCTTACCACATGTCACGGTAGTCCTGTAAGCCTTCTGCACCATGATACACATTAATGTAAACTTGACACCTGTCTGTGATTGTTTACGCATCGTGCGGTGCAGATTGGTCATCTCAATTGTTCCTCGGGAACCCTACAGGATATAAAACCTCTGGTTGCTAGCTGGCTTGCCTATCTTATGGTAGTCTTGCATGTGCTTTGTATCCTATTGCACACTAGTGTAAGTGTGATACCCTTTTGCAATTGTTTATGCACCATGTGGTACAGATCAGTTGCCTTGATGGATCCTTGAGAGCCTTACAAGACATAAATCCCTTTTGATTGCTTGCAAACTTCTTTGCTCTTCTCGTTCACAATTTTCTTAGCTTTCTAAGTTCCTTTCTTTTCACATTTGCAAAATTTTCTAGCTTAGTAACAATGACTTCTACAACAACTACTGCTAATACCTTCAACATTAAGGTTCCCATCACTGTTCAAGGCATCATAGGTGCTGAACAACCACTGAACCCAATGTTGGAAACACGTCAATTCCTCAGGATCCAAAATCGAGGACCTGAGGGCTTAGCCAAGCAACATGAACACTATAACTTTCTCTTTGCAAAGGTTCAAGAAAACCTAACTTTGGATGTACATAATTTCAAAGGAGAACATTGCTTCGAGTTTGCTTAATATGATGGAAAGGAGTTTGTTCCCACTCCTGGTGCTTCCATACCTTTGACACAGACAAACCAAAGGCTTTTAGACCATCTAATCCAATTGTCTAGGCTTAGGGAGCAACATGACATAGCATCTAACTAGGATGATTATTTCTAGGATTAATAGGAGGAACTCAATTCCCAATACAACGAGGGAGGTCAAACCAACCCCATTCCTATCCATCCTACCTAGTCCCTCTAGGCCAATCCATTGTCTATCACCTCTCACTTTGTGATTATGCCTATGCTCCCACAACCTATGACTACAACCACAATGGGTAGCGATGTCACCTTCCCAGTGTATCAATGTACTTATTTCCCTATTTCATTTACAGCAACTATGCCTCCGCAAATTATTCATCAATCCATTCTTGTAGTGCATCACACACCAACCATGGCTACCCTACTACATGTTCATACTATACCTACTTCACAGTCATATGTAACTTCCATTTCAATTCCTACGTTCACATCTATTCCACCCACTATGGTGGGCCTAGGCCCATCCACATGGTAGAACCCATTTACTTCTTCACCTATTCCACAATCATCACAGATGTCTCATTATGTTCACCCTCAAACCTAACAAACCCCACAAACGATACCACCTAACATAGGGTTATGTCAACAACACAAGTGGTCTATCCGGCAGCACAACCCACACTTGCAAGCAGCATCGTTCACAGGGACCATCCCAACAATACCGTCGATGGGTCATGCCTCCACCCTTGCCATTCCATAGATGGAAACTACCTCAGCAGTTCCCCAACTATCCTCAACATCGTAGGGTCTAAACCAAGCATTCTAGCTCATCTAGACCCTCACTAAGAAAATAAACTACCTCAAGGTTGTCACGTCTAACATGGTACAAGTCATGGACTTTTACTAGGATGACCCCATTAGCCCTGCAATCCCTACGCTGACATTACCCCCAGGGATGTGTCTCCCACACTTCATGAAGTACAACAGGGAGGGAGATCCCAACGCACACCTTGTTACCTTTAGGTCTAAGTCTCTCTTATTGCAACAATGGATGCACATGATTATTTGTGTCTTTGCTATGTGCCTAGTTTGGAGAGCCTTGGATTGGTACCACGCACTGCCACACTCATCCATTTCAACTCTAGAGGAGCTTCTGACCTAGTTCATGATGCACTTTAAGTATAACTTGAAGCCAAAAATCATGTTGGACCAGTTGATGAGTGTGAGGTAGGACCCTCTAGAACTAGTCTAGAAATTCATCTAAAGATAGAGCACAACCCTTAACGAAATCCGTGAGCCCATCATGGAGTTCCACTTGTTGGTGGTCTTTAAGGGTGCAGTGAATAACTTTATCAAGTCTAAAATGTACTACCTTGCCCCTCACACTCTTAATCAAGCCTTTGCTCAGACTAAGATTATACAAGATGCAGCCGAGGCAAGCAAAGACCTGGCCTACATCGCCTACAAAAACACCTTCACAAAGAAGAATAAGGGTAAGGCCCCAACAACCATAGTGGCCACTATGGTGACCGAGGCTAAGCCCAAACCCAGCAACAATGGTAACAAGAATAACAAGAAATTGTTCATACTCACAACTAACACCATGCCCAATTAGGGCAATGTGCCACAAGCTCTATTACCCGCATCTGAGACATCCACATAGCCCAAACCTAATTTTGAGCATAAAGATCACTCAAAATACACCCCATTGCCTCTCAAGCCTTTAGAACTTCTAAAGCAACTATTGGCAGTGGGGCACATTGAACACAAGAAGATGTCAGAAGAAGGAATTAGGAGATATCAATGCTACTACGAGCTCCTTAGAAAGCCCTCCTTGGCCTTGCCGAATGATTCCCCAGTTCCTAAGGATTTTAGGCTGGACAGATTTTGTGACTATTACCAATAGTGTGGTCACAATATAGATTATTTTCTGGCATTCTAGGATGACATCCAGAGATTGATCGATCAGGGCAAACTAGTATTTGATGAAAGCAACCCAACACACCTTGAGAACCAATCTATGCATGTCTACAAAAACCCCCTTAATGCCAACAATGCTGGTTACGTCATCAACGCCATCGATATTAACAATGATCCTAGGACATCCCAACAGCCATTTATGATTCGTGTGCCTCAGCTTAGTGCACCAACACCACCAGCTGCTAGTCGTAGCTTGCCATAGTTGTTTATTCTAAGAGTCCCTCCCCAGGCATCCGTCTCCATGCCACTTTTTAACGAAACTACACACCCCACATGTTAACACCATTAACATGTGGAAAAGGCACCAAAGGCTCTCCTTCTAGTGCCAGAGAAACTGTAGCAACTAAAAACATTAGCAACTGGAAAACGTCAATGGGCCATTAGCCACTGGCAGTCTTGACCCCATTTTCAAGGGAGGGCGATGCTAGATGGAATGGAAACGTGGTGCTTTAAATGGTCTGGTCAATCAGACAAGGACTTATTCGATGTCTATATAACCTTTTGCAATTTGTTATTTGAAAATAAAATTGATAGTGTGAAGGAATGCTTAAATGAAAAAGAAATAGAAGACAATGTAAAATGTAACAGTAAATAGGAAATAATGTAAAATGAAGTTAGAAAAATGCACCGCTTCGGAGCTACAACTTCACTCTGTCAAGATGGATACAATCGGTTGCACAGCGCTGGGAAGTGCAAAGATCCCAAGGGTAACTACGATGTCTAGAGCAAGGTGGATGTGTGCTTGAATGTGGACTTAGGCATTAACAATGTGAAATTCTACCAAGGTGGTAGAAAAGAGTAGAATAGAATGCCAAATGAGAATGCTAACTGTTTGCAATTTCAAACAAAAAGATTACAATGCTTGAGGTTACAGTGCTATCTTACCTACCAGGAGAAAAAATACCCAAAGTGGAGACAAAAAAGCCAGAGAGAAAGAATCGAAGCCCAGAGTGTAAGAGTCCCTCATTGGGGTATTTATAAGACCAAGGGCATGTGAAAGATGTGGTTTGAATGCCACGTGCCTTGGGCCTATGGGGAATTTTCTATGCTACACGTGCCTACATGACCATTGGGTGAATCTGCCATGCTGTAATTATAGACCTTCCACATCATAATTATGCTATCAGAGCAACGGTGCAATTAGGTGAGGTGAATTAATGTCACGTAACCACTTTTCATGCCTTGTCATGCTTTGTAGTGTAGCATGTTTGGCATAGTGTGGCATCTTGTCACGCTGTGCTATGCTATGTAGCATAACGTAGCATAACCGTTAGTTTGAAGCAAAAAATCTGCATTGCATTCCATTACATGTGTTAGGAACCTTTGCAGTGTTTTAACTGTTGATTTTAGGTTTGCTATGCTATGCTATGCTACGTAGCATATCATAGCGTAGCATCTATCCTTAGTTGCAAAAACGTTGCCAATCTACAAACTTTGTCTTTTGCACTGCAAAACTTGCGAACTTGCTAATCCTACCCTTTGAGATGCTTTTTTTCACTTTTGTAGAATTGCTATGCCTCCCTTCATCTTGTAGCTTAGCGTAGCATAACAGCAAACATGACTTTATTGTGCCAAGTTCACCACTTTTTGATGGAAGGAGACATTGCCGAAGGACTTGCAGTTGGGCAAGGGGGCTAATCATCTAGCTTTTGCTATGTTGTGCTACGCTGCATAGCATAGCGTAGTGTAGCATTGTGTTTCTGCAAATGTCTTCTGAAGTTTTCTACCCTACACAATGTAGCATAGCAAGACTTCTTGACTTAAAAAACTTGCCGAAGTGGACAATCTGAAAACTAGAGCATCCATCTCCTGAAGAACTATTGTAATGCTGTGCAAATTGCAAAGGTTTGGTGAAGCAAGCATGCCTTCGAATTTTGGAGTGTTTCAAGACCTGCATCAACAACCAGTATAGAAGGGAGACCTCATCCTCAAAGCTGTCCGTGAGCATGTGAGCAAATTCTGAGCCAACTGGGAAGGCCCTTACATGGTCACTAAATCCTTCAGGAATGGAACCTTCAAGCTGGCAAACATGGATGACAATGAGTTTTTCAACCTAATGAATCACTCGTACCTCAAGCCATACTACATTTGAAACATGAAGGCAACAACAAGCAGCATCCGCTACAACGATAAACTAGAAAAAACAAGCAACATCTGCTATGACAATAAACTGGAAACATCAAGAAACGTCTACTATGATGTTAAACTAGCAGTGACATCAACCAACATCTACTATGACAATAAACTAGCAACAATGACCAGCATTCACTACAACATTAAACTGGAAGCAACCATATACTACGATGTAAAACTGACACAGCTAGTCTGCTATGACTATAAAATTACATGACACATCCACTATGATGATAAACTAGCATGTACTATCTACTAGGACCTTTAACCACTATAGCGGTTCATTAGGACCTTAAACTAGCACATAGTCTACCAAGACCTTAAACTAGGTTCGCGTCACGACCCCAGCATGCATCAGTGCCAAGTACACATTTAATGAGCATGCACAGTGCCGATGTGGGGGTGGGATGTTGGAGTTGCAGAACATAGTTCATGACATAATGGGAACATAGTATGGAACATATGTGACATCACCACCCTTAGGATCATGTTGATCCTTCAAACATGTTGTATGACATCGCACTAGCCCTTCGGACCTACCATCTTCATGGCCCACCACCCTGATGGTAGTTCCTTGGCTAGTGCCTGTCACTAGAGTTCTAGTAGTATTGTGGCCCAACCACAATATTGTTACCCTCCAACTCCTTGCCAATGCCTTGGCTTGCATGACATTTAGCTATGTGGTAGCTGATCCCATAGCTGAATTGAGATTGCATGCCTTTGGTAGGGATTCCAGAGTATTCACACTTGTAGTAGCTCCCAACACCTTCAAGGATTGTTCCTCCACACCGATGCTACCATGACCAATACTGGCCTTTCTACTTTGGACACCGTGCACTAGCATGGATGTCCAAGAGCTTCAATAGTGTCTATGGGACGCAAGGATTTTGCCCTCGCTTCGCATTGTGGTTGTTTCACTCTCTGTCGTGCTTACAGGGTGTAATAGAGAGTATGCCTTTCCACAACAGCAAATGCTATGGCATCACGAAGTGAGTGCCTCGACTAGCTTGACTAGTTTAGGGTGCAAGTTCCATTATGTGCGTAACACAGCTTGTCACATGGGAAGTACCTATAGGCAAGTCAAAACCCCACTTGGATGTAACATAGCTCATCCTAGGAAAGGAACATCTATCATTCAGGAGGTCAAAGGCCAACAAGAGTAAAGATGAAAATGTGAACAAGTCCTTCATTATAGTGAATGAAAACGTTAGTAGTTGGAAAAAACGTCAATGGGCTGTCGACCGCTGGCAGTCTTGACCCTATTTTTATGGGAGGGATGTGCTGGATGGAACGGAAATGGGGCACCCTGAACAATCTGGTTGATCAGACAAGGACTTAGTCAATGTCTATATAACCTTTTGCAACGTGTTATTTGAAAATGAAATTGATAGTGCGAAGTAATGCTTAAAATGTAAAGAAAGATAGAAAGACGATGTAAGATGCAATTGTAAATAGGAGTTAATGTAAAATGCAGTTAGAAGAATGCACTGCTTCGAAGCTATAACCGGACTCTATCAAGATGGATAAAATCAGTTGCATAGTGCTGGGAAGTGCAGAGATCTCAAGAGTAACCAAGATGTGTAGTGCAAGATGGCTGTGCACTTGAATGTGGGCTCAGTCATCAGCAATGTGAAGTACTACCAAGGTGGTAGATAAGAGCAGAATAGAATGCCAAACGAGAATGCTAACTATTTGCAATATCAAATAGGAAGCTTACAATGCTTGAGGTTACAGTTCTATCTTACTTGCTTGTCAGCCAACAAAATTGTTAGTTGACTAGACTGCTCAAGGAACTGGAATCAAAAGTGCGAAAAGAGAGTCTGAGTACCAGAAGTAGAAAAATCCAGAGAGAGAAGCTAGCTAGAGAACTCTGAGAGTGAACTAGAGAGAGAGTTGAGACGAAAAAGCCAGATAGTCTTTAAGCATCGCTCATTTGGGTATTTATAGGACCAAGGATGTGCCAAAGGTGTGATTTGAACACCACATGCCTTGGGCCTATGCTGACTTGTCTATGCTGCATGTGCCTGCATGACCATTGGGAAAACCTACCATATCATAATTCCAAACCTACCACATCATAATTACACTATCAGAGTAATGGTGCAATTAAGTGAGTTGCATTAATGTCGCATAACCACTTGCCATGCTTGGCCATGATTTGTAGCATAGCATGCTTGGTGTAGTGTGGCATCTTGTCACATTGTGCTACACTATGTAGCATAGCATCGCGTAATTATTAGTTTGCAGTAAAAAATCTACATTGTGTCCCACTGCATGTGTTGGGAACCTTTGCAATGTTCTGACTGCTGGTCATAGGTTTTGCTACGCTACGCTATGCTATGTAGCGTATGATAGCGTAGTAGATGTCCTTACTTGCAAAAATGTCACCAATCTACAAATTTTATCTTTTGCATTGCGAAACTTGTGAACTTGCAGATCCCACCCTTTGAGATGCCTTTTGTCACTTCCACAAAATTGCTATGCCTCGCTATTCCTTGTAGCTTAGCGTAGTGTAGTAGCAAACATGACTTGATTTTGCCAAGTTCACCGCTTTTTGATAGAAGGAGACATTGCTGAAGGACTTGAAGTTGGGTGAGAGGGCTAATCATCCAGCTTTTGCTACATTGTGCTATGCTACGTAGCATAGCATAACATAGCACTATGCTTCTGCAAAAATCTTCTGAAGTTTGCTACACTACACGGTGTAGCGTAGTAAGACTTCTTGACTTAGAAAACTTGCCGAACCGGATAGTTTGAAAATCAGAGCATCCATCTCTTGAAGAACTACTGTAATGCTGCACAAATTGTAAAGGTTTGGTGAAGCAGGTATGCCTTCAAATTTTGGGGTGTTTTATTGGCCCCTCTTTGTCGACGTTTGGAGGATGGGCTCAAGAGACATTGACAAAGAAAAAAAAACACCATAGAATGCATGATGCTAACGTTGTTTCTTGGTGAGTGCTAAGACATCACTTGGCTACACTTAAAAGTGTTGCATTGGTCTCTAGGAAAAGGGTAAAGATAAGGTTTAGCAAAGTCCCTTGTTGGAGTGCTCATGAGGGACTTGTTCACATTTTCATCTTTAATCTGACCTTCAACCTTGTGTAGGATAGGTGTTTTCTTTGTAGGATGAGTTGCGTTACATCCGTGAAGGGTTTTGACCTACCTACAGATGCTTCCCATGTGACGAGCTGCGTTACGCACATCATGGAATTTTCACTCTAAAGTACCCAAGCTAGTCGAGGCACTCACTTCACAATGCTGTAGCACTTGCTGTTGTGGCTAGACTTGCCTTCAGCCACACCATGTAAGCACAATGGAGAGTGAAACAGCCACGATGTGAAGTGAGGGTAAAAGGTCTTTCTTTTCACAGACATTGTTTAAGCTCTTGGACACCCATGCTGGTGCATGGTGTCCAAAGTAGGAAGGCCAGTAGTAGCCTTGGTAGCACCGTTGTAGTGTAGCTGGCGTGGATGGCGCCAGGAGATATTGTGAGTGCGGATGCTTTGGAATCCCTTCCAAAGGCATGCATTCTCAGTTCAGCTATGGGATCAACTACCACATAGCTAAATGTTGTTTGAGTCAAGGCATTGGTAGGGGGTTGGAGGATGAAAATATTGTGGCTGGGCCACAATACTACTAGAACTCTAGTGGTGGGCACAGGTTGAGGAACTACCGTCAGGGTGGTGGGCCATGGTAGTGGTAGGTCTGAAGGGCTAGTGTGATGTCATACGACATCTCCAGAGGATTAGAATGATGCCAAGGGCGGCGATGATGCTTGTGTTCCAGATAGTGTTCCTAGTGCATCGTGAACCCTATTCTAGAGCTGTAGCATCCCACCCCCACATCAGCACTATGCATGCTTGTTTGATGTGTACTTGGGGTAGATGCATGCTAGGGATGTGACGCCAACTCAGTTTAAGGTCTTGGTAGAATGTGTGCTAGTTTAGGGTCCCAGCAGACTGCTGCATTGGTTTAAGATCCCAAGATATTGTACATGCTAGTTTAATGTCATGGTGGATGTGATGTGCCAATTTATAGTCATAGTGGACTAGCTGTGCTAGTTTTACGTTGTTGCGGATGGTTGCTACCAGTTTAACATCATAGCGAACACTGCCCATTGCCACTAGTTTAACATCATTGTGGACACTGCTTGATGCCACTAGTTTAATGTCGTTGAGGACATTGCTCGATGTTGTCACTAGTTTAACATAGTAACAAACGGTTGCTGCCAGTTTAACATCATAGTGGACACTGCTCGTTGCCATTAGTTTAACAACATTATGGACGCTACTTGATGCCACTAGTTTAATGTCATTGCGGACGTTGCTTGATGTTGTCGCCAGTTTAATGTTGTAGCAGATGGTGGTTGGTGCCATTGCCAATTTATCGTCGTAGTGGATGATACTCATTGGTGCTAGTTTAATGTCATTGTAGATGCTACTCATTGTCATCATGCTTCATATGTAGTATAGCTTGAGGTACGAGTGATTCATTGGGTTAGAGAACTCATTGTCATCCATGTTTGCCAGCTTGAAGGCTCCATTTATGAAGGATTTAGTGATCATGTAAGGGCCTTCCCAATTGGCTGAGAATTTTCTCACATGCTCACAGATAGCCTTGAGGATGAGGTCTCCCTTTTGTACT
Source organism: Gnetum montanum (assembly GCA_015680685.1). Taxonomy (NCBI): domain Eukaryota; kingdom Viridiplantae; phylum Streptophyta; class Gnetopsida; order Gnetales; family Gnetaceae; genus Gnetum; species Gnetum montanum. The sequence goes on along the minus strand of MNCI01013415.1, from coordinate 338,197 downwards.
AGCTATCAATGCAGGTCTACATGATTCTTTTGCTACTTCTTTCTTTGGTAGTGCTCTATGCATCTTAGCATCTATGCGTGCTCCTCCTCTATTGAGTCGAGGTCAATGATCCACGACTCATTATTCTGGGCTTTACTTACTACATCTAAGAGGATCATCCGGAGTGATAGTACCTACAACTCAAGAGGCAACATAGCTTCAGATCCATAAACAAGGCTATAAGGAGTCTTACTTGTCATGGTTCTGCATGTCATTTTGTAGGCCCATAGAACGTAGAGGATTTTCTTGTGCCACCGCCTCTTGCTGTTGCCAAGATTCTACTTCAACAAGTTGATGATAGACTTAGTTGTAGCCTCTGCCTATTTGTTCACCTGTGGGTAGTATAGGGAGGAGAATGATTGCTTAATTCCTAAGTTGCTATAGAAGGTTTAGGTTTTCATACTGCTAAATTAAAACCCATTGTTGGTTACCATAGTCATTGGAAGCCCAAACCTTGTCATGATGTTGTCCACGATGAAATGATAGATTCTTTGAGACATTATTCCTTAGGGTAATAGCTTCCACCCACTTAGTAAAATACTCAGTGGCAATGATAATGAAGCTATTCCCTGAGGAGAACTTAGGCATGATAGGTCCTATGAGGTCTAGTCCCCATCATTGGAAAGTCCATGTGATTCGCGTTGGGTGCAGGTTTGTAGGTGAGACGTGTATGAGATTTGCTTATCTCTAGCTCATGTCACATATATTTACTTTTAACAAGTAGTCGTACTCCATGTGAGACCCATACTACCCTGGGCATCTGATTTTCACAACCATAGCCCTGGGTGCTATGTGTCCACCGCATAGTCCCTCATGCACTTCATTAACTACCTTCTACGCCTACTCCCCATCCATGCATGCTAGCAATATCCTGTCATAAGAATCTTAGCATGGGACATCATTCCCCATGAGCGTATATTGTCGGGCACGCATTCGGATCACATCTCTCTGAGCATATGTCAGTCCACTTGGGGGTTTGCCATGTTGTAGGTAGGCTTTAATGTTATCATACCACTCTTGGGTATCTGCAACACTGATAGAGGCCATGTGACCACCTAAGTGATAGGCTCATTCGACAATCGTAGTTGGAAAACTTATGAATGAGTGTGGTGGAATGTTTAATGCAAGGGTGGCTAATGCATCTACCACAATGTTCTCATTGCATGGCACATGTTGCACATTTGTGGTTGCAAATTGCATAAGCATGTTTTTTTCTAGGTCGTAGTAGGGTTGCAAGTGCGTAGCTTTGTAGGTGTAGACACCAGTGATTTGATTCACAACTAGTTGCAAATCACTGCAGATTTCCAAGTGTTGTATGCATAGTGTTTGGGTAGTTGAGAGGAATCTGAGTAGCCCCTCATACTCTACCACATTGTTGGTGTAGGGGAACAAAAAATGATAAGTAGACAGGTGCATTTCCCCAGAGGGAAACATAATGACAATACTTGCACTACCTCCTTGTGAGGTTGAAGCACTGTCAAAGTGTAGAGTAGCTTTTGGGTGCGATGGAATGATGTTGATAGTGCCAACATGCTCTTCTAGGAATTCGAGATCTATGGTTGTGTGGTTGTCAACGGGTGAGACCGTAAGTTGCATTGCTATGCCTTGACCGTTAGTTGAAGACTGGCTTACATAGTGTAGGTCAAACTCTGCAGTTATCACTTTTCATTGAGCTATCCTACTACTTTCATATGGGTTGTTAGTGATAGCCCGGAGTATGCTGCTTTTGCAAATGATGTTGACTACACTACAAAATAGATAGTGCCTCAACTTTTTCAATGCAAACACAAAGGCAAGGAAATACCTCTCTAATTTATTCTATTTTGCCTCATGCACTATTAATGCATGACTCAGGTAGTACACTGGTATCTCAGATCCATCATCTCATTTCTAACATAGCAGTGCTACGATAGATGTGTTGGAGGTGGCAAGGTAGATGAAAAAAGGCTTATCCCTTTGTGGTAGATGCACAGTTGGGAGGTGCAAAAGCTTTTTCTTCAAGTCGTCGAAGGCTTGTTGACATCGGGTTATCCATTCAAAGTCAACCCCTTTCTTTAGAAGATGTTGCATGGGGTGTAGCTTGTCAGTCAACTTTGCTATAAACATTCAGATGAATTGTACCCTACCTTGCAAGCCACGTAACTCCTTAAGGTTTGTAGGAGGTGCCAGGTTGATGATGGCCTTGACTTTGTCAGGGTCCACCCTTATTCTAGCCTTTAATACCATGAACCCTCACATGTATCTGATTTTCACACCGAAGATACACTTCTTAGGATTAAGGCATAGATCATGCATTTGATAACATTTAAGGACTACTACTAGACCATGTGGGTGATCAGCTACCTCCTTGGACTTGACTACTATATCATCCACGTAGTCATTTAACATTTCTAGGATGTAGTCGCTGAAGATGTAGGTCATGGCTCGATGGTAGGTTGCTCTAGTGTTTTTGAGCCCAAAAGACATCATGGTGTAATAGAAGGTTCCCCATGGGGTTATGAAGGTTGTTGCTAGCTGATGCTATAGGTTGATGTGAATTTGGTTGTAGCTGTAAAAGCCATCCATGAAGGATAACAAAGCATGACCATCCGTAGTGTCAATGAATTGATCGATGCTTGGAAGTGGGAAATCGTCTTGATCATCACCTTGTTTAGATCCTAGAAGCCTATGCAGATTCGTATTCCTCCTATTTTCTTAGAAACCACAATGATGCTGGACACCCATTCCGAATAGTCAACTACACAGATGAAACTAGCTTGGTATAGCTTGGTGATTTCATCCCTTATAGCTAGTGCAATTTCTAGTTTGACTTTATGAGCCTTCTGCTTGACTTCCTTCATGCACCGGTCTAGGATGATGTTGTGCTATATCAGCCTTGGATCTAACCCTGGCATGTCGTTGTACAACCATGTGAAGACTTTGATGTTGTCTTGCAGAATATTGGCTACATTTTCATATGTCTACACATCTAGGAGGTGAAACACCACAAAATTTCAGCTTTGAAATTTTGAAACAAGAATGAATTAATCCCTTTTCAGCATTCAGGAGGCAAAACATGACTAAGGCATGGAATTCACAACCGACCTGCTCAAGCCAGCTTGCTCATGCTATCAAGCTAGCTTTCCCTCAATGTGACCAACACTAATAGCTTCCAAAGCAAGTCAAAATGGTCCTAAATTGAACAAGAAAGGCCCCCTTGGGGCATGCTGATGACTACTCCAATTTTCAGCATCCAAAATCCAAGATCTCAAGTCAAAATCACACAAATCTTGCTACTCACACTGAGGTCATGCCAAGGTCACGCTAGCAGCGTGAGTCCAACTTGAGCACCTCAAAAAAGCCCTAAAATAGACCCAAAATAGTGTCAAAATGGTCTAATTTCAAGGGTACAACTCACACTCAAGGTCCATTAATGATTTCCCCGTGTTTTGGCCTCCAAAACTTATGATTTCAGCTCCAAAAACGTTCATTTTCGTCACTCACGTCCAAGTCATGCTGGTAGTGTGAGTCCAGAATGAGTAACTCAAAATAGCCTCAAAAAAATTGTTAAAATGGCCTAATTTTGAGGGTACAAGGCCCCTTTGAGGTCCACTAATGAATACCTCAAGTCCCAGCATCTAGAATCTTGATTTTTAGGTTCAAAAACATGCAGTCACTCTCGCCTAGGTCACGCTGGCAGTGTGAGTCCAGCGTGAGTGCCCCAAATAATGTCAAAATGGTCTAATTTTGAAGGTAAAAGTCATCCTAAAGGTCCACTAATGATGTCTCTAGGTCTTAGCCCTTAGAATTCTAATTTTGGGCTCAAAAATACACCATTTTCAGTACTCATGCTGAAGTCACACTGATGTCATGTTGACAACGTGAGCCTAGTGTGAGCTAATAAAATTACCTGGATCAAGGTACAAATAGGCTCATACTCAGCATGCAGATTATTCCCAAGGATAGGCAGTAGTTGCACTTGAAAGATAGGTCTCAAAAAATCAAGATTTGGTGTGAAATGTACCATCTCAGCTTGCTCATGCCCAGGTCATGTTGGAGTCACATTGACAGTGTGAGCCTAGCGTGAGTTGCCAAGAGTGACTCAAATCAACATAAGAATAGACTCAAATTTAGCATCCAGGCCACCCTAGAGAGCAGGTAGAAGTTACATGTCAAAGAACAAGCATCAAAGGTTAAAATTTAGCTCAAAATGCATCACTTCCAGTTGGTCACACTGAGGTCATGCTAGGATCACGTTGAGGTCACATTGGCAGCGTGAGCCCAGCCTAACCACTGGTCATGACCAAGCAAAAGCACTTCTGACGCATGCTAAGGGCACACTAGGATAAGATTAATGCATGCTCATGACCTTGGTGAAGCAAAACATTTCCATTAGTAGTCAATCCATAGATTCAAAAGTTCCAAGCGAGCCAGAATCAAGATCTCTTATTGAACATTATTAATCATTGTAAGTTTTTTGCATTTTTTAAGCTGGTCAAGCTCTTACGCTATAGATTGTACGTGGGCGTAAGCTAGCTTGAACAAACTAAAATAGATTGTAAGATACAGTGCATCCAGTCTAGAACATAGTCTACCTATGTACACCTATCATGCGATCCATTTTTCTCTCATCTCACAACCATTGATCTCATTCACAAATCCTACTCTCGAGTTGACCGAAATGTATAAATACCCTATTCATTGACATAAACGTGGTTGGAAATTTTTAAGAAAGAGAAACTTTGAACCTTGGACACTCAGGCACATGAGACTTCTAGCATCCAAGCACCTGCAAACACATCACACATTACTCTGGGGCTTAGCGCTTGACTTGCTATCACACATGCAACTACACTTTGACCGGTGCACACTCTTGTTAAATAATACAATATAGTTTTATTATTACCTTCCATTTATATTTTTTACTCTATTTATGCTTTGTTTACAATATAGCTTTGTTTATGCTTCATTTACAATTCATTCCTAGTTTACGCTCTACACTCTATTTATATTTTGTGTCATTGTTTGCATTCCGTTTACATTCAATTTACACCAATTACGATAACCTTAGGGGTAGCCATAGCCTACTCTTAGGGAAGTCCTTGGTTGATATGTGTGCAAGCCATCCAAGGCACTCTACCTTCATTTTTCCAGCTTGCCCTCACGCGAAGGCAGGGTCAGCTGTATCTCTTTGGTGATCTTTTGGTGTTTGTTTTTCCTCTAGCTTTACACTGATGATTTTGGATGGTACAAGAGGGAGCTGAGCTTTAATGTTTTTACTTCTCCCTTGGATGTTGTCACAAGAGTCTCAATGAGAGGGTCCTCTGTCACATCTCTAGCCTCTAAATATAGGGTTTAGACTAGATGCTAGGGCTAGTCTGAGGATGCTTCTAAGGACACTATGGTACTAAAACACCACAAAATTCTGAGCTTAGTACTTCCCCAACAAGAATCGAGCTAAGTCATGACGTTCCTCAGCATGACTAAAGCTTGAGGGCTCCACAGATAGCTTCAAGAAGAGTTGAACTCAACAAGGAGTAGGTCCCTGCAACCCATAGAAGACCACAGCGACATCTTCTATCATAAATGGAAACTTCAGAGGCCAACATACTTAGTTTTCACTAACTATGTGTTTCCAACGTATACACCCAGCGTATATGCCCAAGTTAACATTTCCAGCGTATACGCCTAGTGTCCATAGCATGTACGCCTAGTGTATATGCCCAACATCCACAACGTATACACCCAACATGCCCAGCATATACACCCAAAGTCTACACCCACTAGATACAGCGTATACGCACAGCGTATACGCCCAGCGTATACGCCTAGTAGAGGCAGCATGTTGTACACTTGTAAATTTCATTCTTTCGCACCCGGTCAATGCACCACGTGTCACCCAACCTGAGTCTAACATCTAAACCTATATAAAAATTCCAATTTTTTATTAGATGGAGGTTGACAATTTTGAGCAAACGAGAGAGAAAATAGAGACGCTAAGAACCGGAGCAGAGAACCCTGTACGCTAAGCATACAGCCTCTATGTTGTACCTGTAGTTTGAACCAGTAATCATCCATGCATCCATCGAGGCTATTCATTCGCCTTGTGTCAAAGTTACAACTGCGTTAGACTGGTGCATTGTAACTCTCATTTTGTTACAATATTGCTACATTTTCCTCCTAAAATCAGTTACAGTTTTGCATCAATTGTTGCATGTTTACTGTTTATGCTATTTTACCTTTATGCTCTGTTTACATCACTTACGTTGTTTATGCCCTATTTTACATCTGTTATGTTGTTTACATATAACCTAGCGTATAGCACCTCGATGTATGTTTGGGGTAATCCTTTCCTGATTCGTGTCCAGACCACTCAAGGTACTCTGCCTTCGTTAATTCCAGCTTGCCCTCAAGTGAAGGTAGGCTCTTCTGTATGTGTCTGGATATCTCCAAGTCTCTGTTTCCTTCCAAACAGAGATCGAATATTTCGGATGGTACAGAAATTGGCGCTAGAAGGAGGGCCTATGCCTAAAACTTATTATGCTTTAGAGCTCTCAGCGTCTACACTGCTGAGCTTAAGCTGACCCTATCTATGAACATCCTAGCGTCTACACTGTCCAGCATCTATGCTGCTGAGTTTACCCCGATTCTATCTATAAATTCCCAGCATCTACACTGTTAACTATACGCTGACTCTGTCTGCAAAATTCCTAGCATCTACGTTGTTGAGTATACGTTGTCCGCTATAAGCCATAAACCCTGTCTACGCTATACATGGACCCTGTACACGCTCTATGCTATAGACTCGTCTACACTACAGTTCAGTATACGCTGCACCCTTTATGCTATAGAATTTGTCTATGCTACACACAGGACTCTGTCTACACTAATGACGTATACACTGCTATTAAGTTTACGCTCCACTTTCTAAGTTGTAGACTTTATCTATGCTACACACAGGAGTCTGTCTACGTTGTCGACGTATACGCTGCTGTTAAGTTTATGCTGCACTTTCTATGCTATAGACTTTATCTACGCTGTATGCTAACTTTGTCTACGCTGTTTAGTTTACACTGTACACTCTACACTATAGATTTTCTATGCTACCACTATACGCTATCATTATACGTTGGTCATTGAAGCCTATATGCTAAGACCTAGTCTATATGATGTATGCTACCAATGTAGATTTACGCTGCACTACATATACTAATTTCATATCCCTACATTGTGTCATATTCTCAACTATCCATCATGAACACAGCAAACTCCAATGCTACATCCACACCAGCCACAGGCCTCGTGGGCACCATGGCTATTCAATAGCCCGTGGTACAACCCATAGTGGGGCCCCATCGATCTCTTAGATTGCAAGGGAGGAACCCATTGTCCTACATCATAACTCAAGACTAGTACAATTTCATATGCATGAAAATACAAGCTAGCCTAATTGTGGACTAAGCCGAAATGGAAGTTAAGAGGCAACATGAAGGTTTCTGTAGAGGAGGACAAGAGTTCATTCCTTCCCCGTACGACATCATCCCTCTTCCAAAGCCTTACTCTGAGCTCATCACACAACTCCTCCTGCAAAGTAGCCAATCGCTAGATCAGCCTGTAGTAAATCCTCAACTGGAAGAGGAGGATGAGTTCACTGCCCAATCTAAACAGGAATATGCGTACCACATTCTTAGCCCAAAAACCTATGTCAACCCATTGTTTCATCTAGGCACAAGGGAAATTACATCCCTTCAACCCTTTAGATTCACCCAAGTGCAAATACCTCCACCAGAATCATCTGCACTTGTTCATATTCCTCTTACAACCAACCCGTAACACAATACTCTCCCTCTTGCTATTCTCCCTGCTGCAACCGTAGGCCCATCCTCGCAAGTATCACCCCCTCATAATAACGTAAGAGAAACCTTCCCATCTTGAGTGATCGAGATGCTGCATGTGATACAGGCTTCTATGTCCACTCATTATATCCCCCGGATTCAAACCCACGGACCCCCTTTCACCATTACAACCCAACAAGTTTAGGGGGTTCCTACACAAAACATGACCAGGAAATGGGCAGTAATTGGTGCTCAATCACATCAACCCCCTCACTATAACATACCACCTCACACAATTCCACTGGCCAACATCCCTCAAGGACAACCACAACAACAACAACCCCTTGCCTACAATGTGCCATCCCTAGTACCACCCGCTATAAATATCCCGCAAGTACAGCGTCCAACTACACAACTTTCCATCTTCCAACCCACTATCCAACAATCTAACATATACACCATACAACATCCCCAACATGCCATTTCACCTAGTGCCCAAGATTGGGCTAACATTAAAAAATAAATGCAGGAGCTAACTAATGAGGTCAAATGCCAAAAAATGACCCCCAACGGAGAATTGAAGGTAGTGGACTTCTATCATGATGACCCTATCAGCTCTTCCATTTTGTCCTTAACCTTACCCAAGGGTGTATCTTTTCCCACCCATACTAAATACAATGGGAAGACAGATCCCAACACTCACCTTATAACGTTCAGACTAGTGTGAGCGCTATTTCAGGCATGGCCACATGCCATTCTACGAGTGTTCCCCATGTCCCTCGCTGGGAGAGCACTTGATTGGTATCGAGCCTTACCACGGAATTCGATATTTTTCCTGGAAGATTTGTTGCACCAGTTCGTCACAAGGTTCAAGTATAACTTGAAACCTGAAGCAACACTAGATAGCCTCATACAGGTCAAGAAATCACCCCTTGAACTTGTCCAGAAATTCATGCAACAGTGGAGTGCCGCTCTCAATGAGCTCCACAAGCCTATCCCAGTGACATATCTCCTCACCATTCTAAAAGGGGTTGTTAATGATTTTGTGAAATCCAAGCTATACTATCTCAATGCGCGCACTCTAAGTCAAGCATTTGTATAGATTAAGAGCATAGAGGAGGTGGCCCAAAATAGCCATGATCCTACATATTTAGCCTTTAAGAACCAACAAGCTAAAAAAGACAAAGAAAAAGTTAAAACAACCATAGCAGCAGTAGCAAAAATGCAACAAGCAAATGTGGGACAACAAAGCAAACTACCCGTTGCCCCTACTAATTAAACTAAACCCACTCTCACAACTGCACCAAAATCGTCCTCATCGTAGAACCCAACACTAAATCGTACGAGAAAATTCGAGAGGAAAGAACCCTCTCAATACACACCACTACCCATGAAACCATCCCAATTGTTCGACGAACTCCTAAAGGCTGGATTAATGAAACATAAACAGTTGTCCTCAGCAGCGATCCAAAGGCATGATCGGTTCAATCAACTGGTTCAGAACCCAGGCCTAGTAATGCCAGATGAGCCCCCATACCCAAAGGTTTTAGGATGGACCATTTTTGTGACTATCACCAACGTAATGGGCATGGCACGAATTACTGTTTCATCCTGAAACAAGACATACAATAAATGATCGATGGAGGTCAAATCACTTTTGATGAGGCCAACCTGGTCCAACCACAAAACCAGGCCATGGGTGTGTATAAAGACCCTCTAAATGCCAAAGAGGCACTGTACGTTATTAACATAATCTACCTAGATAACAAACCTGAAACATCCAGCATTAACCCTGTTTATTCCAACAACGAGTAGAAAACACCTAATAAACCATTTGTAGTGCGTATTCCATCCAATGTAGAAATATCCGTGCCCCAACCATCAATTCCCCCAAAGAAACCTTATGTCATCCGAGTACCCCCCACCATAGCGACTTCTAACACCCCGACACGTGAAAAACCATACATGGTGTGCGTACCTCTGACCGCTACTACCACAAACTCACAAACACCTCCTATTCAGCTTGCCCTCTACGTACTCCAAGTACCACTTGCGGTAGTAACAGTGGAAGTACAACCTCCAGCTAGGCTAGCCCCATACCTCGTTAGGACACCCAAACATCCTAGTGATCACCAGTCCTCCACATCGCATACACAAAACAAACCTAGCCCTTATGTCATCAGGGTGCCTAGCCAGCCGTCCACTCAACCGCATGCGACTGCCCAACCGTAGCCCTACCCTTCTCCATATGTAGTATGAATCCCAAGGCAACCTAAGGTCCCAAAACCAACTACACCTCCATGTCATACACGAGAACGCCTAGCGGATAAGCTCATACTTGAACTCCTAGAGAAGGAGCATCAACGGCTAGCCATAGGACCACCTAAACCCATCTCGGTAAACGCATTACCCATGACACCCCCTAACGATAAACCAAACACAGGCCATGAGGGTGAATCATCCAGAAAACATGATATGTCTAAATCAACAATTCCAGGAGAAAATAACAAACCAACGATGCACGAAATAAAATTGTTGAGCCCAATGGACCAAGTCACCGCTGATAAACATGTGCCGAACAGTAGAGACCTAACAAAAGTCATGAAAGCACTCAAGCAAAAGAATACTTCAGTGAGCTTATACGACCTAGTGCTGACATCTCAAAACCATCGTGAAGCTTTGGTGCACATGTTAACGTCTATCCTAGTGAGCGAGGACTTGCCTCCAAATGAACCTTCAATTCATGAAGTAATGTACTCACCTCAAGGGTCAACTTTCCATCCATTAAGTTTCCACAACGAGAACATCAAGGTGGATGAGAAAACATGAGAGGTAACAAGAGCACCTATGTTCATAACAATATGAGTAAACCAATTCAAGATACATAGGGTCCATGTAGATGATGGAGCTTCCACAAATGTAGTGCCATATCCTGTCGTCGAACAAATGGGGCTTATAGAGCTAATTAGACCAACTTCCACCACATGCTTGAAATCGTTCAGCGGGTCACGTGTGATAGTCAAAGGCACCGTAACTTTAGACTTCATCGCAGGGGATCCATTCCCCACATCTGTCGATTTTGTGGTAATCAATGAAATGCCAGGGTTCAACCTAATACTGGGAAGGCCTTGGCTAGCCCAACTAAAAGCAGTCTCTTCCCCTATACACCAAGAGATTCACCTGCCTTATGAAGGTAACGAAATCGTTATACGTGGGGAGGCTGCTACACCCATCATCTCATCGTACATAGACACAGACCAAGGCTCAGAGGTTAAGCTCAAAGAGCCTAGACAACACGATATAAATGAACAACAACCAATAGGCGATAACCTTATGGATACAAAAGAAGATCCACCCAAAATAGAAATACCCTGGCCTGACATTGTACATACGCAGCCTCACTTAGAAACCACAACTGACATAGAAACTATAATACATGCAAAAGCACAAGAAAACACCAACCCAGGAACTATTCCATCAGATGTCCCTTGGGCTGAATTACCATTTAACGTGATCAGTGAAGGGGACACTAAATATAGAATCATACCCGCTAATGCATCTCCTAACGTCAAAATGAGAAAAATCAAAAAAATACTAAACCAATAAACAACACATGGTCTAAAATGATGTTAAACTACAATTTTTTCAAAATGATGTTAAACTACAACAAGTCCGAAAAGACACTAAACTACACTCTAAGTCCGAAATGACGTTAAACTATAACAAGTCCGAAAAGACACTAAACTACACTCTAAGTCCGGAATGATGTTAAACTATCATGTCCGCAACGACATAAAACTAGCCACGATTAGAGATGGTCGGTCAACCGAGAAATCCACCTGTGTCATTCGAAATGTCCCTTGCTTACATTGGGGCTCGAAATGGCCTTAAACTACGCATATGGCCTGAAATGGCCTTAAACTAGTGAGTATGTGGCCCGAAATGGCCTTAAACTAGATCATCCATTTATACTTTTTTTTTCTCCCAAATTCCAGCTCATTGTTTGAATTTACGCTTGCACTGCCATGTTGTCAATAACAATTTTCGCGATTATCTTATGTTTATCATTACACTCCTACTTAAAATTACATTCATGCACTACACTTAAACCACAAAAAAAAACAAAAAAGTAAACTAAAACATTTTACATTGTTGTGTCATGTTTATAATTAAACTCAAAATCAACAAAAAAATTTCTTTACATATACATATAATGATGTACAATTACAAGAGTTAACTCATTTTATTCATCTGTCCAATACAACTCAAAATTCTCATTTTACAATTAACGTATAAATTTGAGTCAGAATAGTTTCAAAAACCAAAAAAAACAAAAAAAACTAAACATCTGGGATGGGAGGAACGTCTCCTTTAGACCCACTGGCATCATNTCCCCTTTAGACCCGCTGGCATCATGGGCCCCCGCTCCACTGGGGTTAGCTTTTTGGACATCATCATCACCTTGATCCTGAAAATACAAAAGAAACAATCAACATATGGACAAAAGAAAAAACTTTCAAATGTTATTTAGTGAACCAATTTCATAATAACAAAATTCTTACCGTAGGGGATCCCCCTAAACTAAATTCTAGCCGACGAAGGATTTCCTCTTCTGAGACACCGGTCCAATTGGTCCCATCAAGACCTAGGTCGACATCTGCCATGGCTTTCCCCTTATCAACAGCTGACCAGGTAGGACACTTTAAAGGGAATTCACCCACTGACACCTCCCTGGAAGCGGTCGTGATTACCCTAGTAGGTGATTCCATCTCAATAGTTGTGTTTTGAGCAAAGGTATCAAACGTAGAGCGTAGACCCAGACCCTCCACAAACATTTCAAGTTGATGCTTTTCAATGGATACTTCCTTCAACAATTTCTTGTAATGATTCTTGTGGTTCTTTTCATCCTGACCCCATTTGCGTACCTTGGAAGCAAAAGCCTTCCAATCCTAGCACTTGAGGTTTAGTAGATCTATTTGGGCCTTATGCTCTGCTAGTTTCCAGGTCAGTGACACGTGGTGATTGAGTAGGTTCCAGTATCTAGTATACATGACCTTGGAAGTCTGCCAAGAGTGATCACCACTTAGTTTAGCATAGGCAAACTCATACCAAGCCTTGAGATCATCACACTCAACTAACAACTTGGAAAATTCCTTCTCCTTTGCTTGAATTTGTAACCACAACTGTTCAATGGAACACCTAGAGGTCCACAACAATTTGGCATTGTGAACAAGACCTTCTGCCACTTCATCATAAACTGGCCTTGGCACCTACTTGAATTCTGGGGATAGTGTGGGTAAACTTTCTATGCTAATTATCTTAACAGATCCCACCTTAGTTTGGCATCTATGCACACGAAAAGAAAAAACGCTAAAATGACAAAAACGGGGTGTGAAACTCTAAAGCTGTAGAAAACTCAAAACATTCGTACCTATCTCAGGGTGGGTTTCCTGAATATGTTCAACAATCTCCTCAATGATACCAGTCACAAAATCCATTTTACTTGGCATCTCTATCCAAGTAAATGGTCCACGAGTATGAGACGAACTAACCTCCACGGTCCTTTTAGGAGGAACCATTTTCATGGGCACGTCCAGCCACATCGTTCTAGTTTCACTACCTTCGTCTAGAAGTGATGAAAACACAAAACTAAAACACCATGGAAACAAAAACTCACAAAGCAATGTAATAAAATGAAAGGAAATATATCGTGTTCCCTGTCCCCTTCTGGGTTTGGAGGGTTTCCAAGGTCCAACCTTCCCTTGAAGAAGCTACTAAACAACTCATCGACACCACCCTAGTCATCGACTAGTACAGTCTCCGTGGTGTCTTCCCGTAGCTCCTCCGTCTCTACCATCTGATCCTTGCTGACCTCTTCTTCCTTAGTCATTAACTCTATGGTAGCTTCCTCGTCTTCAATGATAGTCTCTAATTCCTTCCTCCTCACTTCTCAAGTCATGTCTGAAGGCATCAGTGGCGTGTAAGCAGTCATAATAAAAACTCTGAATAAGAAGAAAATGATAAAGCAATAAGTGTACTAGGTTTACTTACCTTGGGCAAGCAACTTGAACCATATACGCTTCACCCATGGCTCATCCACATATGAGGCCTCCTTGGTTGAAAGTTCACGCTTCGTCAGCTTTGAATTGGCCTTACCAATGGTTTCTTTGATGACCTGTTCAGCCCTCTTGGTAGTATAGGGCACATCATCTGGTTCCAACCCCACACTATCATGTGTGTGGATTGAGGTACTAGATGACCCCCCTGTCGTGATGGATACGGATTCATCAATTCCCTCAAGCGCATCTTGGGATTCAGCTGTTTCAAACAAATGATTGACCCATGGGCGGGATAATTGACCTCGATCTCATAGAACATACTTATTGTTCATGCAAACCACTAGAAACTAGGCCAAATGGTGAAGATATCCAACAAGGAATGCAAAGGCAAAGTGGTACTGCACCTTGACATTTGAGTGCAATCGCACTATCTCCTTGTGAAGGCCCGACAACAAAAATTGGGCCCAGTTATAACGCATTCCAGTTTCTAGGATGGTTTGCATAATATACACAACTTCAACACCAAGAATCTGCACTTGGGAAAGGAATTTTAGGAAATACCCATGCCCTAAACAGGGGATATAATTCATTAACTTCCTCAACCTTTGACTTCCCCTACATAGGGAATCCCTTAGCACCCTTGGTAACACCCAACCATTCCTCTACCTCACATATTGTATGGAGCTCTTTCTGAGCCCTGTCCAAAACTACATTTACACCATCCGCTGGTACACCAAACAGGTTTGAAAAGAATTTGGCTGACAGATGGAAGACTATCTTAACACCCTTAATCCAGGTGCTATAGTAAGAGACAGACTTTTCAAATGAATCCATGATCCCAATCATTTATGCTATCAACACATCAGGGCTCAAGGTCGTAAAGAGCTCCATAAGGCTGAAATCATCTAAAAAATGGATGATGGATTGTAGGGCATGGGTGCGCAACCATTTCTGAGCCTTATTGATCTCCCCGAACTTCATCGAGAGGGTACTCTTAGTTCACCCTGTTGCGACAGGGTCTCCGCCAAGAGGGACATCAATTGTAGATATAATTCGAAATCATCACATCAGTATAACTATCGATAGTTGAAAAAACACGTTAACACATCTAGAAAATATTGTCACTTACCTTCAGTAGTGGACTTAGAGGTGCTACCCAAGTCAGAGTCATGAGGAAAAATTGGCCCCTTATGTGACCAATCCCCATGCAACCACCCATGAGCTTTGCATTGTGCTAATGCTCTAGAGAATCTTTTGTGAAAATGGACAATGTCATCCTTGGTTTGAGCTAATATAGCTCCACGAAGGGTGGGACTTGCCATAAAGGTCTCTAGAGTGGTATGAGCTAGGGCAAGCCCATCATCATCAACACATGTTCCATCTTGGTTAACTTGGGCCTGCAAAAGAATGGTTGTCAAAACAGAAGCAAATGCCAAATGATAAAAAAAATAGAAACGACAAGCCTAAACAATCTTACCTATCTACCCTGTACACCATGCTAGGAGGATTCTGGAACAATGTGTGTGCATGCGTAGCTAAAAATAGGGTGTTGTTGAGATAATCATGCCCTCGTGGCAATTGGGCCCACACGTACCCTAACCGGTGAGTAGTCCTAGGCCCGCCAGAAGAACCATCCTTGGTTGCAAGAGGCCCCTTGTCAATGTCTTCCATGAAGACCGCGACACCCTACGAGGCTCATAGCAACATAGCCTCAAGCATGCTCTGTGCCACTTGTTCGCTCAGATGCGACCAGACAATCACCTTAAATCTGTCCAGGATGAAGGCAAGGAATTCACACGTCTCTTCCTTGAACCATACCCCATTGTTATCAATGGTGAGATCAGGGGTAGGTTCATCGACCTCAAGGGGACCAAACCACGCCAACATCCCAACTAGCTCAACTACTAGCACAAAAGGCTCAATGTTCCTGCAAGCAACCAAAATGCCACGATAAATTAGCCATACATAAAAATAAGATGAATAAACAAAATTCCATGTTGTAGGCCAAAAATTAGAAAAATTACAAACTGTTTATGCTCAGCATATACGCTATAAAAATCATCAGTGTATACGCTATGAAAACCATTTATGAGCAGTGTATACGCTCTAAAAATCGTCAGCGTATACGCCATAAAAAACCACCAGCGTATACACTATGAAAATAGTTTACGCTATGCACTGGGCAAATAGTCAGCATATACGCTATGTAAACCATCAGCGTATATGCTATGCAAATAGTTTACGTTAAACGCTGTGCAAACAGCTTACGTTGAACACTATGCAAATAGTTTACGCTATACGCTGTGCAAACAGTCAACATATATGCTAGGAAAACAAGTTTACGCTATACCTCGCCTGAAAAGAATAAACTGTTCACGCTTAGGGTATACACTATGAAAATCATCGACGAATACGCTGTGGAAACCATCAGCTTATATGCTGTGAAAATAGCCAGCATACATGCTGATAAAATTGTCTACACTTCATACTAGTAAAATTGTTTACATTATGCATTAATAAAATAGTTTACGCTACATACAGTTAAAACCACTGAGCGTATACGCCAAAACCCTCTACGCTATAGAAACTATCTACGCTATTGAAACTCTCTATGCTACGAAAACTGTCTACGCCAAAATAACATGTACAGATGAAAATAACCAACAGAGGCAGGATTAGAGCCTACCAGTGTGATGATCTAGGCCACAATGGAACCCTTAACCTAGGCAGACACAGTAGCATGGCCTCACTCTCCTCCACAAAAGTCAGATCAGGCCCCTTCCTCCCCTGGCCTTCTACCTCCTTGCCCTTGCCCATTTCAGTGTCCTCTATGCTGGGATTGACAGGTTTATGTTGAGGATCAAAACTACACATCGAACTGAGTCATGTACATTGATTCTAAGTCTTTATGCTCATGCTGAGTCTAAGCCTTTATGCTCATGCTAAGTCTGATACTTTATGGTCATGCTGAGTTGGGGCCTCTATGCTCACGCTGAGCCTCTACGCCAGAGTTGAAAGTTTACACTTACGCCAGAGTTGGAGGTTTATGCTAGGGTTTCGTCGTCTATGCTTACACTCAGGGTTTACACTTACCCTCGAGGTTTACACTCATGCTCAAGTTTGCTTCCGGTTCACAATGCTCACAAATGACACCCCTGCCCTTGTATATAGCACTGAGCACCACCAACGCTGCTGCCACCTCCGCCGCTGCCTTGCACTTTATTTTTTTTTATTTTATTTATTACTCATTTTAATTAAAATTTGTTCAAAAATACAAAAAATATATTTTTAAAACAAAAAATATACTACCACGTTCTGATTCCCTTGTAAACCAACTTCAGAAGTCCACACTAAACATTTTGGCGTAGACCCTCCTGTGCAAATTTTACAATAAACATTTGGCCCGATATGACCTTAAACTACCCCTGCGGCCTGGTAAGGCCTTAAATTTCCATGCGTCCCAATGTGACGATAAACCACCATCACGCACGTACACATGATTTAAGTTGCGAGAGAACATCAAACAATACCTATTAGCTCATTCTACTCTCTGTTTATTGGCAAGAGCAAGCCTGATGGATTGTTAGTGTTTATCCACACCATTAATCATCGATGGGCCATATGGAAAAATTGTGAGAGACATCGACATAAATCTCATCTACTTATCAACAGATGATGCAGTCATAGCCTCAACACAAAAAATGCTAGATAACTACAAAGGTATGACAAATCCCCTTGACATAGAAGCTAAAAACATCACCGAAGACCCGTTGATCGAAACCCCCATCGCAATGCCCGATGGAGAAATTAAAATATGAAAATTAAGTACATTACTACAACCTCAACTAGCCAAAGACATAGAGGATGTGCTTAGGGACAACGTAAAAGCATTCGCTTGGTCATACATGGACATGCCTGGATTGGATCCTCAAATCATCTAGCATAATATTATCCTTGATCCAAAATTGAGGTCAGTGAAGCAAAAAGCATGAAAGGTTAAACCCGAGGTGGCATTGGATGTTCACAATGAGATCACCAAACTTTATCAAGTTGGTTTCATTTGGGCTATCGATTATGCTAAGTGGGTATCCAACATGGTCATTGTCCCGAAAAAGAATGGAAGCATTCGCTTATGCATTGACTTCCGAGATCTAAACGTTGCAACCATAAAAGATGATTTTCCCCTACCCAACATTGATCAACTTGTTGACTCGACTGTGGGGCACACCCTATTATCTTTTATGGATGGCTTCTCAGGATACAACCAGATATGCATTAACCTAGAGCATCAGCTCTAAACTACGTTTATGAAACCATGGGGAACCTTTTGTTACATAATGATGCCCTTCGGTCTCAAGAACTCTAGTGCCACATATCAAAGGGCGATGACTTTCATTTTTAGCGACTACATGCTGCACTTGATCAATGATTATGTTAATGATATCGTGGTTAAATCGAAAACATCACAACAACATGTACAAGACCTTGACTTGGTGTTAAAACGTTGTTTAAAGTATGAGCTAAGACTTAACCTAAAGAAATGTATATTTGGAGTCAAAACAGGAAAAATTCTTGGATTCATAGCCTCAAAAGCAGGGATACAGGTAGACCCCGATAAAGTTAAGGCCATAGCAAACTTAAAAGCACCTAGCAACCTTACCGAACTTCGAGGTCTACAAGGTAGATTACAGTTCATCAGAAGGTTCATAGAAAAACTAATAGATAAATTAAAACCTATGAATCACTTGTTATGCAAGAATGTCCATTTTGAATGGACTCCACAATGCCAAGAAGCATTTGACCATATTAAAATAGTACTTGCCTGACTACCCATGGTTTATCCACCTCAAAATGATAAACCATTTTACATCTAACTTGCCACTTTGGATTTGTCAATCGCATCTATGCTTTGCCAAAAATAAGATGATGGAACCGAAGTCCCTATCTATTATTTAAGCCATGCATTAGTTTCCCATCAGAAAAAGTATAACGAGGTGGAGAGGTCATGTTTAGCTTTGTTCTTTTCTTTAAAGAAATGGTGACATTACCTCTTCCGTAACCAGGTCAATATAATCTGCAAGGATACTGTGCTCAAAGCCATCACAGGAAACATTTACAAGAGAAGTCGAATAGCCTGTTGGAAAGCCATGATAGCTAAGTTTGACCTACACTACATAGCGCAATCATCGGTTAAGGGTCAAGCCATAGCAAATCAAATGACCATGTCACCAATGCACGATCAAGCAACAATAGATCCAGAATTCCCTAATGAAAACGTAAGGGCAATAGCCATCATACCCGATGACTACGAAGCTATTTTAAACTTTGATGGAGCATCCACCTCTCGAGAGGGAAGTGTCGCCGCCATCATCACCTATCCCTCTGGGGAGATCCAACCCTTTGCTTATCGTTTCAAATTTCACTGTACCAACAACATATTAGAGTACGAAGGTCTTCTCAGAGGTCTTATGATAGCACTAGCTTCAGATATCACACAACTTATGGTCAGAGGAGACTCACAACTAGTTTGAAACCAAGTCACAGACATTTATACATGCAAAGTGCAACATTTACAACCATATTGTAACTTGGAAAAATACTTAATGAGGCAATTCGAAAACATCAATGTGCAATACGTCTCTAGAAATGATAATACCAACTCAAACGCACTAGCCACATTAGCATTAAATATATCGCTTGACATGTTCCATACATTGTCAAGCTCCATAATCAGTTGTGCCAAACCAATAACCGATACACTCGATACGTTGCCAATTGCATCTGTTAGCACAATTCACGCGATAGAATGGTATGATGACATAAAAGAGTACCTTCTACGTGGTAAAACACCACAACATCTAACGAATGCACAAAAAGATATGATGGGAAAGTGTTCTAGGCAATACGCACTGGTAGCGGACACATTGTGTTGTTGATCCTACGAAGGCATATTGTTAACATGTGTTGGTAGCGCTGATGCCCAAACCATCATTGAATAAGTACATGATGGACTATGTAGAGGACACCTAGCACCTAAGGCAATGGCAACAAAGATAAGACGCTTAGGCTATTATTGGCCACACATGGAGTATGATTGTCTCTCCAAGGCTAAAACATGTAGTACCTGTCAAAGACATAGTAATCTAATCCATGTTCCACCAAATGAGTTGCATATGGTGCAAATCGCATGGCCCTTTCAAAAGTGGGGGTTGGACCTTATCGAACCAATAACACCATTATCTTTTGCAGGGTATAGTTTCATCATAACTGCAACAAAATACTTCACAAATTGGGTAGAAGATATTCCCCTTTAAAAGACCACATCTAAACACGTATGCAACTTCATTCTCGAAAACATTGTAACCCGTTTTGGCATCCCCATGACCATCATCACTGATAACACACCACAATTCAGCAGTGCCGAAACCAAAACTTTCTGTGAAAGTCTTAGGATCAAAAACTCATTTTCATCCCCTTACTACCCTCAGAGCAATGGGAAAGTAGAAGCCACAAACAAAACCATCATTACAATACTTAAAAAGATGCTTACCCAAAGCAAGAGAATATGGCATGAACAGTTGGTATATGCATTGTGGGCATATCGTACTATTCATCAGACTTCAACAAGTAAAATGCCATATAGTCTTGTTTATGGTTCAAAAGTTGTTTTACCTCTGGAATTACAGGTACCATCTTTAAGGGTCACACTTTCTGAACTCCTTGACGAAGGGCAAAACAATGACCTGTGCATCATTGACCTAGACTTGGTGGAGGAAGAACGTATACGTGAACTCGATCAGATTGAGTGGTATCAAAAACAACAATGGAAACACCATCGGCATGACATTCATAAGTGCCCTATCAAAGAAGGTGACCTTGTACTTAAGGCCATTTGGGAACACCCGGATAAATTCTCAGCCAACTGGGAACGACCCTACTTGGTCACTAAATCATACGATAATGGAGCATTCAAGTTAGCTGATATGGAAGGGCATGAGCTAGCAAATCTAACCAATCACTCGTTCTTGAAATCATTCCATATTTGAGTACAAGCTCAGGTACGTGCGAGTCGTGGCCTCATGACTATAAACTGNTCCTGGCATCATGATGATAAACTGATATCACATAATGTCCACAATGACAATAAACTACCACCAGTCTGGTATGATAGTAAACTGCCATAGTCCCACTCGCTTGAGTCCGCTAAGACTATAAACTAGTTTGCCTCTTCATGATCCGCTAAGACTAGAAACTGGCAATGCATCATCTGCCATGATGCTAAACGGGCAATGTCCAATGGGTCATAACATAAAACTAACCCATGATAGTTAGCTACGACTATAAACTGGCACTTTCGTCTCTGGTTACTCAATCGGTGGCTGCATTCAAACTCCATCAGAATCACTACATCACTCGCCAATCGGCCGATCCTAACGCCATTGCTGTTGCTCATATACAATGTCTAAAAGCTCATCCAGTGCCTTTGTTCCATCAATAGCTATTTATGTCTAAGATTTCTTACTCACTCATGGGTTTCTTGGTCTCTTAGAGTTGTGTTTGCAGGATGACACTCAGAGGTGTTCGTACAAGAATGCACTTCATCATAAGTAGCAAGGTGAGACGTTGTTCACAGCACACGTGACAAGACTAATCAAGCCATTCACTAGTACATCCCCAGTTTTATATCTCAGCTATCCCTCAACACCTTATACTTGGTTACATCCCAAACATATCTGGTACAGCCCAAAACATCGAACATACTGTTGCATATTGCGCCACTTTTAAGCTGTTGAAACACACAACATAGCACTTGAGCATGAGTACAAGATTAAAACAAAGCTTCTTCAAAAAAAATTGGACGAAAGTTGTCTTAAAAGCAGATGTTCATGTCTAAAATAATCAAGTGACATCCCGTTGTATGGCTTTGGCTCTCAGCCAACAGGCTCCCCCTAAAACATTAAACAAGGGCCCTATTCCTCCAAAGAATACAATGCATCATCATGTAGCTTTGGTCTTGCCAACAAGCTCTCTTGCACACTAACCAAGAGTCTCGTTCTACCAAAGGATGCATATCTCATGTCTTGATTCTAAGTATGCTAAACAATGACTCTTGAAAAGGATCAGCATGACTCGTATACACACTAGAACATCCCCTTTACCATGCATAATCCCTTGATCAGTTCCCAATCCCACAATCTCCCTTTCCCTATCAAATACAAATTCCATTTCCCACAATCCCATGTACTACTGAACACGGTGCGATGATGTCTAGTTAGGTGGCAAGGGATGAAGTATTTATTGAGTTGCTTGTGGTGTTTTTCACTTCTTTATCGATGCTTCTTGGGTCGATTCCTCTAAGCATCAACAAAGAGGGGCCAATGAAACACCACAAAATTCTAAGCTTAGTACTTCTCCAACAAGAATTGAGCTAAGTCATGATGTTCCTTAGCATGACTAAAGCTTGAGGGCTCCACAAATAGCTTCAAGTAGAGTTGAACTCAACAAGGAGTAGGTCCTTGTGACCCATAGATGACCACGGTGACATCTGCTATTAGAAATGGCAACTTCGGATCCCAACATACTTAGTTTTCAATAAGTATGCATTTCCAGCGTATACGCCCAAGTTCACGTTTCCAGCATATACGCTCAAGTTCACACCTCAGCGTATATGCCCAGCATAGACGTACAGTGTACACGCCCAGCGTACATGCATCACATGTACGCTCAGCAGGTACGACTGATGTATACGCCCAGCATGCAATCCCTGAAGATGGCATGGAAACAACACTGTAGAGCAAGACTTGGTACAAAGCAGCAACTCACACGAATAAAGCAACCATCAGCATATATGCCCAGTAGCCACAGCGTATACACCCAGCATCCACAGCGTATACACCTAGCGTATATGCCCAGCACACCCAGCGTATACGCCCAGAGTCTACACCCACCAGATACAATGTATATGCCCAGCGTATACGCCCAGTAGAGGTAGCATGTTGTACACTTGTAAATTTCATTCTTTCACACTCATTCAATGCACCACGTGTCACCCAACCCAAGTCTAACGTCTAAACCTGTATAAAAACCCCAATTTTTCATTAGATCGGGGCTGGCAATTTTGAGTAAACCAGAGAGAAAAATAGAGATGCTAAGAACCAGAGCAAAGAACCATGTATGCTAGACCTCAACCCTGTAAGTTGAGCATACAGCCTCTACGTTGAGCCTGAAGTTTGAACCAGCAGTCATCCATGCATCCACCGGGGCTATTCGTCCGCCTTGTGTCAAAGTCACAACTGCATTAGACCGATGCATTGTAACTCTCATTTTGCTATAATATTGCTAAATTTTCTTCCTAAAAATCAGTTACATTTTTGCATCAATTGTTGCATGTTTACTATTTACGTTTATGCTCTATTTACATCAGTTACACTGTTTATGCCTTATTTAACATCTGTTACGCCGTTTACGTATAACCCAATGTATAGCACCTCAGTGTACGTTTGGGAAAATCCTTGCCTGATCCACATGCGGACCACTCAAGGTACTCTACCTTCGTTAATTCCAGCTTACCCTCAAGTGAAGGTAGGATCTTCTGTGCGTGTTCAGATATCTCCAAGTCTCTATTTCCTTCTAGCCAGAGATCGATGATTTTGGACGGTACAAGTACTAGCTGTGGTTGACCTTCAGTCGATTAGGTCTGGGTTCAATTTTCTAATGAGGTTCCCATGTGGACCTACTAAAGGTAAAGGTGTGGAGAGATCACGAT
Source organism: Gnetum montanum (assembly GCA_015680685.1). Lineage (NCBI taxonomy): Eukaryota > Viridiplantae > Streptophyta > Gnetopsida > Gnetales > Gnetaceae > Gnetum > Gnetum montanum. The sequence goes on along the minus strand of MNCI01013415.1, from coordinate 314,519 downwards.
GGATTTCCATTTTTTGTTTAACTTGTCAAAATGAGACCAAAGGCTGGTTAAGAGGGAACTGTTGATAGCAATCGTGTATAATGAAGACTTGTAAAGCAATGATGAGATGTATGATGTAAGGATTAAAATTTTTCCAGTTTAAAGTCATGGCAGACCGTTATGGCATTGAGATGCAAAGCTGCTAATAGGCAAAATGTAAACTGTCAACATGAGAATGTGAAACTGCTAAGGAGAAAATGTAAAACTGCCAATGTGAAAATGTGAGATTGCTAGTTTAGTATCATTATGGATTGAAAACATATAGCAGATCAATAAATGCTAGTTTAAGGTCTTCTCAGACTATGGAAGTTGCAACTGTGCTAGGGTTTGCTAGTTTAAGGTCTTTTCGGACCGGTAAGAGTGAAACTATGTTGTGATTGCTAGTTTAAGGTCTTTCCAGACCAGGATAATCGAGAATATATTTTTCATTTTTTAGGAAAGCGAGTAGTTACCTTGAAGTGTGTCAATGTTTTAATGCTAACAGTGCTACGATGTCATGGCGAGCATGCTACGCTATACAGCGTACTCCACATTAAATAGAGAGAGAGTGTGTGGCAAGTTTCCCTTTTCATCATTACAACCATAAATAGGGATTAAACCCTGGTAATCTTTTCATTCTCACTGTAAGAGTGTAGAGCCCATATTCAGAGCATAAGGCAATTTCAAAGTGATTGTGCTAATAGCTGGCAAGGCTGTTTTCTACACAGGGACGAGGAGAAATTTTCCAGCAGGACAATGGCTCCAAAGAAGGAACGCATGAATTTGCTGCTTGCAAAGGTCAAGGAGGTGAAGCAAACCCTAGGGCACATGACACAAGAGTGCATCATGGCCTGGAAGGTCACACCATTGATCCAGTAGGTTACTATGCTTCCTTTCTTTTTTTGCAATTCTGTTAGCGATTTTTGGCTTCTATTATTCTCTGCTTTCATTTTGCATCCTAGTTTTAGCCATCTGTGTTTTTTTTCATCGCATTGATTTGGTATTTGCATCACCGTTGTTGCTATCTCGGCCGTGGTGAGTGCATAAACATTGCATGCAAGGTGGCTTAAACTGCCACCATCGCGGTTGTCATAACTACGGGGGTTCGGGCAGCTTAAGTTACTTGATCTTCGAATGGTGTGATGTAGGACCCTGAGGAGGGTTGGGCCATGCATGATGTGAGAGTGTGACACGTGTTCTATCCAGGCATATTGTTAATTACCCTGTTAGGGTTAATTGCTCCATTGCTATGCTAGGCTATTTGTTTGCTACACTACCACTTTCATGTTCTTGCTACACTACGTGTGGGAAGAGGGTTATGCTACGCTATATACATGGACTAAAGTATTGCTATGTTGCATGTGTATTACACTTAGACATGATGCTAACACTTGTTGGTTGTGTTGTGTAGAATGGGGTTGTAACGACGGAAAACGACAGCAGCTGGAAATACCGACCGAGATTCCGCGTACACAGTTTTTACCACGGATCCGCGCGAGGGCTAAGCTGGAAAAACGAATCCGCGGTGCCCTGAATGGTCTTGTCGATCAGACAGGGACTTACGGGTCAGTAAAACAATGATAACTGTAGATCGATCGCAAAAATGGTGGGATAACGATGTGTGTGGACCACCGCGAAGATAACGCCGAAATGCCGAAAAGATGCGAATCGGGAGCAAAAATTCGTGCAATTTACGAAGATCAAAGATCTATGTTCCAATGCCAAATGGAATACGTGATTGGATGTATACAATCTTACAATGGGAGAAAATTCCCAACAAATTGAGTACAAAGATGAGCACAAAACAGAAAGAAAACTGTCTGGACAGAAAACCGGATCTACCTTTTGGACCAAGGCTTAGGTGCAGAAATGGTCAAGCAATTTCCGTTCTGCTTCTTGGCTTCAGATAGATCTGCTGCTAGGAGCTCGTGCGTGCTGTGTTCTGTTGCTGCTGAAGGATGATGTCTGCGGCCAAGAGGTTGCTCTTGTTTCTCTGTTTTAGGGCGATAAGTTTCCCTTGCTCAGAAAATGCTCTTGTCCTCTTGGTCTCTGTCAAAAGTGCTAAGCGCTCTGTTAACTGTCGGTTCTGTTTCTCTGCCGCCTCCTCGTTCTTTCTTCTTTTTTCCCTTTCCTTCTTTTTCCCTTTTTTTTTTCTTTTTTTTCTGTTCACGTGTCAACCAGGGTATTTATAGTCCGCGACACGCGCACCTCTGATGATGTGGGCCCGAATGTCGCGGATCTTGTAGACCTGCTCCTTTTAAGTCGAATTGCGACTACGCACAACACACTCATTTGCGTGTGGTGCGTGTGTGATCAGGCCCGTGATAAACATGTCTCGGCTGCGTTTGCGCTCATTCACGTTGCATTGCGTGCATGAGTGCAAGCTTGATACAACAACCACGCGCTCAGGCTAGTTTTACGTCTATCACGCGACTGTGCGTGACATAGCGTAAATGAGCGCGCATTTGCATTCTGTCCTACGCACGAATAGGCATCGCTGCGTAAGGTGCGTAAAGATGAATAATCAAGCGCTACGCGAGACTAAGTGTCGACCCGTCGTGTCTCTCTGGATTTTCCCTTAACTGCCCTGGAGCTTATTACGCACATCACGCTGCCGTGCGTGATGGAGCGTAAACTCGTCCTTGAACAGATTTGAGATGCGTTCATTGTTGAGGAGCCTATCACGCTCATCACGCTGCCATGCGTGATGGAGCGTAAACTCGTCCTTGAACAGATTTGAGATGCGTTCATTGTTGAGGAGCCTATCACGCTCATCACGCTGCTGTGCGAGATGGAGCGTGAACTTGTCCTTAGGCAAGTTTGACTGTCTTCGGAGCTTATTACACTCACCACGCTGCTGTGCGTGATGGAGCATAAACTTGTCCTTAGACAAATTTGAGGCGCGCTCCTGCTCAAACTATGAATCTTCACCTGAGGCCGACTCGTAATTTTCACGGTGTTTCAATGGCCCCTCTTTGTTGACGGTTAGAGGGCGTACCCGAAGAACGTCGACAAAGAATGCGAAACACCGGATTGGCAGAAGCGAGAACAACGTTCCTCCATGACTACTCAGGTATTGCTCCGTTTACGTAGAGGGAGAAGGCTTGCGAGTAGGAGAGGTAGAAGGGTGTAACTGGCAACAGGTTCGGGCAAGATGCAAATGGCATGTTTATTAATGTCAACAGGAATGCTTTCAGACGAGCGTGGCGCATCAATCTGAGATATCTCTGTTACAGATGGTAGCAGGAATGCGTGCGAAAGGAGCGTTGCGCGTCATTTTCGCGATGTCTCTGCTAACGTGAGTGCGAAAAATGAGGATTTGCGTATGTGACACTGCGTATGGGAACTGGGTGGTGAAAAAAAAGGAAACAAGGACGAAGTGTAGACGAATGTCGGGAAGAAATGTACAAACTGAATGGTTGAGCAAACCTGAGCAGCCATTTCAGCACGCTGTTGTACTTCGCCGCTCAGATGTGCACACTTTTGAATGACATCCTCCGAGTTAAGCAGCCTGCAACCACAAAAGAAAACAGAGGACGCCATTGCTTGTGGACAACAGAGGAGGCTTTTTGGAGCCAATGCTGTCGGATGTTAACCAGAGCCAATGTATTGTCAAGACGGAGCCGGGGCACGCGAGGGAGAGCGCCGCCAATCCCGGTGAGCCGGCCCTGCATATCATCGAGAAAAGGCATCGGATGCAGTGCAGCTCATCGGTCGCATGAGGAATTGGCCAGATGAATTTGTGAGGCTAGGGTCCGATAGCGATGATTGACGGGGACCCGCAGAGCCGTGACCAACGAGGGAATCGTCGGGGCTCCCGCTAACGAGGCTAAACTCCCGGAGCTGCTTCCACCGCGGCAGACGCGGTAGCGGCATCTCCGAGGGATCAGTAAGATGCCTCTGTGCCTGTCCGAGGAATCAGCAAGATGCCGAAGGGTGGGGGACGCCGGAGCTGTCTCAGCATCCCACCCGGTTAGCTATGTAGCTGTGTCAGGGATGACCTCGCTTGCTTGCTGCGTATGAATTCCAGTTTTGAGTCCTGGTAGACTGCTGTTACTGGTTTTAACTCCCAGTAGACCATGGTCCCTGTTTAAAGTCCGGGCGGACCGAGCAGTGCTAGTTTTATGTCGTAGCGGACGGTGGATGGGCTGGTTTAAGGTCTCAGCAGACCGTGCTGTGGATGTCAGTTTTACGTCGTGACCCAGGGACAGATCTGTGCTGGTTTTACGTCTCAGCAGACGGCTGCTTACCTGTGCCAGTTTAGCGTCGTGGCGGACGCGTGCAAAGGGTGCCAGTTTTTCGTCTTGGAGGACCTGTACAACAGTGCTAGTTTTACGTCGTGGCGGACGGTAAACACCTGCCAGTTTAGCGTCGTGGCGGACGGTAAACACCTACCAGTTTAGCGTCGTGGCGGACGCGTGCAAAGCATGCCAGTTTAGCGTCATGACGGACGATTGGTGCCAGTTTAAAGTCGTGGCGGACGTATAGTGCCAGTTTTACGTCGTAGCAGACGATTAGTGCCAGTTTTACGTCGTAGCGGACGATTAGTGCCAGTTTTACGTCGTAGCGGACGAATAGTGCCAGTTTTACGTCGTAGCGGACGAATAGTGCCAGTTTTACGTCGTAGCGGATGAATAGTGCCAGTTTTACATCGTAGCGGACGAATAGTGCCAGTTTTACGTCGTAGCGGACGAATAGTACAGCTGTTATTGACCACGCCCGTTATTGGACGGCCGTCAAAAACAATGTACAAACTAGTCGAGCTCTGATAGAGCAGAGGATGCAGATAGAGCTCCTTGCTCAAAAGAGCTGAGACTGGAGGGACTACTGCGCGGGTGTACAGGAGTGGGGGCAGAAAGAGAAAGACCACAAGCATGTTTATAAAAGGGAGAGCCAGACCTACCAAAAACGCTACCGCGAGTCTACCATCAAAGCGCATTCCTTGGAGGTCTTTGTCGACGTCATTGGAGCGTCCAAGGCCTTCAAGAAGTTTGAGGAATAGGTGATCGTCACTGCTTCTCCAGAGAGAGCAATAATCTTCCCTGGAAATCAAGCTTCGATCCCTACCTTCTATCCCGATCCTCCCTCCTGGAGTAGCGTGGAGAAGGGAAAGGTGAAGGCGGGGATGGCCTCGGGCGCAGACGCATGGCAAGACCTGACCGAGGACGAAATCATGGAGCGTTTGTGGGCTGGACTAGACAAGCTTCCCTTCGCTGCAGGAGTTGGGTCATCTTAGGTAAGCCCACGCACTACTTAGTCAGTGCGTCTCCCGACATAACGCTGCTTATTCTGATATTTGCGCTATTGGTGTTCTCAGATACCAGAAGATGGAGCGCGTACGCCCGATGAGGGGTTGGAGGAAGAGGCTACAGGAATGGAAGTGGAACACGCTGAGGAAGAGCGTCCTCCTGTGGAGCCTGCGGTAGAACGAGAGTCTCGTGAAGAGACAATCTTTCTGGAAGAAGTCCTTCCTGGAAACGAAGGCCTACTAGAGGACGACCTTTTGGGGGTTGACCCGGAGTTAAGGGACACGGGTGACAGTGGCAGCGGGGGCCACGCATAGTTTTGTTTTGTTGTTTTCTTTTTTTTGTCACGATGAAACAAAGATGCTATAAAGTTAACCATTTAGCATATTTTTTTGTCATTTTGTCGTTTTGCCTTAGTTTAAAGCCATTGCGGGCCGTTGCGTAAAGATGTAAACGATGTAAGTATGCGTAAGTGAGAAGGAAAACAGTAAAGGGCAACTACTAGTTTAAGGCTGTTGCGGGCCACTGCGTAAACTGACTAGAGCCACTAGTTTAAGGCCATTGCGGGCCATTGCGTAAGAGTGTTTGTTTTTGGTAACTAGTTTAAGGCCGTTGCGGGCCAATGCGTAATTTGACTAGTTTAAGGCCGTTGTGGGCCAATGCGTAATTTGACTAGTTTAAGGCCGTTGCGGGCCACTGCGTAATTTGACTAGTTTAAGGCCGTTGCGGGCCACTGCGTAAACTATTTTTGATTTGTTTTGGCTGCTAGTTTAAGGCCGTTACGGGCCAATGCGTAAACTAGGTAAAGAGGTAAACTGCGTAAAGAAACATGCGTATACGAACATGCGTAAAATGAGATAAGCAACGGTGAAAGACGAAGCGTAAAAGGAAAAAGTCAAAGAACGAAGCGTAAAAGCACATAGATATAAAGCACGCAGACATAAAGAAAACAAGCATAAAGCACACAGGCTCAAGTAAAACAAACGTAAAACACACAAGCACAAGCAAAACAAGCATTCGGCAAACACGCTAACCTGCATGTACGCACGCTGTAAGGTTTCGTTCAGCCCTCCGTGCGCAGCTGCTTCTTAGCGGCTTTAATGTTCACTGTTGCATATGGGCGAGGAGGTTTGCAGTCCGACTCCTCTACGCTGTCATTTGGAAATGGCAGGTCAGCCCAGGCTAGGCCGTCAGTAGTGTCATTGTTTTGTTTAGGGGCTTGAGGCGAAGGCTGGTCATCAGCCGTTTCAATTTCTGAACCCCGTTCTTCCGCAATGTTACTGACGGTCCTGGGAGTGACCTCGTCGCCGCGTATGATAACCTCCCCCCCGGCATAGGGCAGGTGTATCTCCTGGTGGATGGGCGACGAGACCGCCCTCAGCTGGGCTAACCATGACCTCCCTAAGATCAGGTTGAAGCCTGGCATCTCCTCAACGACTAGAAATGTGGCTTCTGTAGGGAACTGATTCCCCGCCACAAACTCAATACGCACCGTCCCCTTGACTTGAACCCGTGCTCCATTGAAGGATTTTACGCAGGCCGTTGTCATGGGAGTGATCTGGTCGACCAGACCCAACCTATCCACAATGGAATAGGGAACGACATTGGCGGCTGCGCCATCATCCACATGCACCCTCCGGATGCGGTACTGGCCGACCCGAATGGTGATGAACATTGGTTCTGTCGTCACTTGACCCTTCTCCGGATCATCTTTAACAGACTCGTCCAGAAAGGTCAACGAAGTGGGCTTGGGTTGTTCAGCGTCAGAAGGAAACATAATAGTGTGTATTGCTTCCTCTTCTGCTGGCAGGCTGGCGTCCACTGATATGGACGTCAGCATGCGTACCATAGCCTCACGATGCTTTTGAGAAGTCATGAGCAGATCATACAAGCTCAGCGTTGTATTCTTTTGCTTGAGAGCTTGTTTGACCTGCGTGAATGCGTTGAGGAGGTCCTTTTCTCGGCAGGGTGATTTCTCCCCCTTATCCTCCTCCATCCGCCCCAAGAGACGGATCTCCCGAGGTGGAGTGGTGTCAGGAGAAGGGTCGGTTTTACTCCTACCAAGAGAAGGGTGCTGTGTTTCTGTACCTTTACCATGCTTCTGGGGCATAGCCATGGGTACAGAGGCTAGGGGCCTAGGCTTCGGGAAGCCGAGCGTAGGGTTGCGCTCAGTGCTCTCCTTCTTCTGCTTAGGAGGCGATGCTTGTTGGTGCTGTTTTGAGGTCTGCCCTTGCGTGAGAGGGGCAGCCTGTGGTTGGGGTGCCCTAATGATGAAGGGCGCCCTTGGAGTGGGCGCAGACGAAGCTGCGGCTTGAGAGGAAGAGGATGACTGAGGCCGTGCTTGAGAAGGCGCCCGTATGATGAACGGCGGCCGAGAGACCCCACCTGTTGCCGAAGAAGTGGTTGCCCCCCCTTGTGAGCTGGCAGGCACATGCAAAACAAAAGGTTGCTTTGGTGGCCCTTTACGCTCCCCATCCGTACTCACCACAGTGATTGTATAAGGATCGTAAGTTGCGTTTAACGGATCCTTATAGACATGTAATGTCTGGTTTTCTGGGCAGGTTGGGTTACTGCTGTCTAACTTCAGATGACCTTCGTCGATCATGCATTGAATATCATCTTTCAACGCCCAGCAGTAATCCGTGTCGTGACCACACATCTGATGGTAGTCACAAAAGTGATCCAGCCGGAAAGATCTCGGAACTGCCGGCTCATTAGGCAACGCTAAGGAAGGATCCCTCGACAATTCACAGTGCCGTCTGTGACGTTTCAGGGCTTCCTCGAACACTTTCTTGGGTTGAATGTGTCCTGCTGCCAACAGCTGTTTAAGCAGTTCTGAGTGTTTCACCGGAAGAGCCACGTATTTTGAGCAGTCTTTACGCTCAAAATTCAGCTTTGGCTAGGGGGGCTGTTCAGGGGCAGCCGTGGGCTGGCTAGTGGTAGCACTGGTTGTGGTCTCAGGTGGTGCTGTCGCTGGGGCCTTCTTGCTCTTGTTTTTGGCATTCTCGGTCAATGCCGCTACAGTGGTGGTTGCTGGCTTACCTTTGTCCTTGCCCTTGCTGTGCGTATTTCTGTAAGCAATGTACGCTGGGTCTTTGCTAGCTTCCGCAGCATCTTGGATGCTCCGGACCTGGGCGAAGGCCTGGCGTATGTCTCCAGGGGAAAGGTAATACAACTTGGACTTAATAAAGTCGTTGACCGCTCCCTTGAATATGGCCAGCAGATGGGAGTTCGCGATCGGGTCGCGGATCTAATTCAAGGTAGCGTTCCAACGCTGTATGAACTTTTGAACCGGTTCGAGCGGGTCTTGTTTCACCCCCATGAGCTACTCCAACGTGACTTCCAGTTTCATGTTGTATCTGAACCGGGTCACGAATTGGGTCAGCAGCTCTTCCAATGTTGTTATGGAAGAGTGCGGGAGGGCTCGGTACCAGTCTAAAGCCTTCCCTGTTAACGACATCGCAAAAACTCTAACTAGAGTGTGTGGCCATGATTGCAATAACAAGGATTCGGACCTGAAGGTAGCCAAATGAGTGTTGGGATCCCCCTCCCCATCATACTTAGTAAAATGTGGGAGGGACATCCCCGGAGGTAACGACAACATGGGGACCGCCGGGTTAATCGGATCATCTTCATAAAAATCCATGATCTGAATGGTGTCAGATCCAGCGGTCTTGAGGCGTCGAACCTCCTCAGTAAGTGTCTGGATAAGCTGGAATGCTTGATCCAGACCTGTCAACGGCTGCGGCTGTGCAGCAGGCGGTTGTGCGGCAGGGGGTTGTGCAGCAGGCGGAGGGACTGAATGGACAGCCCTTGGCCACTGAGATGCCGGGGGTGGTTGGGCAATAGCTGGTGGGGTAGGGATCCCCATAGTTTGAGGGGCCTGCGAAGACCACCACCCGCCGACCTGTGATGTGGGGTTGGCCGTAGCCTGCTGCTGAGCGTAATGGTAATCGTAGCGAGGAAGCACCCGTGAAAATTGCGCCGCTGGTGCTGGAGGGGGTTGTACAGTGTACGCTGGCTGGGTTTGCTGGCCTATCACTGGGTTGACCCAATGACTCGCCGCCGGGTTCTGACCAAGAGTCTGCGGCGGCACGGTCGCAGCATGCTGTTGAGTTGGCGGAGGCAGGAACATCTCGGGACGACTCGAAGGTGTAACATGAGTCTGTATGTAGGGAATTAAATGAGGCATGGTGGCCATCGGTCCGGCCGCCGGAATGTTCACTGTCTGTTGCAACGGAAATGTTCCCGCGTTATATTGCAGTTGCATCCCAGAGGGCTGCACATTTACCTGTTGTAAACTAGACGGCTGCACGTTGACCTGGTGAGAGCCAGACGGCGGCGCGTTGGCCTGGTGAACCCCAGATAGCTGTGCGTTGGCCTGGGGGGGAATGGGTACGTGCATCTGCATGGTCACGGCCGAGTCTACAGAAGTCGTCTCTCTGTTGAAAAAGAACAACGGATTTACGTATGTATGAGGAGACAGAGTATGGAACGAATGCTCGGACATGGCCGCGAATTCATCCTCTGCCTCTGCTTCCGCTTCATGCTCGGGCTCTACCGCAGGCTGCGGGGCCTGACCTCTAGCCATGATCAGCTGAGAAATCAGCTCGTTTTGGTGCTCAGTCAAGGGGATTATATCATAAGCGGTGGGCTTGAAATCATAACCTCCTCGGTGGAGCACCTCGAAGTTGCGCTTTGCCTCAAGCTCGTCTCGGCTGAGAGCCAACCTCGCCTGAATCTTGACGCAAATAAAGTTGTAGTCCTTAGGGGTTATGACCGTGAATATGGGATCTTTCCCCTGAAGCCTCAATGAACGGCGCAGGGGTCCCTGAGGACCGGTTGTAGCTGTAGCTGGCCCCGTGGCCGCCATCGGGTTCACGGGCGCAACGCCCGGGTCTACGGTGACCATGGCGGTTGTGGCTGTCGCGTTAACGTAGTATGAATCCATGGATCAACGATGTAAAATGGTGAAAATCGGATTTGACAGAGAGAAAAGTTGACAAACAGCACAAAAGGCTTTCTACCCTGCAGGATTTCAAAGAAATCATCTTTGTGACCGATCGAATACCACAAGATGACCTTAGACTTCCTTGGAGGTATTACGTCTATGGCTTAGGGTATAGATCGCTAATAGGGATACCCGAAATATTCGGATCGGAGCCTGAAGGCCCTCCTTCTAGCGCCAGAAAATTGTAACGACGGAAAATGTCGGCAGCTGGAAATACCGACCGAGATTCCGCGTACACAGTTTTTACCACGGATCCGCGCGAGGGCTAAGCTGGAAAAACAAATCCGTGGTGCCATGAACAGTCTTGTTGATCAGATAGGGACTTATGGGTCAGTAAAACAATGATAACTGTAGATCGATCGCAAAAACGGTGGGATAATGATGTGTGTGGACCACCGCGAAGATAACGCCGAAATGCCGAAAAGATGCGAATCGGGAGCAAAAAATCGTGCAATTTACGAAGATCAAAGATCTATGTTCCAATGCCAAATGGAATACGTGATTGGATGTATACAATCTTACAATGGGAGAAAATTCCCAACAAATTGAGTACAAAGATGAGCACAAAACAGCAAGAAAACTGTCTGGACAGAAAACCGGATCTACCTTTTGGACCAAGGCTTAGGTGCAGAAATGGTCAAGCAATTTCCATTCTGCTTCTCGGCTTCAGATAGATCTGCTGCTAGGAGCTCATGCGTGCTGTGTTCTGTTGCTGCTGAAGGATGATGTCTACGGCCAAGAGGTTGCTCTTATTTCTCTGTTTCAGGGCGATAAGTTTCCCTTGCTCAGAAAATGCTCTTGTCCTCTTGGTCTCTGTCAAAAGTGCTAAGTGCTCTGTTAACTGTCGGTTCCGTTTCTCTGCCGCCTCCTCGTTCTTTCTTCTTTTTTCCCTTTCCTTCTTTTTCCCTTTTTTTTCTTTTTTTTCTGTTCACGTGTCAACCAGGGTATTTATAGTCCGCGACACGTGCACCTCTGATGATGTGGGCCCGAATGTCGCGGATCTTGTAGACCTGCTCCTTTTAAGTCGAATTGCGACTACGCACAACACGCTCGTTTGCGTGTGGTGCGTGTGTGAGCAGGCCCGTGATAAACATGTCTCGGCTGCGTTTGCGCTCATTCGCGTTGCGTTGCGTGCATGAGTGCAAGCTTGATACAACAACCACGCGCTTAGGCTAGTTTTATGTCTATCACGTGACTGTGTGTGACGTAGCGTAAATGAGCGTGCATTTGCATTCTGTCCTACGCACGAATACGCATCGCTGCGTAAGGTGCGTAAAGATGAATAATCAAGCGCTGCGCGAGACTAAGTGCCGACCCGTCGTGTCTCTCTGGATTTTCCCTTAACTGCCCTGGAGCTTATTACGCACATCACGCTGCCGTGCGTGATGGAGCGTAAACTTGTCCTTGGAAAAATTCGGGGTGTCCTCACTGTTTTGGAGCTTATTACGCTCATCACGCTGCAGTGCGTGATGGAGCGTAAACTCGTCCTTGAACAGATTTGAGACACGTTCATTGTTGTGGAGCCTATCACGCTCATCACGCTGCCGTGCGTGATGGAGCGTGAACTTGTCCTTAGGCAAGTTTGACTATCTTCGGAGCTTATTACGCTCACCACGCTACTGTGCGTGATGGAGCGTAAACTTATCCTTAGACAAATTTGAGGTGCTTTCATTGTCTTGGAGCTTATTACGCTCATCACGCTGCGGTGCGTGATGGAGCGTAAACTTGTCCTTGAACAACTTCAACTATCTTCGGAGCTTATTACGCTCACCACGCTGCTGTGCGTGATGGAGCGTAAACTTGTCCTTAGACAAATTTGAGGCGCGCTCCTGCTCAAACTACGAATCTTCGCCTGAGGTCGACTCGTAATTTTCACGGTGTTTCAGGGGTTAAGACCAATGCTAATTATTTTGGAAATTAGATGGGTCCTGTGTACCTATGGCCAATGCTCCTCCTCCCCAGATACGTGTCAGAGAGTGGGGAGTCTGGTTCAGGAAAGGGGCATAGGGCTTCTTACAATTCCTACTTGACCACCTTAGTGTGATCGTTTGGTTATCCCTACAGGAGGAGGAGGCGGTCGACATAACAGAAGCCATATTTCTTGGGGCAAGTCAAGGAATTTTGATGTTTCTGACCGATGGGGCAATCATGAGCAGGAGGGAGAAGCATGCAGTCAGCATCCAATAGGGTTAAGGTGTTTGGCTTGGATCTAGGACATGCATGAGTATATTTGCTACCACCATTTCAACACATTATTCCTTGCACGTTATATGGCGACATGCTTCTAGAATCCTCAGGGTACTGTCTAATGTGCTAGCAGGTGAGTTTTGTAGCGTTGTTCCACTATGTTTGTGTGATGTTGGACATATTGGCCTAATGCTAATAGGATGCATTTATTACTAGGTTCTTCATCAACAAGGATAGGGTTCACGACCTACCGGGTCTATTGGCTATAGCATAGATAGCACTAAAGAAGTTCTCTTCTATTGAGAACTTGCGGGTGGGTGTGATCGGTCAATGCGAGGGTGAATACCACACCTACCCATACCAATACTTCATTTCCTACAATCAGTGCCAGGGGTAGGGTTGGCTAGATGAGGAGTGGATAGAACCCTTCAAACTGGTCATGGTTGAACAAGTTCTAGTTGAACTTCCACTATTCCCGTTATTGTATAGGCCTAGTAGGCCAAACAATAAGTGTCACATGGTTAAGTATCTTTGCAATATTTTTATTTTTTGTGTTTTTATGCTAAACATTTTTTTGAAAACTATTGCAGGGGTGAAGAAGTCCCAAGAGGTGATGGTGATAACCACTGGGACACAAAGGGCAAACATCTATTTCAAATACGGTGAAGTATAAGTGAGCCAACGTTGGATAAACCATTCGAACTCAGACTCCTTGGTCCAAAACATAAAAAATGTTGGGCTTATGGATCTATTCGTAGCCCCAAATTTGAGCATTCCTACTACTAAAATGCTTTCCTTAGTTAGCTCCTTTTCCAAAAAGATGAGCCACTTCTGCACATACATTTGGGGCATGTGGGTGGTCATTGAAATCAATGACCAACTATTCATGGACCTGTTCAGTGTTCCTACTGATGGTGTCCTCATAGGATCAAAGGGCAAGAAGAAGCTGATCCTTTAGAAGAAGGATATTTAGGAGTGGTTGGGGATTGCTAAGGAGTGAAAAGGGCTCCTCATGGAGAAGCTTAAAGATGGGCCTGCCATGGAGATCTACCCTATCATCCATGCTCATGCATTACCCTAGATTCTTACACAAGGGAATGTCCTGTGGATTGAGCAGGCCTTGATAATGTGTGAGATCATAAAAGAGGGGGCCTATTACAACTAGGCCAACTTTCTATGTAAAGGCTTGCAGGCTGAAATCTTGGGACTCCATCAAAAATCGAAGTCCTGTTCCAACATACATTATGCCTTCTACATAGCCTTCCTAAAGTTCTTTACAAAGTTTTTGGTGGTTCACAAGAATGGAGTCTAGGTCATGCACAATCACGACCAGATTTTTAGACCATGGATTCACCAGATCCTCTAGACCACATGAGCCTAAGATCCCCCAAAAATAATTGGGGAGTTGTTCTGTGTAACGACTAAGGATCGAGTGGCTCACAACATTCATGGCTAGGACAACATAGGTGAGATGCCCCCTGCTGTAGCTGGTAGAGTGTCATGGGGGGAATGTCTCATAGCTAAGACTTTGCCGAAAGAGTTGTATCAGAAGAGGTGTCCCTTAGCTAAGAAAACCCTTTGCGTGGAGGAGGAGGAGGGGCGAAGACTATAGCTTAAACTATAGAGGATGCAACCCCCCATTGGTAAACGCTTTTGTTCAATGCCTACTTTCTCATTATCTACTATGCTATGCTATGCTAGGCGATGTAGTATAGCATAGCACCTACTTTAGGCTAACTTATTTTGGACTAATGTAAACATGCTTCCTTGCTGGCAAAGGAAGAAGAAGAAGAAAAAGAAGGTGATGAAGAGGTGTCGGCCCCTAAGGTGGGGGCGATGAATAGAGACATGGAGTCTCTAGTCTTGGAAAAAAGGGCCCTGGTCAAGCATACAAGAGCTCCTGTCGCTAAGGTAGGGGCTCTTGTCATTAGGTAGAGTCCTCCTGCCAATAAGAAGGGCACTTTTGAAGATGAGGTAGAGTCTCCCTTGAATAAAAAGCACACTGTTCTTTCCAAAGGAAAGGAACCAGCGCATGGAGAAGAGGTTTATACAAACTTGGTAGGGACCTCAGCCAAGGCTACTACCATCATCTTGCATCAACAAGAAGGGAGACTGCAATCAGACACTAGTGATTTTGACAATATATCTGCCTTTTCATAGCCCCTTTCAATCATTTTTGATATGTTTAGTCATGTGATAGGCGCTAATGTTGATGCTACAGGACCCTCTCTGATCCGTGTGGAGTCATGGGCCGAGATCCCTAACAAGTTTACATTCATGCAGGGAATCATTGATGACATGATCAATCACCTCTTGTAGGTGGACCCTGACATGGGTAAGTAGTAGTATTAGGTGCTCTCATGTTGTTATGCTATAATTACTTGAGTTTGCTATTCTTGCTATGCTAACATGATTGCTACACTCTTTGTATCATGGAAGCCTCTCGACTTAAATGGGACCTGGCATGGCCTTTGAAAGTTAGTGTCATGCCTACATTACCACCTGAAGTGATCAATGTATCTCATCGTGTGTATGATGAGGCTTGCAAATGTGTTTTGCGCTTGGAATGCTCCTTGTGGGAGTATAAGCACATTAACGAGGACCTCTAGAAATGGGTCCAAAGGGCTGACCAAAGAGAGGTCGACCTAGTCGTTGAGGTGGAGGATCTTAGGTCGAGGAACGAGTTCCTCATCACCTATGACACTAATAATGAGGATTGGTGCATGGCTATAATAATGAGGATAGTTGCGCATCAAAACATTGAAGCCAATCATGAGATAATCAAACAGTGGATGCAGATGAACTTAATAGCCCAAAAGTGTCAAGATTTGAAAGGCTTTAGCGCCAAGGTTTACGAATGGGGGTAGTCCCTATAAAAACCATAAACACATGTAAAAATGGAAAAATTCCATCCACTGTAAACTATACAGGGATGCTACTGTGGAGGAATTTACGTATAAAGCATTCATAAATTTCATTGACGCTTCTGAGGCCTATGCTAAGTTTAAGGAGTAGGTAAAGGCTATGGAATCTCCTGACCTGAAAGTGGACTTTTCCGCAGGAGAGACCACAACCATCTTTTTTTCTCTAGGACCACCAAGGTGGACAACTACCAAAAGGGAGAGAACTGTTGTGGATGCTGAACCAAGCAACAGGCGTTGGATGGACATCACTATAGAGGAGGTCTAGGTCCACCTCAGGCTCAGTTTATATTGAATACCCTTTGAGACAGATCTAGGCCCATTTTAGGTTAGTTGCTTTCTACTGTGTTAATTCTTATGCTCTATTATAGTTTTCATTTTTTCCCTAGCTAACCACTTCACTTCTATGATGTAGGCTCCAGATGAGGGCGTAGGGCCCATAGAGGGAGGGAATGAAGAATCGGCAAAGGGCAATGTAGGGGAAGGCAATGTAAAAGGTAACAATGCAAAAATGAAAGGTGAAGATGATGCAAATAGAGCCAACCAATGAGAGCATGGGATTTTTTTTTGAAATTTTAAAATTTTAAATATTTGAAACAAATTTTTCAAACATTGTTTAAAACACAACAGTTTTGAATAAAGAAAAGAGGAATAGAAATTGATTTTGTGCTAACTTGTGCATTGCATATGTGCTACATTTTGTATAAAATGTTCATGCTTTCATGTGCTAGTTTTAGGCCATTTTGGGCCATTGCTTGTTTTAGGCCATCTTGGGCGTTTCTGTAAACATGCCAAAGAGATTCTATGTTAACAACTTGAACAACGGCTAACTTGTAGCTTATGCTAGTTTTAGGCCATTTCGGGCCATAGCGTAGCATAGTTTTTGGCCATTTTGGGCCATAGCATGACATACTTTTAGGCCATTTCAGGCCATAAGGTGACATAGTTTTAGGCTGTTTCAGGCCATAGCATAACATACTAAAAGAATGGTATGTTAACAAAGCAAAAAACAGTGAATGCACAAGGGATGGAAATTGGGCAGGAAGTAGTAGGGTTGCTACGCTACGCATAGCTGCTTCTTGACCCACCATGGGTTGATCAGAATGTATGGCCAAGGTGTTTTGCTAGGGCCCTCATCCATATCATTGTCCCCCACTTGGAAGGGCAACTCAACCCATATGCCTTCATTTTAGAGACTGTCCTGCTAGGTTGATTCTCCTGCTGAGTGGTTAATGTATGCATGAGCAGGCACCTCATTCTCAAAGGTTATGTACTCTATTTCTATGTTACTAATAGCTTTTGCTACTACTTCATCACCATGGATCACCATCTCCCTCCCTATGTATGGTAGGTGGATTTCCTAATGTATGGGTGAGGAGACAACCCTAAGTTGTGCTAACATGATCTCCCCAAGATCAAGTTAAACCTGGGCATTTCCTTAACTACGATGAATGTTGCATTTTTGGGGAACTGTCCCCTACTACGAAGTCTATGTAGACTATGCCTTTCACCAAGACACATGCCTCATTGAACGACATTATACACAAAATTGTTGTGGGTTTGATCTAGTCAATAAAGCCCAAGTTGTCCACAATAGGGAAGGGGATGACATTCGTGGTAGCCCCATCATCAATGTGTACCCTTTGAATCTAGTGTTGGCCAACCCGAATTATGATGAAGAGGGATGCCATGGTCACCCAACTTCTTTCAGGATCTTCCCTAATGGCGTCGTTATTGAAATTCAATTGGGATGGTGCAGGCTCTAGAGGAGCAGAGGGAAGGATGACTAGGTGGATTGCTTTCTCTTCCAATGGCATGTCTTCATTGACTAGAATCACTATCAACATGTGGATCAGAGCCTTGAGGTAGGGGATAGACATCATGATAAGGTCGTATAAGCTCAATGTAGTATTTTTCTATTTTAGAGCTTGCTTGACCTGAGTGAGGGCATCCAAGAGGTCTTGGCCACTCCCCTGTTTAGTGCTTTCCTCTTCTTCGATTTGTCCCAGAAGATGAATTCCCGAGGAGGGGCAACTTTGGATCTGGGTTCAAATCCTTTTTGGTAGGGTGGCACAGACTATGCGGTTGTAGCAATGTTTACCTTTCGTGATGAGGGCATAGATGTAGGGGGCAAGGACATAGGCTTGGGAATGCCTTGGATGGAATTCCCCTTGGACACCTCACTGGCAAAATTTACTTCTCATTTTTTAGGATGAGAAGGTTGTTCAACTATCTTATGCAAGGTAGGGGTTGTTAAAGGAGTCAACCCCCTTCTAATGAAAGGAGCTATCGGTGTTAGCAGGTGAAGTGGCACATTTTCTCTAATAAGTGGAGTGGAGATGGATGCCAATGGAGGGACTCTTAGGATGAATAGTTGTTATGAGCTTTGGTTAGCCACTCGTGGTGCTGGTGCACTACATTGAGGCACACGGACCATGAACTGCTGGTTAGCCGACGAAATAGAACATAACCCCTTTTTGCGTTGTATCGTTTGTAGGGTTAGGTAGGTTTGAGTGCAAACATAATGAGACATCTGCAACAGTTGTGGAATATGTGAAGAAGTAAATGGGATCCACCACATGGATGGGCCTGGGCCCACCATAGTGGGTGGAATAGATGTAAACATAGGAATTGACATGGAAGTTGCATACAACTATGAAGTAGGTATAGTGTGAACATGTGGTAGGGTAGTTGTGAGTGTTGTGTGATGCACTACATGAATGGGCTGTTGAAAACTTTGCGGAGACATAGTTGCTGCAAATGAAACAAGAGAATAACAGTGTTAATACGCTGAGAAGGTGACATGGCTACCCATTGCAGCTATAGTTGCAGGCTGCAGGAACGTAGGCATGATGACAAAGGGAGTGGTGAAAGGTAACAAATTGGCCCAGAAGGACTGGGTAGAAGGGATAGGAACAGGGTTGGTTGGACTTTCCTTGTTGGATTGGGAATCGAGTTCCTCCTATCCATCTTAAAAAGCACCATCCTAGTTATATGCCATGTCTTGTTGCTCCCTAAGCCTAGCCAACTAGGTTAGTTGGTCTAGAAGCCTTTGGTTTGGTTGTGTCAAAGGTATGGAAGTGCCGGGAGTGGGAAAAAATTCCTTCCCATCACAGTAAGCAAACTTGAAGCTATGTTTGCCCTCAAATTCATGTACATATAAAGGAAGGTTTGCTTGAAACTTTATACAAAGGAAGTTATAGTGTTCATGCTACTAGGCCAAGTGCTCAGAGATCAACACATTTCCAGCATCGGGTTCAGTAGTTGTTCGGCACTAGCGATGCCTTGAACCATGGTGGGAACCTCAACGTTGAAGGTACTAGCAGCGGTAGTTGTGGAAGCCATTATTACTAAGCTAGATAGTTTTGAAAATAGAAAATAGAAAAGAAACTGGGAAGCTAAATATTTTTGCACACAAAAGGAGCAAAGAAGTTGGTAAGTAATCGATCTATACCACACGACGCATAAACAACTGCAAAAGGGTATCACATTTATGCTAGTGCATGATAGGGTATAGAATGCATGCAAGACTACCATAAGACAAGCAAGTCAACTAGCAACTAGAGGCTTTATATCCCATAGGGTTCTCGAGGAACCGTCGAGGTGATCGATCTGCACCGCACAATGCGTAAACAACCATAGACGGGTATCACATTTATGCTAATACGTATTAGGATATAGAAGGCTTATAGGACTACTGTGACATGCAGAAAAGGCACCAAAGGCCCTCCTTCTAGTGCCAGAGAAACTGTAGCGACCAAAAACATTGACGGCTGGAAAAAACACTAACGGGCCATCTACTGCTGGCAGTCTCGACCCCATTTATATGGGAGGGCCATGCTGGATGGAATGGAAATGGGGTGCTCTCAACATTCTGGTGAATCAGACAGGGACTTGGTGTCTATATAACCCTTTGTAATGTGTTATTTGAAAATGAAACTGATAGCCCGAAGTAATGCTTAAAATGTAAAGAAAGATAGAAAGATGATGTAAGATGCAATAGTAAATAGGAGATAATGTAAAATGTAGTTAGAAGAATGCACCGCTTCGAAGCTATAACCTCATTTTATCAAGATGGATATAATCAGTTGCACACTGTTGGGAAGTGTAGAGATCTTGAGAGTAACCAAGACGTGTAGAGCGAGATGGCTATGCGCTTGAACGCAGGCTTAGTTGTCAACAATGCGAAGTACTACCAAGGTGTTAGAGAAGAGTAGAACAGAATTCCAAAAGAGAATGCTAATTGTTTGCAATGTCAAATAGGAATCTTGCAATGCTGAAGGTTATGGTGCTATCTTGCTTGCTTGTCAACCAACAAAATCGTTAGTCAACTAGACTGCTTAGAGAACCAGAACCGAAAGTGTGAAAATAGAGTACGAGTGCCAGAAGCAGAAAAATCCAGAGAGAGAAAAGCTAACCAAATAACTTTAAGAGTGAATCGGAAAGAGAGTTAAGATAAAAAAGCTAGAGAGTCTTCAAGTGTCACTCATTGGGGTATTTATAGGACCAATGGCATGCAAAAGGTGTGCTTTGAACACCACGTGCCTTGGGCCAATGATGACTTGTCTATGCTACATGTGCCTGCATGACTATTGGGCAAACTTGCCACACTATAATTACAAACCTGCCGCATTGTAATTACACTATTAGAGCAACGGTGCAATTAGGTGAGGTGTATTAATGTCATGTAACCACTTTCCACACCTTGCCATGCTTTTTAGCATAGCATGCTTGGCGTAGTGTGGTATCTTGTCAAGCTTTGCTACGCTACGCAACGTAGTGTAGCGTAACCATCAGTTTGAGACAAAAAATCTACGTTGTGTCCCATTTCATGTGTTAGAAACCTTCACAATGTTGTGACTACTGATCATAAGTTCTGCTACGCTATGCTAGACTACGTAGCGTATCATAGTGTAGCAGCTATCCTTAGTTGCAAAAGTGTTGCCAATTTACAAACTTTGTCTTCTGCACTATGAAACTTGCGAACTTGCTGATCCCACCCTTTGAGATGCCTTCTTTCACTTCCATAGAATTGCTACACCTTGCTGCGCCTTGTAGCTTAGCATAGCATAGCAAACATGACTTGATTTTGCCAAGTTTGCTACTTTTTGATGGAAGGAGACATTGTCGAAGGACTTGAAGTTGGGCGAGGGGGTTGATCATCTAGCTTTTGCTACACTATGCTATGCTGCATACCATAGTGTAGCGTAGCACTATGCTTCTGCAAATGTCTTTTGAAGTTTACTATGCTACACGGTGTAGCATAGCAAGACTTCTTGACTTAGAAAACTTGCCAAAGTGGACAATATGAAAATCAGAGCATCCATATGCTAAAGAACTACTGTAACGCTACATGAATTGTAAAGGTTTGGTGAAGTAGGCATGCCTTTAAATTTTGGGATGTTTCACTCATGAGCACTCTAACGAGGGACCCTGTTAAACCTCATCTTTACTCTTTTTCTAAACCTCCTTCCTCCCTGCTTCACCTTTTCACTCTTAAGCATAGCTAAGTGACATCCCAACGATCACTGAGCGGCAACGTTAGCATCGTGTCTTCTATTGTATTTTGTATTCTTTATCAATGTCTCTCAAGCCCATCCTCCAGACGTTGACAAAGAGTGGCCAATGAAACACCCCAAAAATCGAAGGCATCCTTACTTCACCAGGTCTTTGCAAATCATGTAGCATCATGACAATTCTTTAGGAGATGGATGATTTGAAGTTCAGACTATCTAGTTCGGCAAGTTTTCTACCCCATGTGTTAATAGGCTAAATGGATTCTCTAGCCTACCCAACTGAGTAGTTCATCCAACCGATAGCATGCTTAGAAGCAGTGCTCAGAATGCACAAAATGCTTCAGCAAGTTTTCTAAGTCAAGGAGTTTTGCTACGCTATGCTATGCTACCTAGCATAGAAAACTTCAAAAGATGTTTTCAGAAGCACAGTTCTATGCTATGTTGTGCGAGGTAGTGTAGCACAACATGGCAAAAGCTAGACAGTTAGTCCCCTCATCCAACTTCAAGTCCTTTAGCAATGTCTCCTTCCATCAGAAAGCAGTGAACTTGGCCAAAAGCATGTCATGTTTGCTGCTACACTACGCTAAGCTACATAGCTCAGCAAGGCATAGCAATTCTGCAAAAGTGACAGAAGGCATCTCAAAGGGCAAGATCAGCAAGTTCACAAGGTTCATAGTGAAAAAGGCAAATTTTGCAGATTGGCAACATTTTTGTGACTAAGGATGGTTGCTACGCTATTATACGCTACATAGCGTAGCAAACATACAACCAACCATGACAACACCGCAAAGGTTTTCAACACATGTAGTAGGATACAACGTAAATTTCTTGCTTCGAACCAGCAGCTATGCTATGCTGCGTAGTGTAGCATAGCGTTACAAGATGCTATGCAACGCTAACATGCTATGCTACAAAGCATAGCAAGTGTGGCATTAGTTTCACTACATTAATTCACTCCACTGAATTACACCATTTCTCTAACAACATAATTACGATGTGAAAGGCTTGTAATTACGACATAGTAGGCTCTCCCAATGGTCATGCAGGCACGTGTAGCATGGACAGGTCAACATCATCCCAAGGCACGTGCCATCCAAATTGCATCTTTTGTGCATCCTTGGTCCTATAAATATCCCAATGAGTGATGCTTAGAGACTCTATGGCTCTCACTCTCTCGGGCCTCCACAGGTTTTTTTAGTATTTTTAGCTTTTTGATCCCCCGGTCCCTAGTTTTTTGGCAATCTAGTCGACTAACAATTTTTTTGGCTAACAAGAAAAAGTTAGCATTTTAACCTTGAGCACTATAAGATTTCTATTTGACATTGTAAGTAGTTAGCACTTTCATTTGGAATTTTTTTCTTCCTTTCCCTACCATCTTGGTAGCATTCTACATTGTTGACTCCCAAGTCCACGTTCAAGCATCAAACTATTTTTCTCTGAACACCTTGGTTACCTTTGGGATCTCTGCGCTTCCCGACGTCACGCAACCAATTGTATCCACCTTGATAGAGTAAATTCATAATCTTGAAGCAGTGCATTTCCCTAACTTCATTCTACTTTTCTTTCCTATTTATCATCACACTTTACGTTGTTGCATCGTTTATGTTTAAAATATCATTTTATGCTATAAAATTTGCTTTCAAATCACATGTTGCAAAAGGTTATATTGACACCGACTAAGTCCCTTTCTAATCAATCAAACCATTTAGGGAATCCCCTTTCCATTCCATCTAGCACTGCCCTTCCACATAAATAGGGTTAAGAATGTTATGGACCAATGACCCGTCGATGTTTTCCAATCACCAACATTTTCGGTCGCTACAAAAGTGTTGGCTGTAGCAACTGAAAACTTTGGTGGCTGGAAAAATGCCGACAGGCCGTCGCCCACTGATAGTCTTGACCTCATTTCCATGGGAGGGTCGTGCTAGATGGAATGAAAATAGGGTGCCCTAAATGATCTAGTTGATCAGATAGAAACTTAGTCAGTGTTAATATAACCTTTTGCAACGTGTAATTTGAAACATGAGACTGATAGTGTGAAGTAATGCTTAAATGCAAAATATATAGAAAATAGTGTAAAATGAAATATTAAATAGGGGATAATGTAAAATGCAGTTAGAAAAATGCACCACTTTGAAGCTATAACCTTGCTCTATCAAGATGGATACAATCAGTTGCATAACGCTAGGAGGTGCAGAGATCCTGAGACTAACCAAGACATGTAAAGCAAGATCGCTGTGTGCTTGAACATGGGCTCATTCATCAACAATGCAAAGTGCTACCAAGGTGGTAGAAAAGAAGAGGATAGGATGCCAACTAAAAGTGTTAACTATTTACAAGGTCAAATATAAATCTTACAATGCTTGAGATTACAGTGCCAACTTTTTACTTGTCAGGCAACAAAATCGTTAGCCGACTAGATTGCTCAGAAACCCTAAACCCAGTCCTTGATAGTCATTGGGGTATTTATAGGGCTGAGGGTGCACAAAATATGCGATTTGGATGCCACATGCCCTAGGCTTATGTTGACCTATTTAAGCTACACATGACTACATGACTATTGGGAGAGCCTTCCATGCTGTAATTATGAGTCTGCCATGTCATAATTACATTGTCAGAACAATGGTGCAATTAGGTGAGGTGCATTGATGTCGCGTAACCACTTTCCACCCTTTGCTATGCATTGTAGCCTAGAATTTTTGGTGTGGCATAGCATTTTGTTACGCTGTGCTACACTACCCAGTGTAGCATAGCATAGCCACTGGTTTGAAGTGAGAAACTTGCATTGTGTTTTGCTACATGTGTTAGAAACCTTTGGAGTGCACTAACTATTTGTCACATTTTCGCTACACTATGCTACACTACGTTGTGTATCATAGTGTAACAATTGGCCTTAGTCACAAAAAACATTACCCATCTACAAACTTTTTCTTTTGCACTATGAAACTTGCAAACTTGCTAATCCTACCTTTCAAGTTACCTTTTGTCACTTTCACAGAATTACTACACCTCACTGCGTCTTGTATCTTAGCATAGCGTAGTAGCAAACATGACTTGATTTTGCCAAGTTCACCGCTTTCTGACAAAAGAAGACATTGCCGAAGGACTTGAAGTCAAGCGAGGGGACTAACTATCCAGCTTTTGCTACACTAGGTAGCACACCATAGTGTAGCACTGTGCTTCTACAATCATCTTCTAAAGCTTTCTATGTTACATGGTGTAGTGTAGTGTTGCAAGACTCCTTGACTTAGAAAACTTGTTCAACTGGAGAGTCTAAAAATCAGAGCATCCATCTCCTGAAGAACTGTCGTAATGCTACACATATTGCAAAGGCTTGGTGAAGTGGGCATGCCTTTGAATTTTGGGATGTTTCATTGGCCCCTCTTTGTCGACATTTAGAGGATGGGATCAAGAGATGTTGACAAAGAAAATGAAACACCATGGAAGGCATGATGCTAACATTGCTGCTCAGTGAGTTTCAAGATGTCTCTTGGCTACACTTGAGAGTGTTACATTGGTTTCCAGGAAAAGGGTAAAGATGAGGTTTAGCAAAGTCCCTTGTCGGAGTGCTCATGAGGGAGTTGTTCACATTTTCATCTTTACTATGACCTTCAACCTCATGTAGGACAGGTATTTCCTTTGCAGGATGAGCTATATTACATCCACGAAGGGTTTTGACCTACCTACAAATGCTTCCCATGTGGCAAGCTGTGTTACACATGTCATGAAATTTTTACTTTGAAGTAGTCAAGCTAGTTGAGGCACTCACTTTGTGATGTTGTAGCTCCTACTACTGTGGCTTGGACATGCTTTCGACCACACCCTGTAAGCACAATGGAGAGAAAAATAGCCATGATGCAAAGTGAGGGAAAAAGGTCTTGCTTACTACAAACATTATTAAAGCTCTTGGACACCCATGCTGGTGCACGATGTCCAAAGTAGGAAGGCCAGCAACAACCTTGGTAGCATCATTGCGGTGGAGCTGGCGTTGATGGCGCTGGGAGCTGCTGTGAGTGCAGATGCTCTAGAATCCTTGTCAAAGGCATGAATTCTCAACTCAGCTATGGAATAAGCTACCACATAGCTAAACATCATTTTAGCCAAGGTGTTGGCAGGGGGCTGGAGAATGAAAATATTTTGGCTGGGCCACAATACTACTGGAACTCCAACGGTGGGCACTGGCTGAGGAACTACCATCAAGGTGGTGGGTTGTGACGACGGTAGGTCTAAAGGGCCAGTGTGATGTCATACGGCATCTCTAGAGGGTCAACATGATGCCAAGGATGGCAGCGTTGCATGCATTCTAGATCGTGTTCCCAATGGGTCGTGAACCATGTTCTAGAGCTACAACGTCCCACACCCACACGGCACTATGCATGCTCATTCGATGTGTACTTGGCATAGATGCATGCTAGGGATGTGATGTGAACCTAGTTTAAGCTCTTAGTAGACCATGTGCTGGTTTAAGATCCCAGTAGATTGCTATGCTAGTTTAAGGTCCCAGCAGATCATACATGCTAGTTTAACATCATGGAAGATATGTCGTGCCAGTTTATAGTTATAGTAGACTAGCTGTGCTAGTTTACATCATAGCAGATGGTTTCTGCCAGTTTATTGTCATAGTGGACATTGCTTGTTGTCACTAGTTTAATGTCATTGCAAACACTGCTTGATGTTGTTCCTAGTTTAATGTCATAGTGAACAATGCTTGGTGTCATTGTCAATTTAATGTCATAGCAGATGATGCTTGGTGTCATTACCAGTTTAACATCGTAGCAGATGGTGCTTGGTGTTGTTGCTAGTTTAATGTAGTAGCAGATGATGCTTGGTTGCTATTGTCTTCATGCTTCAGATGTACTATAGCTTGAGGTACGAGTGATTCACCAGGTTAGCGAACTCGTTGTTGTCCATGTTCACCAACTTGAAGGCTCCATTCCCAAAGGCTTTAGTAACCATGTAAGGGCCTTTCTAGTTGGCTGAGAATTTGCTCACATGCATAAGAAAAGCCTTGAGGACAAGGTCTCCCTTCTATACTAGTTGTCAATGTAGGTCTGCATAGTGCTTTTGCTATTGCTTGCTCTGGTAGTGCTCTATGCATCTCAGCATCTACATGCGCTCCTCCTTTATTGAGTCGAGGTCCATGATCTGTGACTCGTTGTTTTGGGCTTTGCTTAGGATAGCTGAGAGGATCATTCGGAGTGATGGCACCTACAACTCAAGAGGCAACATAGCTTCACATCCATAAACAAGGCTGTAAGGAGTCTTACTTGTCGCGGTTCTACATGTCATTCTGTAGGCCCATAGAATGTAGAGGATTTTCCATTGCCACCACCTCTTGCTATTGTCAAGCATCCACTTCAGCAAGTTGGTGATGGACTTATTTGTAGCCTCTGCCTATCCACACACCTGTGGGTAGTATGGGGAGGAGAATGATTGCTTGATGCCTAGGTTGCTACAGAAGGTTTGGGTTTCTGTACTACTGAATTGTGGTGCATTATCAATCAAAATAGTCATTGGAAGCCCAAACCTTGTCACGATGTTGTCCAGGATGAAATGGAAAATTTTTTGAGACATCATTTTCCTCAGGGGAATATCTTCCACCCACTTAGTAAAATAGTCAGTAGCGGTGATAATGAACCTATGCCCTATGGAGGACTTAGGCATGATAGGTCCTATGAGGTCTAGTCCCCATTGTTGGAAAGGCCACGTGATTTGCGTTGGGTGTAGGTCTGTAGGTGAGACATGTATGATATTTTCATATCTCTGGCTCTTGTTACATGTCTTAAATTTTGACAAGCAATCATACTCCATGTGAGGCCAATAGTACCCTAGGCATATGATTTTTGCAGCCATAGCACTGGGTGCTATGTGTCCATCACAGAACCCCTCATGCACTTCATTAACTACCTTCTGCACCTGCTCCCCAGCAATGAATGCCAGCAATATCCCGTTATAGGAGCATCAGCATAGGCCAGCATTCCCCATGAGTGTATATTATTAGGCACGCTTTTGGATCGCATCTCTCTAAGTAGATGTTAGTCCACTTGGGGGTTTTCCATGTTGTAGGTAGGCTTTAATGTTAGCATACCCCTCCTGGGTATCTACGGCACTGATATAGGCCATGTGTCTCGCCTGAGTGATAGGCTCAATACATTCAACAATCACAGTTGGCAGATGTACGAATGAGTGTGGTGTAATGTTTAATGCAAGGGTGGATAAGGCATCTACCATGGCATTCTCATTGTGTGGCACATGTTGCACATCTTTGATTGCAAATTGCTTAAGCATGCATTTTGCTAGGTCATAGTAGAGTTTTAGGTGCATAGCTTTACAGGAGTAGACCTTGGTGATTTGATTCACAACTAGTTGTGAATCACTGCTAATTGGAAAGTGTTGTATGCATATTGTTTGGGCAGCTGAGAGGCCTCTGAGTAGCCTCTCATACTCTGCCACATTGTTGGTGCAGGGGAACATGAAACAATAAGCAAACAGGTGCATTTCCCTAGAGGGAAATGTAATGATGACACATATACCTCTTCATGAGGTTGAAGTGCAGTTGAAGTGTAAAGTAGCTTCTAGGTGTGATGGAATGATGTTGATAGTGTTAACATGCTCGTCTGGGAATTTAGGATCTATGGTTGTGTGGTCGTCGATGGGTGAGGCCATAAGTCACATTGCTATAGCTTGACCCTTAGTCGACAACTGGCTTACATAGTGTAGGTTGAACTTTGCAGTTATTACTTTTACAACGAGCTATCCTACTACTTTCATACAAGTTGTTAGTGATAGCTCAGAGTATGTTGCTTTTGCAAATGATGTTGATTATACTACAAAATAGATAGTGCCTCCACTTTTTCAATGCAAACACTAAGGCAAGGCAATTCCTCTCTACTTCATTGTATTTCATCTCATGTGTTATTAATGCATGACGCAGGTAGTACACTGGTATCTAATATCTGTCATCTCATTTTTGACATAGCAGTGCTATGATAGATGTGTCAGATGTGGCAAGGTAGATGAAGAAAGGCTTATCCCTTTGTGGCAGATGCACCGTTGGGAGGTGTAAGAGTTTTTCCTTCAAGTCATTGAAGGCTTGTTGACAATAGGTTGTCCACTCGAAGTTAACCCCTTTCTTTAGAAGATGTTGCATGGGGTGTAACTTGTTAGTCAAATTTGCTATAAACTTTCAGATAAATTGTACCCTACCTTGCAAGCCACATAACTCCTTAAGGTTTGTAGGAGGTGCTAGGTTTACAATGGCCTTGAATTTGTTAGTGTTCTCCATTATTCTAGCATTTGATACCACAAACCCTAATATGCATCCAATTTTCACACTGAAGACATACTTCTTAGGATTAAGGCATAGGTCATGCATTTGAAAACATTTAAGGACTACCCCTAGATCATGTGGGTGATCAACTGCCTCCTTGGACTTTACTACTATATCATCCACGTAGTCATTTAACATTTATAGGATGTATTCACTGAAGATGTAGGTCATGGCTCACTAGTAGGTTGCTCTAGCATTCTTGAGCCCAAAAGGCATCATGCTATAACAAAATTTTTCCCATGGGGTCATGAAGGTCATTGTTAGCTGATGCTTTGAATTGATGCGAATTTGATTGTAGCCAGAAAAGCCATCCATGAAGGATAATAGAGCATGACCAACCGTAGTGTCGATGAGTTAATCGATGCTTGGAAGTGGGAAATCATCTTTGATCATCACCTTGTTTAGATCCTAGAAGTCTATGCAGATTTGTATTCCTCCCATTTTCTTAGAAACCATGACAATGTTGGACACCCATTTCGAATAATTAATTGTGTGGATGAAACCAGCTTGGTATATCTTGATGATTTCATCCCTTACAGATAGTGCAATTTCTGGTTTGACTTTATGAGCCTTCTGCTTGACTGCCTTCATGCATGGGTCTAGGATGATGTTGTGTTGTATTAGCCTTGGATCTAAACCTGGNCACCTGTTGGTAGCAACCTTCTATAATGAAAACTTATAAAGTAATGACAAGATGTAATGAGTGAAGTATGATGTATGGATTACAATTTTGCTAGTTTAAAGTCATGGTAGATAGTTATGGCATGGAGATGCAGAGCTACTAAAATAGAAAATGTAAAACTATTGATGAAAAAATGTGTAACTGCTAAGGAATGCAAAATAGCTAATGAAAAAACATGAAATTGCTAGTTTAGCATCATTACAGACTCCGAATGTATAGCAGATTGAGAAAGGGTAGTTTAAGGTCTTCTTGGACTGCAAAAGTTGCAACTGTGCTAGGGTTTTCTAATTTAAGGTCTTTTCAGACTCGTAAGAGTGCAACTATGCTATGATTGCTAGTTTAAGGTCTTTTTGGACCAGGACAATTGAAAATATATTTTTTCATTTTTTAGGAAAGCAAGCTGTTAGCTTGAAGCATTTCAAGGTTTTAATGCTATTAGTGCTATGATGTCATGGCAAGCATGCTATGTTGTATGGCACACTCCATTTTACCATTATGGCCATAAATAAGGATTAAACCCTAGTAAGCTTGTCATTCTCACCATATTAGCACAGAGCCCATATTCAGAGCATAATGCAATTTCAGAGTGATTGTGCTAACAGCGAGCAAGGCAATTTTCTGCATAGCGATGAGGAAAAGAAATATGTGAGCAGGATGATGGCTTCGAAGAAGGAATGCATGCATTTGATGCTTGCAAAGGTGAAGGAGGTGAAGCAAACCCTAGGGCACATGACACAAGCATGCGTCATGGAACGAAAGGACACGCCATTGACCTAGTAGGTTACTATGCTTCCTCTATTTTTTGGCAATTTTGTTATCATTTTTTGCTTCTATTGTTCTCTACTTTCGTTTTGCATCCTAGTTTTAGCCATTTGTGTTTTTTGTCATCGCGTTGTTTTGGCCTTTGCATCACCACTACTGCTGTCTCGGCCATGGTGAGTGCATAAACGTTATGCCATCATTGCATGAAAGGTTGCTTAAACCGCCACCGCCATGGTTATCATAACCATGGGGGTTCACACAGCTTAGGTTACTTGATCCTTGGATGGCATGATGTAGGATCATCAGGAGGGTTGGACCATGCATGATGTGAGAGTGCAACACATGTTTTGTAGGGGTGTATTGTTAATTTCCTTGTTAGGGTTAATTGCTCTATTGCTACACTAGGCTATTTTTGCTACACTACCGCTTTCATGTTCTTGCTATGCTACATGTGGGAAGAGGGTTATGCTATGCTATATGCATGGACTACTAAGTATTGCTATGTTGCATGTATATTGCACTTAGACATGATGCTAACACTTGTTGGTTGTCTTGTGCAAAATGGAGCTAAGGCCAATGCTGATTTTCTTGGAAATTCCTGAGGTCCTGTGTCATGTGAGCAAACCTGTGGCCAATGCTCCTCCTCCCCAGATATGTGTGGGAGAGTGGGGAGTCTAGTTTAGGAAAGGGGTACAAGACTTCCTATAATACCTCCTTGATAACTTTAGTGTGATTTTTTGGTCATCCCTAGGGGAGGAAGAGGCGACCGTCATAACTGAAGCCATATTTCCTGGAGCAAGCCGAGGCATCTTGAGGTTTCTGATGGATGGGCCAATCATGAGCAGGTAGGGAGAAGGATCTTGTCAATGCCCAACAAGGTTAAGGTGTTTGGCCTAGATCTAGGATATTCTTAAGTATAGCTGCTACCACCGTTACAACACACTATTTGTCACATGTTATATGGCAACGTGCTTCTAGAACCCACAAGGAACTTTCTACTATGATGGCGAGTGAGTTTTGTGGCCTTGTTTCATTGTGTTGTGTGACACTAGCCATATTGGCCAAATGCTAATAGTATGTATTTTTTACTAGGTTCCTCATCAACAAGGATGGGGTTCACGACCTACCGGGTCTACTGGCTATAGCAAAGATAGCCCTACAGGAGTTCTCTTTCGCTAAGAACCTTCGGGTGGATGTGATTGGTCAATGCAGGGGTGAATACTGCACCTAATGACACCTATACTCCATTCCCTATGATCAATGTAAGGGGTAGGGTTGGATGGATGAGGAGTGGATAGAACCCTTCAAATTGGTCACAGTTGAACAAGTCCTGGTTGACCTTTCACCGTTCCCATTACCATACAGACCTGGTAGGCCAAACAGTGAGTGTCGCATGCTTAAGTACCTTGGCAATATTTGTATTTTCTATTTTTATATGCTAAATGTTTTTGTGAAACTATTGTAGGGGTGAAGAAGCCCTAGGAGGTGACGGTGGTGAAACACCAGAAAAATCTTTGAGTTTAGCATCTATCTGACAAGAAGCAGATCCCCATGACCTACAGGCGACTTTGTCTACATTTGAAGTCACACAGGGAAATTTTGAGAATTGAAACACCTGGTTTTTACCAAGTGTTGTGCCAGTGTTTACGCCTGGCATCTACACCCAACGTCTACGCCAGGCTCTCCGGCGTACACGCCCAGGTACGGAAGATGCACACGCTCGACGACAAGATCTCCAATGGAAGCATGAAGATTACACTCAAGAGCAAGGATTGAAGCAAGTGGACATCCTTCGGCGTATACACCCGGTGTATGCACCCAACATTCACCAGCGTCTACGCTCGGCGTCTACGCCTGGCATCTATGCCCAGCGTATACGCCAGCCTGTTGTAGCGTATACGCCTAGCGTATACCGTGTTTCTAAATTGTAATGCCCGGTCTATACGCCATGTGTCTCCCAGTCCGATATTCCCAGTAATCCTACCCCTATAAATAGCCCAGTTTTCCGCATTTACTAGGTCGGCGAAAACTTACTAGAGCAGACCTAGAGCAATTACACTGCAGAAACCCCCTTACGCTTACGCTTACGCTAGAAGTCTTTTACGCTGAGCACAATCTGCATTCCACCTACCGTGTCAGCCAGCTGCATCCCTATGTCCACCGGGGCTTTACGTCCACCTTGTGTCCCTACACAACTGCGTTAGACTAGTGCACAACATTTTAACTCTGTAATCCACTATTTACGCTTGTTGCAATTTCTTTTACAGTTTTACATTAATTTGGCCCACGCTTCGTTTACGCTCGTTTACGTGCACGCTGCGTGCTCCGTTTGCATCTGTGGACACCCACTGTTTATTCTTGTCACAAGTTTTATAGTTCTACGTCAACTTGGCCCACGCTTCGTTCACGTCTGTTTACGTTACCGCTCCGTCTTCACCCATCTACGCCCACTGTTCACACTGTCTACGTTTGTTTATGCCCTACATCTATTCACACTGTTTACGTTGTCCACGTCTGTATACGCTTACGCTGTGCCTATTTTTGTTTACGCTGTTTACGTCCTACTCCATTTACGTCCCTTACGCTTACGCTCTGTCTGCGCCTGTTTCACTGTTTACGCTCCGTTTACGTGTAACCCAGCGTATAACGCTTCGACGGCGCTCGGGAAAGTCCTTGTTTGATCCGTGTGCGGACCATTCAAGGCACTCTACCTTCGTCCATCCAGCTTGCCCTCAAGCGGAGGCAGGGTCGACTGTGCTTGCCCGCATATCTTTCTGTGCTCTTTTCATTCCAGCCTTACACCGACGATTTTGGTCGGCATAGGTGGTGACCGTAGAGACATAGGAGGAAAACATCTACTTCAAATACAGCAAAGTAGAAGCGAGCCAACGTTGGATAAACCATGTAGCTTCAAACTCCTTGGTCTAGAACATCCAAAAGGCTAGGCTTATGGATCTATTCCTAGCCATAAATTTAAATTTTCTTGCTACTGAGATGCTCTCCTTGGTCAACTCCTATTCCAAAAAGGTGGGCCACTTCCATATGTTCATACAAGGTGTGCAGGTGGTCATTGAAATCAATGACCAGCTATTCGCAGACCTATTCGATGTTCCTGTCGACAATGTCTTCATAGGGTCGAAGGGCAAGAAGGAGATAACCCTTTAGAAGAAGGACATTTAAGAGTGACTAGGAATTTCCAAGGAGTGAAAAGGGCTCCCCATGGAGAAGCTTAAAGATGGGCCCATCAAGGAGATCTACCCTATCTTCTGTGTTTGCACATTCCCCCAGCTGCTTACCCAAGGGAAGGTCCTAGGGATTGAGTAGGCCTAGATAATGTGTGAGGTTATGGAAGAGGGGGCCTGTTACAATTGGGCTAGCTTTCTATGTAAAGGCTTGAAGGCCAAAATCTTGGGACTTCGTCAAAAATCAGAGTCTAGTTCCAACATACATTATGCCTTCTAGATAGCCTATCTGAAGCACTTCGTGGAGTTCCTGGTGGTTCATGAGAATGGAGCCTAGGTCATGTGCAATCATGACTAGATTTCCAAACCATGGATTCGCTAGATCCTCCGAACCACCTAAGCCCAAGATCCCCTAGAAATAATTGGGAAGTCATTCTCTGTGATGACTAAGGATTAGGTGGCTCACAATGTTCATGGCTAGGATAGCATAGGAGAGACGCCTCTTGTCATAGCTGGTAGCATGTCATGGGGGGAATGTCTCATAGCTGAGACTGTGCCTAAAAAGTTGTAGTGGAAGAGGCCTCCCCCAGCTGAGGAAACCCTTCACTTGGAGGAAGAGGAGGGGTAGAGACTACTGCTTAAACTACAGAGGATGCAACCCCCCATTGGTAAACTCTTTTGTCTAATGCTTACTTTGTTATTGTTTGCTACGCTATGCTATGCTAGGCAGTGTAGCGTAGTGTAACACGTGCTTGAAGCTAACTTGTTTTGGACTAATGCAAATGTGTTTCTTTCCTGGTAGAGGAAGAAGAAGAAGAAGAAGAAGGTAATGAAGAGGTGTTAGCCCCTAAGGTGGGAGTGACAAATAAAGACATGAAGGCCTTAATCTTGGAAGAAAGGGCCCTGGTCAAGCATACAGGAGTTCTTGTCACTAAGGCAGGGGCTCTTGTCATTAGGCAGAGTTCTCCTACCAACAAGGAGGGCACTTTTGGAGATGAATTAGAGTCTCCCTTAAATAAAAATGGTGCTCGTATTTCCAAGGAAAATGCACCAGCACATGAAAAAGAGGTCTGTATGAAACACCACAAAAATTTGGACCTAACACTTTCAGACAAGAATTGAGCTAAGTCATGATGCTTCCTAGCATGACTGAAACTTACAAACTTTACAAACAGCATCAAACAGAGTCAAATCAATCAAGTAAAAGTTTCCCAAGATCCATTGGAGGCTATGTCAACATCTAGCAACAAGAACTACAAGTTTCAAACTCAAAACAATTAGTGTTGACTAAGTATACTTCTTGCACACAAGATTGCATGCCCAACATGTAGCTCAGCATGCAGCAACGTTTTCACATCAAAACTAACCAAAATAAGCCAAAAATAAAGGTCTGGACCTCCCGAGACCCTCCCTAAGGTCCCTAGTAGCTCTCAGGCTCCTAAAAACCATGTTTTGGGCTCTAAATGATGGGTTTTCATGCTTGCATGCTGGCCTACACACCCGGAATGTACCATCATAGACAGACCACAAAAGGCACTCAGCCCATGATTTTCATCGGAAATCAACTCCCAAAGGTAGGGAAACCATCAGGCATCATCCTAGGCTCACAAAAATCAAGTTTTCACCTTGAAAATTGGCAGTTTCATGCCTGTATGCTGGCCTGCACGCCCAGCGTGTAGCCCTGCATGCACCACGTTGAACAAGGTTGATCAGGCATTTTAGGAAAGATTTTGACATGGAGTCCAACCTCAAGGCATGGTTAATGAATGTACAAGTCCACAGGCTTTAGAGACATCAATTTTTGAAATCATAAGGGTCATTCTTGGCCCTGCACGGCCAGCGTGCACGCCTGGCATACAGCACAGCATGCACACTAGAAACATGCCCAAAAATCAGTCAAATCAAGGTTAAATGAGCCCAAAATATATAGGAAGCATCCTCAAGACATTAGGCATCTAGATCCATGCTCAAAAATTAGCATCATAGTTTGAAATTTGCTCAGAAATTCTTCATGCTTGTCCACACGCTGTCTAGTGTGTGGGGTGTATACGCCCAGCGTGTACATGTTGGCATGCTGCACGCTTGTAAAGCTTCATTCTTTTCCACCCAGTCGATGCTCCTCATGTCACCTGATCCAAAATATCAGCATCCCAAAGCCAATCATCCCATCTCAAATCCAAATTTAACACCTAAACTTGTACAAAAACCTAGATTTTTTACGAGATTGGGGTTCAAAAATTCAGAAAATCTGGGCAAAAATTTGGGCAATCGATACTTAGAGCATCGAGAAAAACCACCCTGAACGTTGGACTTCTGCCCTACACACTAAGCATACAGCCTTCACACTATGCGTGTAGCCCAAACCAGCATACCATCATCCTTCCACATCCACCAGGGCTCTTCGTCCGCCTTGTGTCAGATTCACAATTGCGTCTAGACCGGTGCATTGTAATTTTCATTATGCAATAATATTGCTATGTTTTTTGGCCAATATTTGTTATAGTTCTCATTCTTTCTTGCATTTTTGGCTAAGATTTGTTACAGTTTTTGTTCGTATTTTTTTACCTCTTTTTTGCATTCCTAGACACTTGCGTTCTGGTTTACATGTATTATGCCATTTACATATGACCCAGCGTATTGTGCATTGAAATACGTTTGGGGAAAACCTTGTCTGATCCGCGTGCAGACCATCCAAGGTACTCTACCATCATTAGTTCCAGATCACCCTCAAGTGAAGGTAGGATCTTCTATGTCTATCTATGGATCTATCGGTGCCTTTTTCATTCCAGCCGAGCACCGACGATTTTAGACAGTACAAAAAATGGCACTAGAAGGAGGGCCTGAAGTTGCTTAAATCTGCTCTGATCCACCATTCAACTCTATCAAATATGAATCCTACTCTGCCAAATCTACTACAATCTCAATGTGTATACACTATTTAGCCTATACATTGTTTAGCATGCTATCCACTCTACCTGTACGTAGGTTGTTGAAGCTTGTAGGCTGAGACTTAGGTGTACACTGCACGCTACTAGACTTAGGTGTATGCTGCATGCTGCTAGACTTAGGTGTATGCTACACGCTGCTAGACATAGTTGTATGCTCTATGCTGTCAGACTTAGGTGTATGCTACACGCTACCAGACTTAGGTGTACGCTGTGTAAACAGGCTGCACGCTGCAGGTGTACGCTAACAAGTATACCCGTTTCATACTTGGCCAAATTCTCACCTATACACTATCTCCCATCTATCTTGATACACTTATGAACTTTTTATCATGAATACTACCAACACCAATGTTTCAACCAAGCCCACTCTAGATATCTTTAGCACCACAGCAATGCCGATGCCTATCGTGTAACCCATAGGGCCCACGATGAGGTCAACCCCTGGAGGCTAAGAAATAGTATAATTTTATATGTGTAAATATCCAAGCTGGCTTGACAATAGATCAAACTAAACTGGAGGCTAAGAAATAGTATGAACTGGTTAATAAGGGAGGACATGAGTTCATTCCCTCCCCATATGATATCATCCCTCTCCTAGAGCACTACTCCGAGCTCATCTCACAGCTCCTCCTAGCAAGGAGTCAGGCCCTAGACCAGTCCATGCCAAATCCCCAATTAGAAGAGGAGGATGACTTTGCTACTTAGTCCAAACACGAGGAGTCATACCATACTCTCAGTCCTCATACTTACACAAACCTGCTATTCTACCCTTTCACAGGAGAGACTATGTCCCTCCATTCATTTAAAACCACTTAACCACTTGTACCTCAATATGAAGCATTCACTCTTATTCCCACTCTCCCCATGACCGATACCCAATTCAATATTCCCATCCCTACTATTCCTCCAGTCACTACGTTATCCCCCTTCTTACAAGTACAACCCCAACAACACCCCCCTCAAAATAACGTAGGAGTGACCTTCCGATCCCAAGTGATTGGAATGCCATCTGTGATACCCACTTCTACATCCACTCACTATATACCACAAATTCAAACCCAAGGGACACCCTTCACCACTTCAGCTCAACAAGTTCAAGGTGTTTCTTCACAAATCATGACTAGACAGTGGACCATGAGTAGCATGCAAGCGCATCGACCCCCTCATTACAACATACTACCTCCTACAATTCCAATCTTGAACATCCCTCATATACCATAGCAACAACAACAACAACCCTTTCCTTATAGTATGCCATCCTTAATAGCTCCTACGATGAATATTCCTCAAACGCAACCTCCGACCACTCAACTTTCCTCTTTTCCGCATACCGTACAATAATCTAATGTTCATACTGCACAACATAACCCACCTACCATGTCACCTGGTGCCCAAGACTGGGCCGAAGCTAAAACGTTGATGCAAGAACTCACTGATGAGGTAAAACGCCTCAAAACAGTCAAAAAAAAGAGCTTAAAGTATTAGACTTTTACCAAGATGATCCTATTAGCTCTTTGGTACCACCATTGACCCTGCCCAAAGGAGTTTCTTTGCCTCAACTAAAAAAATACAATGGAGAAGGGGACAACAATTCCCATTTGTTCATGTTTAGACCAGAATGTTTACTGCTTCAGGCATGGCTCCATGCAATCTTACGTGTTTTTTCCATGTCCCTCACTGGGAGAGCTTTAGACTAGTACCGAGCCTTGTCTCATAACTCCGTATCCTCTTTGGAGGATCTTCTACATAAGTTTGTTACCAGGTTTAAATACAACCTAAAACCTGAAGCAACCCTAGATACTTTGATACAGGTAAAACAAGCATCTCTTGAACCTGTACAAAAATCTATTCAGAGATGGAGTGCTACACTAAATGAACTTCATGAACCAATCCCTGAAACATACTTACTCACCATCCTAAAGGGAGCTGTAAACGATTTTGTGAAATCTAAACTGTACTATTTGAATGCATGCACTCTAAGCCAAGCTTTCGTGCAAATAAGGAACATAGAAGAGGAAACCCAAAATATCCATAACCCTGCTTACTTAGCCTTTAAAAATCAACATACTAAAAAAGACAAAGAAAAGGCTAAGGCAATAGTAGCATCAGTAGCAGAAACTCAATAGACAAGTATGAGACAACAAGGTAAACCACCCACCACCCCTACTAGCTATACTAGACCTACCCTTGTTGCTACACCTAGACTATCCACATCACAAAATGCTACACAAGGTCATGCGAGAAACTTTGAGAGGAGAAACCCCTCTCAATACAAACCATTGCCTATGAAACTGTCACAATTATTTGATCAACTTTTGAAAGCTGGGCTAATGAAATATAAACAATTATCCCCTGTGGTAATTTAGAGACATGATCGATTCTACGAATTGGTTGAGAACCCAAGATTGGCGACACCGGATGAACCCCTAGTTCCAAGAGGCTTTAGACTAGATAGTTTTTGTGAGTACCACTAGTGTCATGGACATGGCACCGATTATTGTTTCACCTTGAAACAAGATATTCAACGAATGATTGATGCAAGTGAAATCACTTTTGATGAGGCCAACCCAGTCAAACCACAAAACTAGTCAATGGGCATATATAAAGATCCCCTAAACACTAAAGAAGCACCATACACAATTAACACCATCTATGTGGATAATAGCTATGAAACACCAAAGAACCCCTTCATAGTTCATGTTCCCCCTATGGCACTAATGTCACCTCAACCTTCATATCCTGCACATGATCCTCCTACACCACAAACACCATTAGCCATCCAAGTACCTCCCATAGTGGCAACAACATAGGTACTACCCCAAACCAAATCATTTGTTGTTCGTATGCCCCCTTCTAATACAACTGCTAATGTGACACCATCAAACCGGCCCACTCCCTTCATGGTCTGGGTGCCACCGGTGGTTGTTACGATAGAGGCACCAACTGCAAATTGCCTAATCCCATTTGTGGTCAAGGTGCCTAGATAGCCCGATACTCATCAGACACAAGCCAGTACAACCCCATTCATCATTTGAGTCCCAAAAAAACCCCATGCTCCACTCCCAAATGTTCCCACACAACCCACACGAGAACACTTGGCAGATAGGCTCACCAGGGAACATTTGGAGAGGGAACGTTCAGTGAAGAAACATCAATGCCTTACATTAGAACCCCCAAAACCAACTCCGTTAAGTGAAATACCTATGGCTCCTTATAATAATGAGCCAAGCATGGGTTGCAAAGAGGAAAAATCAATAATGGAACACATATCAAACCCAACGACCATGAAAAATAATACGAAAGTTACCCCACACGAGATACAACTATTAGGTCCAATGGATCAAATGACCATGGACAAGATTATACCCAATGGTAAGGACCTAGCTAATGCTCTAACACAGGTTACACAAGCCCTTAAACAAAAGAATACATCATTAATCTTGTACAACCTCATATTGACCTCACCAGTTCATCGTGAAGCCTTAGTACAAATGTTGACTTCGATCCCAATTAGCGAAAATCTACCCCCAAACGAACCCTCTATACATGCGGTAATGTATACATGACAAGGATATGAAACTAAATCATTGGAATTTCATCCCAAAAACATTAAGATGATGAGAAAACTAGAGACATCACTCACAAACCCATGTTTATAACCATATGAGTCAATCAGTTCCAAATACATCGAGTACATGTAGATGACAGAGTGGCCATAAATGTGGTACCTTATCCTGTCATTGAATAGTTAGGGCTTATGAAATTAATGAAACCAACGTCTACGACCTTCCTGAAGTCACTTAATGATTCATGAGTAGTGGTCAAAGGTACATTGACCTTGGATTTCATAGCAGGGGATTGGTTCCCCACATCTACAAACTTCGTGGTTATTGATAAGATGCCTGATTTTAACCTAATCCTGGGGCAACCCTGGTTAGCCCAACTTAAAGCAGTTCTTCCCCCATTCATCAAGAGATTCACTTACCCTAAGAGGGGGGTAAAATCATTATCCATGGGGATGCTACTATATCCGCCATCTCATCTCACATGGAGGTAAATCAAGGCTCTGAGGTTAAATTTGAGGAGTCTCAACAAGAGGACACACCACATGATCATAATCTTGAGAGAATTTCATAAAAACCCATACCAAAAGAAGCAAAAAAAATCCAAAGTGATGACTGACCCATAAAACACGACCCCTCAAAAACCAAGGAAGCACCACCTGACCTAGAAACATCCAAAGATACTAACTCAGAGCTTACTCCACCAGACGTCTCCTAGTCAGAGCTACCATTCAACATAATTAGCGAAGGAGATACCGAGTATCGGATCATACCCATTAAACCCATTCCTAACATAAAAATGAAAAACATCAAAATGTTACTAAAGAATTAACAAACTACAAAAGTCCGTAATGACGTTAAACTACGATCATCCAAAACGACGATAAACTACGCAGGTCTAGAATGACATTAAACTATCGCATGTCTACAATGACATAAAACTTGCCATAGTTAGAAATGGCCGATTTACATCAAAACCCATAGTATCAATTGATATCCCTCCTATTTATTGGTGGCCAGAAATGGCTTTAAACTAGAACGATCATGTTGTCATCCGCATGACTTTAAACTGACACACACATAAGTATGGCCCAAAATGGCCTTAAACTAGAGCAAGTTTACTTTCATTTGTCTCAAAAGTTTAAATTCCTAGTTTACATTATATGATTATATCTTTGCAGTACAAGTTACACTTTTCTTTATGTCTTCCTTTGTCACAGTTATCGTTTGGGTTACATTTGCACTTTATTTCATCTTTACACTTAAACAACAAAACAAGTAAAAAGACTTTTGCTCCATGTCCCTGCATTATTTCTTCTCA
This sequence comes from Gnetum montanum, assembly GCA_015680685.1. Classification (NCBI taxonomy): domain Eukaryota; kingdom Viridiplantae; phylum Streptophyta; class Gnetopsida; order Gnetales; family Gnetaceae; genus Gnetum; species Gnetum montanum. Next base: position 273,832 of record MNCI01013415.1, on the reverse strand, counting down.
ACATTCAGACAATGACAAAACAAAACAAAAACTGGAATATGAAAACAAAAAAAATATATATGTACATAAATATTTAAATGGACGATTACAAAAGTTAGCCAAGTTTATGCATCTGCTCATATATAACTCAACTCAAA
>MNCI01013415.1:163890-272681 GCA_015680685.1 Gnetum montanum | reverse complement strand
GATTACAAAAGTTAGCCAAGTTTATGCATCTGCTCATATATAACTCAACTGAAAACAATATAAAAAATTTCTATTTAAAACCCATAGAATTAATAACAACATGCCAAATTCAAGATCTAAACATCAGGATTAGGAGGGGCTTTCTCCTCAAGTTCTCCCTCATCATGAGTTTCCCCTCCACTAGGGCCACCTTCTTGGCCACCGTCATCACCATGACTCTGTAAAGGGAAAAAGAAAATAATTAACTAATTAACCAATAAATAAAAGGGGAAGGTAACATCTTCTATGAAAAATGAATAAAATGTTATAATTTTAAACTATTTACCGAAGAGGATCCCCTTAGATCGAACTCTAGCCGATGAAGGATTTATTCTTCAGGAACACTTGTCCAATTGGTCCCATCTAGGCCTAGATCAATGCTGGCTAAGGCCTTCCCTTTGTCCATAGCATACCAAGTAGGAATCTTAAGAGGAAACTCACCTACAAAAATCTCCCCAAAAGCTATGGTGATTACTCTCTTAGGAGATTCCATCTCTACCATAGTGTGCCTAGAAAAGGCATCAAACAAAGACCGTAGGCCTAAACCCTCTACAAACATCTCCAGTTGACGCTTTTCTATAGACACCTCCTTTAATGATTTTTTATAATGGTGCTTATGATTCTTCTCATCTTGGTCCCATTTTCACACCTTAGAAGCAAAAGCTTTCCAATCCTAACACTTGAGATTTAGCAAATCAATTTGTGCCTTCTGCTCTGCTAACTCCCGAGTCATAGTTACTTGGTAGTCCAATATATTCCAATATCTAGTATAAGTAACTTCAGAGGTTCACCAAGAATGATCACCTATCAACCTAGCAGAGGAAAACTCATAGCATGACTTAAAGTCATCCTGTTCTGCTGATAGTTTGGCGATCTCTTTCTCCCCTGCCTAAATTTGCAACCATAGCTTTTCGATGGAATGCCTATAGGTCCAAAGAGACTTGGCATTTTTCACAACACATTCTGCCACATCATCATAGATCTGTCTTGGCACTTGCTTAATTTTTGATGGTAGTTCAGGTAGACTATCAATACAAGTGGCCTCGGATGGATCCCACTTCAGTTTAGTGCCTATCAATATAAGGAGAATTTGCATTAGACATTGGACTGTAGAAATAGATGCAAAAAGAAAAAGACTCAAGGTGTTTAAAACATAAGTACCTATTTCAGGATGAGCTTCTTTGATGCGATCAACTACCTCATTGACAATACCAAGGATGAAATCCATTTTACTTGGCATTTCAATCCAAGTAAAGGATTCATGTATGGGAGACTAGCCAATTTCAGTGGTCATTTCCATTGGAATCTTCATTGTAGGTATCTCCAAGCAAACATTGGGAGTCGTCCTGGTTTCAACATCTTCATCTTGTAGAGATAAAAACATAAAGGTTAAACTCTAAATAACAGAAATGAAATGACTCAAAACATAATAACGAAAACATACCAAAATCCCTCTCGTCTCCCCAATTCAGACGAGTGCCAAAGTTTAACCTTCCTATGAAGAAATAATCAAACATCTTGTCAGCTTCAGCTTGTTCACCAGTGGGGTCTTTTTCCATGGTGACTTCTACTCCTTCTCTCATTTCTTCCCTTAGAGGGACAAGAATTTTTATCTTATCGTTACCCGCCTCTTCCTCCTCACCTTGGCTGGTTGGGACCTCTTCCTCCTCTATGATCAACGCTAACCCCTCTCTTCTTACTTCAGGTGTTGGCTCTGATGACATTCATAAGTTCACAAAATAAAAATAGGATAAAATGAAAATAATAATAATGATTATAAAATAAGGATAAATGAATTAATCAGGCTTACTTACACCATGCAGGTATTTTAAACCATATGTTTTTCACCTTTGGTTCATCTATAGCTGGAGCAACCTCTCTAGAGCACTTAGGTCTTAGGACTCTAGATTTCGCCTTCCCAATTGTCTCTTTGATCACTCGATCAACTCTCCTGGTAGTATAAGACACACCATCTAGCTCTAATCCTACATTGTCATGTGTGTGAATTGAGTGAACAGAGGATCCCCCTATTGTAATAGAGACCGATTCATCAATCCCTTTGTGAGCATCTTGATATTTGGTCACCTCAAACAAGTGGTGAATCCACGGGTGAGATATTTGGCCATGATCCCTTAATGTGTACTCATTACCCATGCAAACTACTAGAAATTCAGCTAGTTGGCACAGGTAACCAGCAAAGAATGTAAAGGTAAAATGGGACTGAGCCTCAAATTTTGAACCCAATCTCACAAAATCTCAGCTAAAACCTGAAAGTAAAAACTAAGCCCAATTATAACGCACCCCAGTCTCTAGAATTGTACACATGATACACATAGATTCTAAACAAAAATTCTTCACTTGGGATAGGGATTTAGGAAACACTCATGCTCTAAACAGTGGATATAGCTCATTTACTTCTGTTACTTTTGATTTTCCCTACATAGGGAAAGCCTTAGTGCCTTTAAGTATACCGAGCTAGTCCTCCAGCTCACGAACCACATGGGCCTATTTTTGTGCTCTATCCAAAGTCACTCCAACCCCATCCGCCAGCATGCCGAAGAGATCTAAAAAGAACTCCACCGATAGATGAAAAGCCACTATAATTCTCTTCACACGAGTGCTATAGTAAGTAATAGCCTCATTGAACGAATCAACGATCACAATCATCTCGGTCATGGAAATGTTATGGATTAAAGCAGTAAACAACTCCATGAGGCCAGCATCACTCAAGCAACCAATAATGTATGGTGATGCCTCATCATTCAACCATCATTGTGCATTGTCAATATCTCTGAACTTCATGGACAAAGTGCCCTCAGTCTGCCCAGTCTCTATGGTGACTTCACCAGGGATGATATCCACTGCACATACAAGATAAAATAATAGAATCAACACAACCAATGTGGTAGCAAAACAACAAATGTGATGAGTCAAAAAACTATTACTCATTATTAGACAATGGATTAATACTATTAGAAGTCAAATCAGCATCACATGGAAAAACCGGCTCATTGCCAGACCAATCCCCATGTAGCCACCCCCGAGCCTCACATTGTGAAAAATCCTTAGAGTATCGTTTGTGAAAATGAAACATTTCTCCCTCTATTTGCACTAAAATAGCATCACAGAGAGTGGGACCTACCATGAAAGCCTTTAAGGCAGTATGAGCCAATGCAAGTTCATCATCACCTATGCATACTCCTTCTTTATCAAATTGAGGCCTACAAAGGAACGATGGTCAAAACATGAACAACCACTAGGAATTAAAGTAGAAATGATAAATTAAACAATCTTACCTTTCTACTATGTACACTATTCTAGGAGGACTCTGGAACAAGGTCTGGGCACGAGATGCTAAGAATAAGGTGTTATTGATGTTGTGAGGACTACACGATAATAAGTCTCATACACGTGTCAATGGACAGGTGGATCTGTGCCCTCCAAAGGGACCATCCCCAACCATGGATAATCCCTCATCAACATCAACCATGAAGGCCACTATACCATTTGAAGACCTCAGTAGCATGGTCTCAAGGATGATCCGTGCTAATTGTTCACTTAGGTAAGACCATATCACCACACTGAATATTTCTAAGATGAAGGAAAGAAATTTGTTGACACCCATTCTGAACCATACCCCATTTCGATCAATAGTCATATCAGGTACCATTTCATCACAATCAGTAGGCCCGAACCATGCCAGAACTCCAACAAGTTCCACCACAAGAAGGAAATGTTTATGACATCTGCACATGTTCAAGAACCAAAATTGGTAATCCATGAAAAACAATATAGGTTTTACACTGGGGCTAGCACTTGAAAACATTTTTTAGGGTTCACATGCAGCGTGCAGGCCTGCATGCTAAGAATGTGAGTGTGCAAGCCTACACACTGAGAACGCGAGCGTGCAGGCCTGCACGCTAAAAATGCAAGCATGCAGACTCTACATATTGGGCATTTTGCCCCCTCTTGTGCACTAACATCCATGAGAACAATCCAGATCTCACACAAATTCTTTACATCAAAAATGAAAATAGGGGAAACTGAATGCAAATGGATGAAAATAGTAAACCAAAAATACCATTTTTAACAAGGAACTAGGGCCTACCGGTGCACTGATTCTGACCATGATGCCATCATAGGCTTCGGCAGGCATCAGAGCATCACCTCACTTTCCTAGACAAAGGTCAATTCTAGCTGCTTCCTCCCTAAGTCCCACACCCACATCCCCTTGTCCATGCCTTCACGCTGGGGTTTGTAGATTCACGCTGGGGTTTGGAGGTTCATGCTGGAGTTTGGAGGTTCACGCTGGGGTTTGGAGGCTCACGTTGCGGTTTGTAGGTTCACGCTAGGGTTTTCAAGAGGTCCACGTCATGGCATGTAGACCCTTCATGCTCAATTTTCAACCCCCTACACGTTGAGGGTTTCTCCGTAGCATAGATTCAAGCTAAACTCTTTCACCCGAATCGTCGCACTCCGATTGGTGTCACCCTTGTTGCCTCCATTCACACCATATCTGCACCTTCCTCTGCCCATTTTACCTGATCTCCATGCTCTATTTCATGCTTTGGCTCATGCTCTAGTTCATGCTCTAGCTCATGCTTTGGTTCACACTCTGGCTCATGCTCTAGTTCACACTCTGGTTCATGCTGAGAGGTTCATGCTGAGAAGTTCACACTGTCCCTGACTCAAAATTGATGTTTACACCTACTGCCATTCGTTTCAAGGTAAATACATCCCCACATTGTTCACGCCACCCCACCCTCTAAGAAATCATCATTTTAATCATTTTACTCCAAATAAAAATGATTAATTAAACATAAACAAACTTAGAGTAGATAGAGGGGTATGTAAACATACACTAGGCTAAATATCGCCCATGTAAGACCTCGCCTAAATTAAGCACTTTGATACATACTCTTCATCTCGTAGTTCCACACTTAACAAGCATTATGAATTGTATAATCAACCAAAAACCATAAATGAACCGCCAACGGCTCGGTAAGGCCCTAAACTACCACGAACGGCCCAGTAAGTCCCTAAACTGCCGCGAACGGCCCGGTAAGGCCCTAAACTACCGCGATTGGCCAAGAATAGCCTTAAACCACCGTGAGGCCAAGTGAGACATTCAACCAACTTAGCACACTTCAAACAGATTTAAATACTTGAATTGGTATAATAAAAAAACTAGCAAACCCCCCTCTTATTTATTGTTAACGTTGCTTCCTGTGGCTTGGCAGGAGCAAGCATGGATAGCAAGCAACTATTCTCACCACTGTTCATCAATGGACCATATGGATCCATCCAACAAGAGATGATTAGGAAGTCCATTGATTTAGACACCTTCACTTATGAAAACTCTGTGGCATCGATAGAGGAAATGATAGAACGGTTTTAGACCATGACAAAATCGCTGGATATTGAAGCCGATAACATCACCAAGGACCCATTAATCGAAACCCCCATCACTATGCCAAATGGTGAAGTCAAGATACTAAAACTAAGGACTTTACTAGACCCACAACTCTTCAATGACATAGCAACAATGCTAAAAGGTAACATCAAAGCATTCGCTTGGTCTTACATTGACATGCCTAGGCTAGACCCTCGAATAATCTAGCACAACATCATACTCAACCCAAAGTTAAGACCGGTGAAACAAAAAGCACGTAAGGTTAAGACTAAAGTAGCATTGGAAGTTTGTAATGAGATCACCAAACTTTATCAAGCTGGTTTCATTCAGGTCATTGACTATGCTAATTGGGTATCCAACATGGTCATTGTCCCGAAGAAAAATGGGAGCATTCGCCTATACATTGACTTCCGGGACCTTAACTTAGCAACCATAAAAGATGACTTTCCTCTACCTAGTATTGATCAACTGGTTGACTCAACCACTGGGCATGCATTGTTATCTTTTATGGATGGCTTCTATGGATATAATCAGATCTGGATTAACCTTGAACATCAACTCAGGACAACCTTCATGACACCATGGGGAACATTTTGTTACACGATGATGCCCTTCGGTTTAAAGAATGTTGGTGCTACATATCAATGAGTAATGACCTTCATCTTTAGTGATTACCTCATCCATTCACTCAAAAATTACGTAGACGATATAGCAGTTAAATCAAAGATACAAGAGCAGCACATACAAGACCTAGACTTGGTACGTAAGTGTTGTTTAAAATATGAGCTCAGATTGAACCCAAAAAAGTATTTCTTTGGGGTCAAATCAGGCAAAATGCTAGGATTCATAGTTTCAGAAGCAAGGATTCGAGTAGACCCCGATAAGGTGAAGGCTATCTCAAACTTGCAACCGCCAAAAAAACTTACCAAACTTCGAGGCCTACAATGTAGATTACAGTTCATTAGGTACTTTATAGAAAAATTGACTGATAAATTGAAACCCATGAACCATTTGCTACACAAGAGTATATACTTTCATTGGGCCCCACAATGCCAAGAAGCTTTTGACAATATAAAAATGGCACTGACCCAATTACTGATAGTTTATCCACCTTAGAGAAACAAACTATTCTACATCTACCTTGCCACAACGGATTCATCAATTGCGTCTATGCTTTGCCAGAAACGAGATGATGGGACTGAGGTTCCTATTTACTATTTGAGCCATGCATCAGTAGCCCATGAACAACGTTACAATGACATGAAAAGATCATGCATTGCCCTTATCTTTTCTTTAAAGAAGTGGTGACATTATCTCTTTTGAAACCAAGTCAACATAATTTGTAAGGATAATGTGCTCAGAGCTATCATGAACAACATGTACTAATCTAATAAGATAGCCCGATGGAAAGAAATGATTACTGAATTTGACCTGCATTACATAACCCAATCATCTATAAAAGGTCAAGCTATAGTCAATCAGATGACCGCATTACCAACACAAGATCAAGCAACGATTAATCTAGAATTCCAATACAAAAATGTAAGCACAATTGACATAGTGCCCAATAACTATGATGTGATACTAAACTTCGATGGAGCCTCCACCTCCCAAGGTGGAAGTGCTACTTCCAGTATCACATATCCCTCTGGGGAAATCCAACCCTTTGCTTATTGATTTAACTTTCCTTGTACCAATAACATAGCAGAATATGAAGGTCTCCTCAGAGGCCTCATGGCAGCACAAGCTTCAAACATCACACACCTCATAGTTAGAGGTGACTCACAGTTAATCATAAACTAAGTCAAAGACTTTTACGCATGCAAAGCATCCCATTTACAACTCTACTATGACTTGGCGAAACACTTGCTGAAACAGTTTGTAAATATAGAACTGCAACATGTGCCTAGAAATGATAATACCATCACAAACGCATTAGCCACTCTTGCTCTAAACATCTGAATGGACATGTTTCATGTGTTTCCCAATTCCATCGTGAGCTATAACAAGTCCATAACTGATGCTCCTGATGAACTTCCCATAGTATCCGTTAGCACGGCACATGCCATAGAGTGGTACAATGACATCAAAGAGTACCTTTTGCATGGTAAACCACCTCAACATCTAAGGAATGCACAGAAGGACGTAGTGCAAAAATGCTCTCAGTAGTACATACCAGTAGGAGATACGTTATGTCATAGATATTATGAGTGAATTTTACTGGTATGCATTAATAGCACCGATGGCCAAACCATCGTGGATAAAGTTCATGAGGGACTTTGCGGAGGGCACATAGTGCCCAAAGAAATGGCAACCAAAATAAGATGATTGGGGTATTATTGGCCACATATGAAACATGACTATTTCTCCAATGTCAAAACATGCGATACATATCAAAAGCATGGGAATCTTATACATGTTCCACCCAATGAGTTTCATATGGCTCAAATCACATGGCCTTTCCAGAAATGGGGGTTAGACATCATTGGACCAATAACTCCCCGATCTTCAGCGGGGCATCGCTTCATCATTAGTGCAACTAAATACTTCATGAAATGGGTAGAATCTATTCCTCTTAGGAAGACTACATCGAAACATGCATGAAACTTTATCCTAGAAAACATTGTGACTCGTTTTGGCATCCCGATGACTATCATCACTGACAATGGGCCATAATTTAGCAGTGTCGAAACAAAAACCTTTTGTGAAAGCCTGGGTATTAAACACTCATTTTCATCACCTTACTATCCTCAAAGCAACAGATAAGCAGAAGCCACAAATAAAACTATCATCATGGTGCTCAAGAAAATGCTTCATCAGAGCAAACGAAGATGGCACAAGCAACTAGTTTATGTGCTATGGGCATACAGAACAACGCATAGGAAATCCACAAGTAAAACACCATATAGTCTTGTTTATGGTTTAGAAGTTGTTTTACCTCTGGAGTTGCAGGTACCATCCTTAAGGATCACACTATATGGACTCCTCGACGAAGGTTAGAACAATGAGTTGCGCATTGTTGACCTCGACTCAGTTGAAGAAGAATGCACATGAACACTTGATCAAATTGAGTGGTACCAGAAGCAACAATGATGGCATCTCAACATGACATCCATAAGCACTCAATCAAAGAAGGGAACCTTGTACTTAAGATGGTTTTTGACACGCGGATAAGTTCTCAACCAACTGGGAAGGGCCTTACTTGGTCACCAAAGCATACAGTAACGGAGCGTTCAAACTATCAAACATGTATGGAAAAGAATTGGTCAATCCTACAAATCATGTGTACCTGAAACCATTCCACGTCTGATGATCTTAAGGTACGTCTTCGTCCTGGCATCATGACGATAAACTGATATCGTAGATATGTCCTGGCATCGTGATGATAAACCGACACCATAGAGCTCCATCCGACATGACGTCAAATTATCACACTCATTTGCCAGAGTCCACTAAGACTATAAACTAGCTTGCCTCTTCATAGTTTTCCAAAACTATAAACTAGCATTGCATCATCTGCTATGACGATAAAATGGCAACGTCCAATGGGTTATGACGTAAAACTAACCCATGGCAGTTCGCTAAGACTATAAACTAGCAAGATCATTCCTAGCACATTCATCTCCTGTTGTAAATTCATGACATTTCTTCATCAATTCTTGCTGCATCATTCATCAAACTGACTTTTATGACAATATTGCTACTCATTTTATTTGCCTTAAGTTACACATGGTGCCCCCTATTTGCATTGGTCAAATTCATGTCTAGAAGTGTTTGCTAACTCATTCACTTGTGATTTTCTTGTTTTCTTGAAGTTGTGTTTGTAGGATGACACCCAGTGGTGCTCATACATGGATACACCTCATCATAGTGACAAGGTACCACATTGTTTCTGACACACTCAACTAGGTTAATCAATCTGTTCAAAAGTACATTCCCAGTTCCCAATACATTCTCCATTTTCCCAACACTCTCATTCCCTTTCCTACCTGGTTACAGTTCCCAGATACACCTAGTACACCCAAAAACTTTGAGCACACTGTTACACACTATGACACTCTCAAGTAGTTGCAACACGCAACACAACATATGACCATGAGTGCAAAATTGAAAGAAAGCTCTTTTCAAAAAAAAAAGAAAACGAAAATAAAAAAGAAAAAAGAAAATGAAAAGAACAAAGAAAAAAAAGAAAAGAAAAGATCAAAGAGCAAAGAGAAAAATGAACCACAAGACCCTTGGCACTTCCCATACAAGCCCCAGGTGGGAAGGCAGTTATCTTAGAGAGAAATACTCATCTCTCAAACCATCATGTTTCACCTCACTACATGGTTTTGGCTGTAGGACAATAGGTTCCCTTAGACTCTCCACAAGGGTCCTATTTCTCCAAAGAATGCATCACCTCATCACGTGGCTTTGGTTGCAACAAAGAGTTCTCTCAAACATAATACAAGAGTCTCATTCCTCCAAAGGACGTATTCCTCATGCTTTGGTTCCAAGTCTACCAAATATTGGCCATCGACAAGGAATAACATGACTTGTTTGCATAAGATGAACACTCCTCTCCCACATTAGCATAATTCCTTAATCAATTCCCAATCCAATAGTTGCAAACATCTACCTACCCATCTCAAAACCTTGTTACCAACACCCATTTACTCTAAATACAGTGCGATGACATCTAGCCAAGTGCCAAAGGACAATGCTTGCTACCAGTTTACTTATGGTGTTTTGTACTTCTTTGTCGACACTTCTTGGGTAGATTCCTTCAAGCGTCAACAAATAGGGGCCAATGAAACACCACAAAAATTTGGACCTAACACTTTCAGACAAGAATCAAGCTAAGTCATGATGCTTCCTAGCATGACCGAAACTTGCAAACTTCACAAATAGCATCAAACGGAGTCAAATCAAGTAAGTAAAAGTTCCCTGAGATCCATTGGAGGCTACGTCAACATCTAGCAACAAGAACTACAAGTTTCAATCTCAAAACACTTAGTGTTGACTAAGTATACTTCTTGCACAGAGTCCTGCATGCCCAGCATGTAGCAACTTTTGGGCCCTAAAAACTCATCAAAACAAGCCAAAATGAAGGTCTGGACTCCCTGCAACCTTCCCTAAGATCTCTAGGAGCTCTCAGGCCCCTGAAAATCAAGTTTTGGGCTCCAAATGATGGGTTTTCATGCCTGCATGCTGGCCAACACGCCCAGCATGCACGCCCAACATGTACCATCATGGACAGATCAAAACAGGCACTCAGAAAATGATTTTCATAGGAAATCAACTTCTAGAGATAGGGAAACCATCAGGAATCATCTTGGGCTTTCAAAAATCAAGTTTTGACCTTGAAAAGTGGCAGTTTCATGCCTATACGCTGGCCTACACACCCAGCGTGCAGCCCTGCATGCACCACATTGAACAAGGTTGATCAACCATTTTAGGAAAGATTTTGACATGGAGTCCAACCTCAAGGCATGGTTAATGAATGTACAAGTCCACAGGCTCTAGAGACATCAATTTTTGGCATCATAAGGGTCATTCTTGGCCTTGCACAGCCAGCATGCACGCATGGCATACAACACAACATGCACACTAGAAACATGCCCAAAAATCAATCAAATCAAGGTTAAATGAGCCCAAAATATATAGGAAGCATCCTAAAGACATTAGGCATCTAGATCCATGCTAAAAAATTAGCATCGTAGTTCAAAAGTTTCTCAGAAATTCTTCATGCTTGTCCACACGTTGTCTAGTGTGTGGGACATATACGCCTAGCGTGTACATGCTGGCATGTTGCACACTTGTAAAGCTTCATTCTTTTCCACCCGGTCGATGCTCCACATGTCACCCAATCCAAAATATCAGCATCCCAAAGCCAATCATCCCATCTCAGATCTAAATTTAATGCCCAAACTTGTACATTAACCTGGATTTTTGACTAGATCGGGGTTCGAAAATTTGGGCAAAAATTTGGGCAATTGATACTTAGAGCATCGAGAAAAACCAGCCTGCACACTGTACCTCTACCCTACATGCTAAGAATATAGCCTTCACACTGTGAATGCAGCCCAAACTAACATACCATCACTCTTCTGCATCCACTGAGGCTCTTCGTCTGCCTTGTGTCAGATTCACAATTGCGTCTAGACCAGTGCATTGTAATTTTCATTATGCAATAATATTGTTATGTTTTTTGGCCAATATTTGTTATAGTTCTCATTCATTCTTGCATTTTTGGCTAAGATTTTTTACAGTTTTCATTCGTATTTGTTTACCTCTTTTTTGAATTCCTGCACGCTTACGTTCTAGTTTACATGTATTACGTCATTTACATATAACCCAACGTATTGTGTATTGGCATACGTTTGGGGAAATCCTTGTCTGATCCTCGTGCGGACCACCCAAAGTACTCTACCTTGGTCAGTTCCAACTCACCCTCAAGTGAAGGTAGGGTCTTCTGTGTCTATCTACGGATCTCTCAGTGCCTTTTTCATTCCAATCGGGTATCAACGATTTTAGACAGTACACCATATAGACTTGGCAAGGACCTCAACCAAGGCTACTACCATCATCTTGCAATAGTAAGAAGGGAGACCAAAATTGGATGCTCGTGAGTTTGGAAATATGTCTACCTTGTCATAGCCCATTTTCAACCATTGCTAATATGTTTAGTCATGTGAGAGGCACTACTATTGATGTTGCAGGACCCTCTCCAATTCGTGTGGAGTCATGGGCTGAGATTCTTGATAAGTTTATGTTCATGCAGGGAATCATCGATGACATGATTAACCACCTCTAGTAGGTAGACCCTGATGCAAGTAAGTAGTAGTGTTATGTGCTCTAATGTTGTTATGCTAGAATTCCTTGAGCTTGCTTCTCTTGCTATGCTAATGCAATTTCTATGCTCTTTGTGTCATGGAAGCCTATCGACTCAAATGGGACCTAGCACAGCCTTTGAAAGTTGGTTGTGTGCCTACATTCCTACTTTAAGTGATCGAGGTGTCTCATCGCACATACGACGAGGCTTGCAAATGTGTTTTGCACTTGGCACGCTCCTTGTGGGAGTATAAGCACGTCAACGAGGACTTGTGGAAATGGGTCCAAAGGGCTAAGCAAAGGGAGGCTGACCTAGTCACCGAGGTGGAGGATCTTAAGTCAAGGAATGAGTTCCTCATAGCTCGTGACACTAATAATAAGAACTAGCCCACGACTGTAATAGACTACACCATATTTTGAATAGTCATGGGTCAGAATGTTGAAGCCATCCGCAAGATAATAGAACAGTGGATGGAGATGGACTTGCTAGCCTAGAAGTGTTAGGATTTGAAAGACTTCAGCACCGAGGTTTATGAATGGGGTAGTCCCAGAAAAACCATAAACACATGTATAAATAGTAAAATGCCACCCATTGTAAACTGTATAGGGATGATGTTGTGGAGGCATTTATGTATAAAGCATTCGTAAATGTCATTGATGCTTCTGAGCCCTATGTCAAGTTCAAGGAGCAGGTAAAGGTTATGGAATCTCCTAACTTGAAAGTGGACCTTCCCACAAGAGAGACTCCAACCATCTCCTTTTCTCCAAAACCACCAAGGTGGACAACCACTGAAAGGAAGACAGCTACTGCAGATGCTAAACTAAGCAACAGGCATTGGATGGACATCGTGGCAGAGGAGGTCTAATGTTGCCTTGGGCTCAGTTTAGACCAAATACCCATTGAGATGGATGTAGGACCTTCTGAGGTTAGTTGCTTTTTTCTATGTTAATGCTTATGCTCTTTTTTAGTTTGTGTTTGTTGCCCTAGTTGACGACTTCATCCCTACGATGCAGGCTCCAGAGGGCGTAGGGCCCATAGAGGGAGAGAATGAAGAATTGGTAGAGGACAATGCAAGGGAAGGTGATGCAAAAGGGAATGATGTAGAAATAAAAGGTAAAGATGATGCAAATAGGGATAACCCATGAGAGCATGGGATTTGTTTCTTGAAATTTTGAATTTTTGTAACCAATTTTGCAAACATTTTTTGAAAGAAAATAGTTTTGAATAAAGCAAAGAGGATTTTGTGAAATAGAAATTGATTCTACACTAAATTTTGCATTGCATACACACTACATTTTGTATAAAATGTTCATGCTTTTGTGTGCTAGTTTTAGGCCATTTCGAGCCATTGCTAGTTTTAGGCCATTTAGGGCCTTTGCATAACATGCCAAAGAGATGATACGTTAACAAATTGAACAATGGCTAACTGGTAACTTATGCTAGTTTTAGGCCATTTTGGGCTATTGCTAGTTTTATGCTATTTCAGGCCATAGCGTAGCATAGTTTTAGGCCATTTCGGGCCATAGTGTAGCATGCCAAAAGGATGGTATGTTAACAAAGCAAAAAGCAGTGAACATACAAGGGATGGAAAATTAGCAGGAAGCAGTGGAGTTGCTACACTATGCATAGCTACTTCTTGACCCACCGTGGGTTGAGCAGAATGTAAGGCCGAGATGTTTTCCTAGGGCCTTCATCCACATCATTTTCCCCCACTTGGAAGGGATACTCAACCCATATGCTTTCATTTTGGAGACCAGCCTGCTAGGCCGATTCTCCCACTGAGTGGTTAATGTGCATGTGAGCAGGCATTTCATTCTCAAAGGTTATGACCTCTGAACCTTGCTTCATGTCTATGTTACTGATAACTTGTGTTGCTACTTCGTCACCATGGATTACCACCTCCCTGCCCATGTATTGTAGGTGGATATCTTGATGTATGTATGAGGAGACAGCCCTAAGTTATTCTAACCATGATCTCCCCAAGATTAGGTTAAACCCGGGCATTTCCTCAACCACGATGAACATTGTATTTGTGGGGAACTAGTCCCCTGCTACGAAGTCTATGTAGATTGTCCCTTTCAATAGGACCTGTGCCACGTTGAATGACCTTAGGCACAACGTCATTGTGGGTTTGATATGGTCAACCAAGCCCAACTTGTCCATAATAGGGAAGGGGATGGCATTCATGGTAGCCCCATCATCAACGTGTACCCTTCAGATCTGGTGTTGGCTGACCCGAATTGTGATGAAAAGAGGTGTCATGGTCACCTGACCCCTTTCGAGATCTTCCCTAATGGTGTCATCACTAAAAGTTAATTAGGATGGCTAAGGCTCTACGGGTGTAGAGGGAAGCATGACCGAGTGGATTTCTTCCTCTTTCATTGGCATGTCTTCATCGACCAGAATCTCTATCAACATGTGGATCAGAGCCTCGTGGTGGGGGACAGACATCATGATTAGGTTATATAGGATCAGTGTAGTGTTTTTCTATTTTAGAACCTACTTGATCTGAGTGAGGGCATCCAAAAGGTCTTGGCCACCCCCCTATTTGGCACTTTCCTCTTCTTTAACTCACCCCAGAAGACAAATTTTTTGAGGAGGGGCAACTTCAGATCTAGGTTCAGATCCATTTTGGTAGGGTGGCACGGACTATGCGATTGTAGCAATGTTCATTTTTGGTGATGAGGGCATAGAAATAGGACGCAAAGACATAGGCTTTGGAATTCCTTGGATGGTATTCTCCTTCAACGCCTCACCCGTCAAACACACTTATCATTTTTTAGGATGAGAGGATTGTTCAGCTGTCTTATGATGGGCGGGGGATGTCAAGGGAGCTGGCCCCTTAATGATGAAAGGAGCTAATGGTGTTAACGTGTGGGGTAGCATAGTTTTCCTAATAGGTGACATGGAGATGGATGCCCATGGACGGAATCTCAAGACGAATAGCTATTGTTAGCTTTAATTAGCCGCTCGTGGTGCTGGTGCACTACGTTGAGGCACACTGACCACGAATGGTTGCTTGGATGGCCTAGGATCATTGTCAATGTTGATGGTGTTGATGATGTAATCAGCATTGTTGGCTTTTAGGGGTCTGTCTAGACATGCATAGATTGGTTTTTTGGATGTACTGGGTTGCTTTCATCCAACACCAGTTTTCCCTGGTTGATCAATTTCTAGATGTCATCCTACAATGCTAGATAGTAATTCATGTTGTGACCACATTGTTGGTGATAGTCACAAAACATATCCAGCCAGAAATCCTTAGTAACTATGGGCTCATTAGGCAGGGCCAAAGAGGGGTTCCTAAGGAGCTTGAAATAGTGTTGATGTCTCCTAATTGCTTCTTCCGACATCTTCTTGTGTTGAATGAGCACCACTGCTAGTAGTTTCTTCAGAAGTTTTGAAGGCTTGAGAGGAAGTGAGATGTACTTTGATTGATCTTTATGCTCAAAGTTTGATTTGGGTTGTGTAGATGTCTTAGGTGTGGGTATTTGAGGTTGTGGCATGTTGCCATACTTGGGCATGGGGTTAGCTGCAAGTAGGTTTGATTTCTTATTTCTCTTGTTACCATTGTTACTGGGTCTAGGGTCAGCCTTGGTTTTCATAGTGGCCACTGTGGTTGTTGGGGCTTTATCCTTGTCCTACTTTGTAAAGGTGTTTTTGTAAGAAATGTAGGCTGGGTCTTTGTAAAGGTGTTTTTGTAAGCAATGTAGGCCAAGTCCTATATACGCTTGGGCTAAGCAAAGGCTTGACTAAGAGTGCAAGGGGTGAGGAAGTACAGTTTCGATTTGATAAAGTCATTCACTACACCCTTAAAAATAGCCAGCAAGTGGGCCTCCACGATGGGCTTGAGGATTTCGTTAAGGGTTCGGCTCCATCACTGGATGAACTTCTGGACCGGTCCCAGAGGCTCTTACTTCATGCTCATCAGCTAGTTCAACATGATATCTAGCTTCAAGTTATATTTGAAGTGCATCACGAACTGGGTCAAAAGCTTTTCTAGAGTTGAAATAGATGAGCATGGTAGTGCATGGTACCAACCTAAGGCTTTGTCCGCTAGGGACATGGCAAAGACATGAATGATCGTGTGCAACCATTGTTGCAATAGGAGAGACTTAGACCTAAATGTAACTAGATGTGAATTGGGATCTCCCTCCCCATCATATTTTGTAAAGTGTGGGAGATACATCCCTGGGGGTAACGTCAGAGTAGGGATTGCATGGCTAACAAGGTCATCCTGGTAAACATCCATGACTTGTACCATGTCAAACCCAACAACTTTGATGTGTTTGATTTTCTCAATGAGGGTCTAGATGAGCTGGAACACTTGATCCAAACCCTGCAATGGTGTAGGTGGTTGGGGAACTTCTGAGGAAGCCCCCATTTGTGGAATGATGAGGGTGGCCACATGATCCATCTACGATACCATTGAGGTAGCCCTCGCTAGTGGTGCTACTTACACTTTCCACCACCCGGCAGGTGGTGCGGTTGGAGTGGAAACTATGGGTTGTGCCATCGGATAGACTACTTGTGTTGTCAATGGAATAGACCATAACCCAATGTTGGGTTTTACCATTTGTAGGGTCTGGTAGGTCTGAGGGTGAACATAATGAGACATCTGCAATGGTTGTGAAATAGGTGAAGAAGTGAATGGGATCCACCACATGGATGGGCTTGGGCCCGCCGCAGTGGGTGGAACAAACATGAACATAGGAATTGAAACATAAGTTACGTATAACTGCGATGTAGGTACAGTGTGAACATGCAGTAGGGTAGCCGTCATTAGTGTGTGACATGCTACAGGAATGGGTTGTTGAATAGTTTGTGGAGGCATAGTTGCTACAAATGAAATAGGGGAGTAAGGGCATTGATATGTTGGGAATGTGACATGGCTACCGATTGTGGTTGTAGTTATAGGCTACGGGAGTGTAGGCATGATGACAAAGGGAGTAGTAATAGGCAATGGATTGGCCTAGAAGGACTAGGTAGGAGGGATAGAAATGGGGTTGGTTTGACCTTCCTCATCAAATTGGGAATCAAGTTCCTCTTGTCCATCTTGAAAAGCATCATCCTAGTTAGATGTCATGACTTACTGCTCCCTAAGCCTAACCAACTGAATTAGCTAATCTAGAAGCCTTTGGTTTGCCTGTGTCAAAGGTATGGAAATGCTGGGAGTGGGAACAACCCCCTTCCCATCGTAATACAAGAATTCAAAGCTATGTTTATCTTTGAGTTCATGTACATCCAAAGGTAGGTTTTCCTGAACCTTTGCATAAAGAAAGCTATAGAGCTCATGTTGCTGGGCCAAGCCCTTAGGTCCTTGATTTTGGATCTTGAGGGATCGATGTGTTTCTAGTATTGGGTTCAACGGTTGTTCGACACCAGCAATGCCTTGCACCGTGATGGGAACCTCAACATTGAAGGTACTGGCAGCAGTAGTTGCAGAAGCCATTGTTACTAAGCTAGATAGTTTTGCAAATAGAAAAAAGTAAAGAAATCAGGAAAGCTAAATATTTTTGTGAATGAGAAGACTGAAAAAAGTTGGCAAGAAATCAAAAAGAGTCTTTATGTCTTGCAGGGCTCTCGAGGAGCCGTTGAGGCAACTGATCTATACCACACAAAGCATAAACAACTGCAAAAGGGTGTCACGTTTACACTAGTGCACGATATGGTACAAAATACATGCAAGACTACTGTAAGATAGGCAAGTCAATTGGAAACTAGAGGCTTTATGTCCTATAGGGCTCCCAAGGAACTGTTGAGGTGACTGATCTGCACCGCACGATACGTAAATAACCACAGAATGGTGTCACATTTATGCTAATGTGTATCATGGTGCATAAGGCTTATAGGACTACTATGACACATAGAAAGGACACCAAAAGGTCCTCCTTCTAGCTCCAGAAAAAATGTAGCGACCAAAAATGTCAATGGTTGGAAAAATGTTGACAGGCCATCAGCCACTGACAGTCTCGACCATGTTTCTGTAGGAGGTCCATGCTAGATGGAGTGAAAATGGGGCACCCTAAATGGTCTGGTTGATCAGACAAAGACTTAGTCAATGTTAATGTAACCTCTTACAACATGTAATTTAAAAAATGAGACTGATAGTGTGAAGTAATGCTTAAATGCAAAATAGATAGAAAATAGTGTAAAATAAAATAATAAATAAGGGATAATGTAAAATTAAATTAGAAAAATGCACCACTCCAAAGCTATAAGCTCACTCTATCAAGACGGATACAATTGGTTGCACAACGTCGGGAGGTGCAAAGATCCCGAGAGTAACCGAGATAGGTAAAGCGAGATGGCTGTGTTCTTGAATGCGGGCTTAGTCATCAACAATGCAAAGTGCTACCAAGGTGGTAGAAAAGAATAGGATAGGATGCTAACTGAAAGTGCTAATTGTTTACAAGGTCAAATAGGAAGCTTATAATGCTTGAGATTATAGTGCCAACTTTTTGCTTGTCAGCAAATAAAATCATTAGCCAACTAGATTGCTTAGAAAATTGGAACCTAGACCTTGACAGTCATTGGGGTATTTATAGGGCTGAGGGCACGTGAAATATGTAGTTTGGATGCCACGTGCCCTAGGCTTATGCTAACCTATTTATGCTCCACGTGGTTGCATGACCATTGGGTGAGCCTTCCATGCCACAATTACGAGTCTGCCATGTCGTAATTACTTTGTTAGAGCAACAGTGCAATTAGGTGAGGTGCATTGATGTCATGTAACCACTTGCCATGTTTTACTATGCTTTGTAATGTAGCATGTTTGGTGTGGCATAGCATTTTGTTACACTGTGCTACGCTATGCAGCGTAGTGTAGCGTAGCCATCAATTTGAAGCAAGAAACTTGCATTGTGTCCTGCTACATGCGATAGAAACCTTAGGAGTGCACTAATTTTTTGTTGCATTTTTGCTACACTATGCTATGCTACGTAGCATAGCAACAAGCCTTAGTTGTAAAAAATGTCACCCATCTATAAACTTTGTCTTCTGCACTACAAAACTTGAAAACTTGTTGATCCCACCCTTCGAGTTGCCTTCTGTTACTTTCATAGAATTGCTACACCTCACTGCGCCTTGTAGCTTAGCGTAGCATAGCAACAAACATGACTTGATTTTTCCAAGTTCATCACTTTTTGACAAAAGGGGACATTGTCGAAGGACTTGAATTCAGGTGAGGGGACTAACTGTCCAGCTTTTGCTACAATGTGCTATGCTGCGTAGCACACCATAGAGTAGCACTGTGCTTATGAAATTTTCTTCTAAAGCTTGCTACATTAGATGGAGTAGTGTAGCGTAGCAAGACTCCTTGACTTAGAAAAATTACTAAACTGGACAGTATAAAAATCAAAGCATCCATCTCCTGAAGAACTGTTGTAATGCTCAACAAATTGCAAAGGCTTGGTGAAGTGGGCATGCCTTTGAATTTTGGGGTGTTTCATTGGCCCAACAGATCCTCATAACCAAGTGTTCACCAAAGGGACCCTCATGACCAGCGCTTGTCCTAAGGGACCCTCATGACCAGTGGTTGGCCCAACGAATCCTCTTGACCAAGTGTTGTCCCAATGGATCCTCATGACCAATTGTTGGCCAAACGGGCCCTCGTGATGAAGGGTTGGTCCAATAGACCCTCATGACCAAGTGTTGGCCCAACAAACCCTCATGACCAAGTGTTGGCCGAACGAACCACAATGACTAAGTGTTGGAAAAATAGACCCTCATGACCATGTTTTGGGCTAATGGACCCTCATGACCAAGTGTTGGCCCAACAGACCTTATGACCAAGTGTTGGCCAAATGGACCCTCATGACCAACGGTTGGCTAAACGAACCCCCATGATCAAGTGTTGGAAAAAAATACCCTCATGACCAAGTGTTGGCCCAACAAAACCTCATGACCAAGTGTTGGCCAAACTAACCCTCATGACCAATTGTAGGCCCAACAGACCCTCATCGCCAATTGTTGGCCAAATAAACCCTTGTGACAAAGTGTGGGCCAAATGAACCCTCATGATCAGCGGTTGGCCCAACGGACCCTCATGACCAAGTGTTGGCCCAACGGACCCTTGTGACCAAGTGTTGGCCAAAAAAGTACTCATGACCAAGGGTTGGCCCAGTGGACCCTCGTGACCAAGTGTTGGCCCAACAGACCCTTGTGTCCAAGTGTTGGCCCAACAAACACTCGTGACCAAATGTTGGCTAAATGGATCCTCATGACCAAGTGTTGACCCAATGGACCCCTATGATCAAGTTTTGGGAAAATGAATCCTCATGATCAAGTGTTGGCCTAATAGACCCTTGTGACCAAGTGTTCGCCAAATGGACACTTCCTAAGAGTGCACTTCCTAAGAACACCCTCTGTGAGAATGATCTCTATGATGACACCCTCCTTGAGAGCATCCTCCTTAAGAGCATTCTCCTTGAGAGCACCCTCCATTAGAGTAGCCTTATAGAGAGCATTCTCCTTGAGAATGCCCTCTCCAAGAGTGTCTTACACTATACAAGTGAGAGTGTTCTCCTCGAGAGTGCCCTCATTGAGAGCACCCTAGTTGAAAGCATCCTCCTGAAGAGTGGCCTCCCTCAGAGCATTCTCCCTGAGAGTGCCTTTCACTATGCATGTGAGAGTATTCTCCTTGAGAAGCACCCTTCCTAAGAGCATCCTACCTAAGAGCATTGTCCCAGAGATGCCCCTCTATTAGAGTGGCCTCCCTAAGAGCACCCTCCATGGGAGCATTCTCCCTAAGTGTAGCTTGCACTACGCACATGAGAGTGTTCTCCTCAAGAGCACCCTCATTGAGAGCATTCTCTTGGAGAGCACCATTGTCGAGATCATTTTCTCAAAGAGCACCCTCCATGAGAGTTCCCTCCCTAAGAATGACATCACTAAGGATGCCCTCTTGGAGAGCATCCTCCTTAAGACCGCCCTTCCCAAGAGTGTTCTGTGTGAGAGTGCCCTCTATTAGAATAGCCTTCCTAAGAGAATTCTCATTGAGATCATCCTCCCTAAGAGCACCTTGCGCTACACTCATGAGCGTGTTATTCTCAAGAGCACCCTCATTGATAGCAGCCTCTTGGAGGGCATTCTCTCGGATAGCACTCTCCATGAAAGTGGCTTTCCTCAAAGAGTTCTCCATAAGAGTTCCTTGCACTATGCACACGAGATTTGTAACGATGGAAAACGTCGGCAGCTGGAAATACTGATCGAAATTCCATGTACACAGTTTTTACCACGGATCTGCGTGAGGGCTAAGCTGGAAAAACGAATCCGCGGTGCCCTGAACGGTCTTGTCGATCAGACAGGGACTTACAGGTCAGTAAAAACGATGATGATTATAGATCGATCGTAAAACGGGAAGACAACGACGTAAATGGACCGCTGTGAGGATAACGTCAAAATGCCAAAAAGATGCTAATCGGGAGAAAAAAAATCGTGTAATTTGCAAAGATCAAAGATGCCGGATCGGATATATGCTTGTATATGTATTTCGTTACAATGGGAGAAAGCCCCCAATAACTGGATACAAAAAATGAGCACAAAATAGCAAGAAAACTATCTGGACAGAAGTCTGATCTACCTTGTAGGCCAAAGCTTAGGTGCAGGAATGGTCAAGCTCTGAAGTCTGTCGATCTTTTAACCGATAGAACCTGCTAGCTGGGTGAGACAATTCTGCAATCCCCGTTCTGCTTCTTTGCTTCCGATAGATCTGCTGTTGGGGCTCGGGCGTGCTGTGTTTTGTTCCTACTAAAGGATGGTGTTTGCAGTGATTACCAAGAGGTTGCTCTTGTTTCTCTGTTCAGGGCGATAAGTGTTCCCTTGCTCAGAAAATGCTCTTGTCCTCTTGGTCTGCTGTGTAAAGCGATAAGTGCTCTGGTGCTCTGTTAACTTGTCTCCTTGCCAACTTCTGAATCTCCCCCCTTTTGTATATGTGTCAACCGAGGTATTTATAGGCCGCGACACGCGCAACCCTGATGATGTGGGCCCGAATGTCACGGATCTTGTTGACGCGATTCTTTTAAGTCGAACTGCGACTACGCACAACATGCTCGTTTGCGTGTTGTGCGTGTGAAGAGCAGGCCCATGATAGGCGTGTCTCAGCTGCGTTTGCGCTCATTCGCGTTGTGTTGCATGTATGAGTGCAATCTTGGTGTAACAATAACGTGCTCAAGCTTGTTTTACACTCATCACGCAACTTTGCGTGACGCAGCGTAAATGAGCGCGCACTTGCATTCTGACCTACGCATGGGCACGCATCGCTGCGTAACGCGCGTAAAGATCAGTTGTTCAAGCGCTGCGAGAACAAGTACCAACCCGTCGTGTTTCTCTGGATTTTTCCTTTAACTATCCTGGAGCTTATTATGCTCATCACGCTGCCGTGCGTGATAGAGCGTAAACTTGTCCTTAGACAAATTCGAGGCGTCTTCACTATCTTGGAGCTTATCACGCTCATCACGCTGTCGTGCGTGATGGAGCGTAAACTTGTCCTTAGACAAACTTTAACTGTCTTCGGAGCTTATCACGCACATCACGCTGCCGTGCGTGATGGAGCGTAAACTTGTCCTTAGACAATCTTGCCTTTAACTGTCTTCGGAGCTTATCATGCTCATCACGCTGCCATGCGTGATGGAGCGTAAACTTGTCTTTAGAAAAATTTGAGGTGCGTTCTTGCTCAAATTACGAATCTTCGCCTGAGGCCGACCCGTAATTTTCACGGTGTTTCAATGGCCCCTCTTTGTTGACGGTTAGAGGGCATACCCGAAGAACGTCGACAAAGAATGCGAAACACCAGATTGGTAGAAGCAAGAACAACATTCCTCCATGACTACTCAGGTATTGCCCTGTTTATGTAAAAGAGGAAGGTTTGCGAGTATGAGAGGTAAAAGGGTGTAACTGGAAACAGGTTCGGGGAAGATGCAAACAGTGTGTTTATTTATGTCAACAGGAATGCTTTTAGACGAGCGTAGCGCGTCAATCTGAGATATCTCTGTTACAAATTGTAGCAGGAATGCGTGCAAAAGGAGCATTGCGCATCACTTTTGCGATGTCTCTGCTAGCGTGAGTACGAAAAGTGAATATTTGCATATGTGAATACTGCGAATGGGAACTGGGTGGTGGGGAAGAAGGAAACAAGGATGAAGTGTCGACGCGTGTCGGGAAGAAATGTGCAAAACTTAGTGGGTGGGAAAACCTGAGCAGCCATTTCAGCACGCTGTTGTACTTCACCGCTCAGATGGACGCACCTTTGAATGACACCCTCCAAGTTAAGCAGCCTGCAACCACAAAAGAAAACAGAGGATGCCATTGCTTATAGACAACAGACGGGGTTCTTGGAGCTAATGCTGTCGGATGTTAACTAGAGCCAATGTACTGTTAAGACGAAGCCGGAGCACGCGGGCGACGCCGCCAATCCTGATGATTCGGCCCTGCATATCGTCGCCAAAAGGCATCAGATGCAGTGCAACTCGCTGCTCGCACCAGGAACCGGCCAGATGAATCTGCGAGGCCGGCGTCCGATAGAGATGATTGGTAGAGACGCGTGGGGCCATGACCAACGAGGAGTTCGTTGGGGCTCCCGCTAATGAGGCTAAACTCCCGGAGCTGCTACCACTGCGGCAGACGCGGTGGCGGCATCTCCGAGGGATCAGTAAGATGCCTCTGTGCCTGTCCAAGGAATCAGTAAGATGCCGGAGGGTGGGGACGCCAGAACTATCTTAGCGTCCCACCCGGTTGGCCGTGCAGCTGTATCTGAGATGATCGCGCTCGCTTGATATGCTTGAGTCCCAATTTTAAGTCCTGGTAGACTACTGTTACTGGTTTTAAGTCCCAGTAGACCATGGTCCCAGTTTAAAGTCCGGGCAGACCGAAAAGTGCTAGTTTTTCATCGTAGCAGACGGTGGATAGGCTGGTTTAGGGTCTCAGCAGACCGTGCTGTGGATGTCAGTTTTACGTCGTGACCCAGGGACAGATCTATGCTGGTTTTACGTCTCAGCAGACGGCTACTTACCTGTGCCAGTTTAGCGTCGTGGTGGACGCGTGCAAAAGGTGCCAGTTTTTCGTCTTGGCGGACCTGTACAACATTGCTAGTTTTACATCGTGGCGGATGGTAACCACTTGCCATTTTAGCGTCGTGGCGGACGCGTGCAAAGTATGTCAGTTTAACGTCATAGCGGACGGTCGGTGCCAGTTTAACGTCGTAGCGGACGTGCAGTGCCAGTTTTACGTCGTAGCGGACGTGTGATGTCAGTTTAACATCGTAGCGAACGATAGCTGTCATACCTGTTGTCAACACCATCGTTGCTACTAGATGAAGTACCACTTTAGATACACATGATTCACAGGATTTGCTAATTGGTTGTCGTTGATGTCGGCCAATTTGAACGCTCTGTTGCTGTATGCATCGGTCACCAAGAAAGGGCCTTCCCAATTTGCAGAGAACTTGCCTACTGGTTCACGCACAGCCTTGAGAACCAGATCTCCTTTCTTGATCGGATGCTGCTGAAGATTGTGATGATGCTTTTGTCTCTGCTTATCCTGATATCTCTCAATTGCCTCAAGAGCCTGTATCTGCTTCTCTTCCAATGACTCCAAATCCGCTATCCGAGCCTCGGTGTGTTGAGCCTCATTTATAATGGTGGAGAGGACCATTCTCAAAGAAGGGATCTACAACTCGAGAGGTAGCACCGCCTCAGATCCGTAAACCAGGCTATAGGGCGTACTACTTGTAGCTGTCTTACACGTAGTACGATATGCCCATAGCACATAGAGGATCTGTTCGTGCCACCGCCTTTTGTTGTCGTCGAGCATTTTCTTGAGTAAATTGATGATAATCTTGTTTGATGCTTCAGCTTGACCATTTGCCTGCGGGTAGTAAGGGGAGGAAAAGGACTGTCTGATGCCTAGGTTGTCACAGAAGGATTTGGTATCCACGCTGCTAAACTGTGGCCCGTTGTCGGTCACAATAGTCATTGGGAGACCAAATCGAGTTACTATGTTATCCAAGATAAAATGGCAAACCTGTTGAGATGTAATTTTCCGCAGGGGGACAGCTTCTACCCACTTCGTAAAGTACTCGGTGGCGGTAATGATGAAGCTATGTCCCACGGAAGATTTTGGCGTGATGGGTCCCATAATGTCTAGTCCCCATCGTTGGAATGGCCATGTTATCTGTGTCGTGTGCAATTCTGTGGGTGGCACGTGGATGAGGTTTGCATGACGTTGACACGTGTCACAGGTCTTAACCTTTGTCAAACAATCCCTTTCCATGCATGGCCAGTAGTACCCTAGGTGACGGATTTTTAGGGCCATAGCCCGTGGTGCTACGTGGCCACCGCACAGTCCCTCGTGAACTTCGTTGATGATGTGTTGTGCTTGGTCTGTGTTAACGCAGGTGAGCAACACGCCATCAAAGGAGCGTCTACAGAGAGTACTATCTCCGATGATGACGTAGTGCCTAGCACGTTTACGGGTTGCATCTTTTTGCGCGCGCGTTAAAGCAGCTGGTAACTCACCCTGTAAAAGATAAGATTTAATGTGATCGTACCACTCAGGCGTGCTTTCCTTGGTAAGAGAGGAGATTTGCGCCATCTTAATGATAGGATCTGCACAGTCTGTAATTAATGTGGGATAGGTGTTAAACAGGTGTGATGGTACGTGTAAAGCCAGAGTGGCAAGTGCATCGGCCAGCGTGTTGTCAGCCCGTGGGACGTGCTGGGCATCGAAGGTCATAAATCGCTTCAGGAGATCTTTAGCCTGATCACAGTAGGGCTGCAAGTGTACCGCCTTGCAGGCGTAGACTCCAGTGATTTGATTTATGACTAGCATTGAATCGCCCCTAACTGCCAGGTGTTGAACATCGAGTTCGCCTACAGTTAGTAGTCCCCTGAGGAGCCCCTCGTACTCTGCCACATTGTTCGTACAAGGGAAGGTCAATCTGTAAGCGTGTAGACGCACATCCTTAGGCGAGAGCGTAAGAACAGTGGCCACACTGCCACCTCTGGTGGTTGAAGCTCCATCGAAGTACAATGTTGCTTTGAGACCTGCCGAAGCAGGGCTTAAACTATGTACATGTTCATCAGGAAACTCTGGTTCTACAGTGGTGTGATTGTCAATCGGTGAGGTTGTTAACTGGTCGGCTATCGCTTGGCCCTTCGTAGATGACTGGCCAATGTAGTGGAGGTCGAACTCCGCGGTGATGCCTTACAGTGAGCTATTTTTCTACTTTCGTGTAAACTATGTGTGATGGCTCTAAGGATGTTATTTTTACAAATGACATTAACCTGGCTGCGAAAAAGGTAATGCCTACATTTCTTGAGCGTAAAAACTAATGCTAAGCAATTACGCTCAACGTCGTTATACCTCATCTCGTACGCGCATAGAGCGTGACTCAGATAGTAGATGGGCATTTCTGATCCATCATCTCTTTTCTGACAAAGCAACGCCGCTATTGCTACGTCTGAAGTGGCGAGGTAGATGAAGAAAGGTAGGTTCCTTTGTGGCAGGAAAACCGTCGGTAAATGTTGCAGTTCCTATTTCAGACTGTCAAACGCACGCTGGCAATCGTCGGTCCATTCAAAGTTAACCCCCTTTTTTAGAAAGTGTTGCATGGGATGTAATTTGTCGGTTAACCTTGAAATGAACCTGCGTATGAATTGCAATCGTCCCTGTAACCCGCGTAGTTGCTTGAGGTCTGTGGGAGGCTTTAACGCGAAAATGGCTTGGACCTTATCAGGGTCAACTCGTATGCCGGTTTCCGATACCACAAACCCCAGCATGCGTTCGGTTTTGACTCCGAATACGCACTTCTTTGGGTTAAGCCAGAGCTTGTGCGTGGAGCATCTTTTAAGGACTAACTCCAGGTCCTCTGAATGATCTTCTGACTTCAAAGACTTTACAGCTATGTCGTCTACATAATCATTCATCCTTCCTAGGAGGTAATCACTAAAGATGTACATCATGGCTCGCTGATACGTTGCTCCAGCGTTCTTCAGACCGAAAGGCATCATGGTATAGCAAAATGTTCCCCAGGGTGTCATAAAAGTTGTTGTCAACTGATTTTCTGGGTTAATGCGAATCTGATTATAGCCTGAAAAGCCATCCATGAAGGACAGAAGCGCATGCCCAGCTGTTGTATCCACTAGCTGGTCGATACTCGGCAACGGGAAGTTATCCTTGATTGTGGCCTTGTTCAAATCCCGGAAGTCTATGCATATGCGTATACCCCCGGTCTTCTTCGACACAACCACAATGTTAGATACCCAGTCCGAATAATCGACCACGCGGATGAAACCAGCCTGATATAGTTTGGTGATTTCATCACGCACTGCTAGCGTGATCTCTGGTTTGATTTTGCGTGCCTTTTGCCTAACTGCCTTGATCTTTGGGTCGAGGATGATATTATGCTGGACTAATCTAGGATCTAACCCAGGCATATCCTCATATGACCATGCGAAGACAGTGATGTTGTCTTGCAGGACTTGTATGATTGCGTTGCGCGTTTTCTCGTCTAGTAAGGAACTGACCTTTAGTATCTTGGTATCACCCCTGTGCGTAATGATAGGGACCTCACAAAGGGGGTCCTCAGTTATGTCTCCAGCCTCCAGGTCTAGCATACGCGTCGACTGTTCTGGCCATTCTGGGGACGTTTTTGATGTAGCTATAGTTACGCCTGCTAAAGGGGGGCTAACGTCTATGAATGTGGAATCAAATTGCCTAACTAAGTGCCCGTATGGGCCTGTCAAAATTAAAGGTGTTGAAACTGTGGCGTCCATCCTCCATCTGTCCTGCAAAACCGACAAGTGTGTAAATGGTTAGGAGACAAGTGACGGGATGTCGCCAAACGTGGCATGCTAACTGAAATGTGTAATCAATGTAACCCGATTACGAGGCGATAAGATGGGGTAGTTTAACGTCATTTCGGACAGTAGAGCGTGCGATATCGACCGAATTAATACTAAATTTTCGGATTCCATTTCAGGAAAGTTTCGCTTAAATCTGGGATCGAGTCGGTGATTTTCGTGTATAAATAGGTGGTTTTTCGATGAAACTGGTTGTTGACTATCTAGATTTGAATTTACAAGCAGAGGAAAAGCAGAGCAGAAAGAAAGAAGAGGTGAGAGCTAGGAAGAGCGGAGAGAAAGGAAGAGCTGTAAGTTTTTCTAGTATCTGTAACCAAGCTGTAAAGAAACCCTGCAACTAGCGTGATGGCACCGAAGGCAAAGAAGCAGAATGCTAAACTGGCGAAACTTGATGAAGTGCATGCAAACCTGAACCGTGTTTCGCAGGCGTTGATCGATGTCTACGACCCGACACCTCTCAACCGGTAGGCCATTCTTTACGCTTGGTCTATATGTCTCTATTTGTTTTATTTGTCTAAATGTCTCTAGCGTGAATGCGTATGTCAAATTATGGACCTCGGCTTAGTGCGAGGGTTTTGATGAGATTGCTTTCATTGACGTTGTCAAAGACAGACCTTGCGTTGTTGCAAGGGTTTGGGCAATTTCAGCCTGGTTTGGTTTTACAATTTTTCTGTTAGATGTAAAAATGTAAATGTAGATGTTTTAATGAGTCTAGGTCATTTTCTACAGCATTGCGCTGAAACCCATCTTGCTTGTGCTGGATGTTATTGGGGTTTTATGCTGGTTAAACCCCATCGTCCCAAATGTCCCTCCTCCGCACACAAGAGTGCAGGGGAAGGTCATCTGGTACCAAAAGGCGGCATTGGAGTTTTTGTAGTTTTTGCTGCGTAATTTCAGCATCATCGTTTGGTCCCATGTGACTGGGGATGTTGCTGGTGCCGTTCTGGAGCACCTGTTGCCAGGGTCTTCGCAGGGGATTCTGGCCTACCTGACAGATGGGACGATTGAGACGGGCAATCCCGAGGACCGAGCACTCAGCTCTCGGGGTCTGAGGAGCTTGCAGTGGATCTAGGATATGGCCTGCTTCAACTGCTACCACGCATACAATACGTTGTTCGTGGCCCACCATGTGTCAACGTATTTCCAGAACCCTCAAGGCACAGTATACTACGTAGGCGGGTAAGCAGATCTAGATAGCTGTATTTAGCGTTATATGTTACAATGTAAAAAGGATTTAAAAAGGATGTAAAAAGCAAAGGTCTAGCCGTAGAGTGTAGATAAGCTTACGCTGTATTGTACAGGTTCTTTATACGCGACAACAAGCTAATCGGCGACGGCGATGCGCTGCCCTGTGCCGAAACGGCGATAACAGAGTTTACCGCGACGAATAACGTTCGAGTCGGTGTCATCGGACAAATCAGCCATGAGATGCATGAGTACCACTCACGCTATGCAGATGCCTTCAAGAAGTGCCAAGAACTCGGATGGCTGCACGAGGATTGGACGCTGGATCTGCCCCTCGGCGTCGAGGACGTGGAGATAGAGCTCCCGCAATTCCCGTTGCCGTTTGGCCCCGGTAAGGTTCTTGCGTATTTTAGTGCTATTTGCATAATTACGTGTTATGAGTATAGCGATAATGTTTTGTGTTGTTGGCTTGCATCTTGGCTTTCAGTCAGGGAATCTCAGGAGATTACCCTTACAATTTCCGACCGCGGGGCGAGAGACGTCCTCTTTCGTTATGGGGACATCAAAGAGGCACAGCGTTGGCTTGGCCACTCGGCGGCCCCAGTTGTGGTGGTCACCAACCTCCAGACCGCAGGGCTTCTGCACTTATTCCTCGCCGCCACTCCTGACGTTTCTGCCAGCGAGATGATCAGCTTGGTCGACTCCTTTAATGCGAAGGCCGACCGTTTCAGCACGCACGTGCATAACGTGCGTGTGAATTTTGACATCAACGCACAACTCTTTTTAGACCTGTTCAGTGTCCCCTCCAGCGGCCTTCCCGTAAACGTGAAGGCCCAGAGGGGCGTCAAAGTGGAGGCGCTTCTACAGGAGTGGGCCAGAATCCCTAAGGATACCAAGGGATTCCCCTGCAAGCAGTTCGAGCTGGCGACTGCCAAAATGCTGTATCCCCTTTTTCGAGCCTGTACTTTCCCCAAGACCCTCTCGCAACCACATTTCTTTTCAGTAGAATAGACGCGTATTATGCGGGAGGTGCTAGAGGAGGGAGCCCGCTTCGACTGGGGAAGCCATCTCGCCAAGGGTTTGCGGAGCAAAATGGTCAAGCTTCGCGAGAAGCTTGAGTCTCGCTTCAACGTGCATCATGCCTTTTTCATCGCAGCCCTTTGGCGGTTTGCTGAGTACCTGGTCGTCCAGAGGAACGAGGTCTGTGTACAACAGGACCGAGACCAACTGTCGAAACCCTGGATCGCCCACATCCTCAGCACTACCCGTGGGCAGGATCCGCCGGAAGGGATCGGAGAGTCAATGTCCGTGACTACCAAAGGCATGACGGCACCCCGAGTGTGAGGCCTCGATAGTGTAGGCGGGATAATGCCCACCTACATCTGCGATGCCTTGCGAGGGAAATGCTTGGCAGAGGAAATTGTGGAGCCCGCAGCTCGACGGAAGAAGCTCCGTCTGGATGAGGCCCCTGATGGCGAAGCCGGCCACACCGTAGGGCTCACGGTGCAGCGGACTAAGCCTCCGCCTGGTAAGTGTACAACCTGTATACGCAACATTTTATTTTGCGTAGTGGAATTGTGTTCTAATGTATGGGGATGTCAACAGCAAAAAAGGCAAGTCGATTGACCCCTGAGACAGGGGCAATGGTGTTAAAGCGTGGGGAGGGGGCCTCAACTTTAGAAGCAGAGGCCCTGATTGTTAGGACGCACCGCGTGTAGGCTTCAGTGCGTGAGGCAGCCCCAGCTACTAGTGGGGGCCGCGTACAGACTAGGGAGGAGGCCCCTGCTACTGGAGCGAGAGACGCACAGACCCCAGTGCGTGAAACGGAAAGAAGTCGAGAGAATGTCGATGACGTTGCCACTGTCACCGGTAGAGGTAATGAGCGTATGTCTTTGATGGTTTTGCAAGCGTCTGTAATACAGTACCCTTTAACGCAGTTATATTATAGGGGAAGGAGATGCCTCGACGTCGGCTGCAGCTAACGAAGTGTGGAGGGATCTCCCCGACAAGTTTGCCTTCATGGAAGGCATGATTAACAACATGATCGAGCGTCTCGAACGCGCCGATCCTGGTACTGGTAAGTTGATGCAAGCGAGTGCGTAATGTTTTGCTGATAACATGTCATCTGTCTTGATGTTTGTTTTCTGTCAGGAGCTAACCTCCGATGGGACCCCGCGGAGCCCATTGACTGGGACACAGCAGAGCCTCCATCTGATGGGGCGGTCGTGCCACGCAACATCTATGAAGAAATGCGTAAATGTGCGTTACGCTCGACACGCTTCGTGTGGGAAAGCAGGAATATTAACGAAGCCCTATGGAAAAAACTACAGTGATCAGAATAGAAGGTCGACTCCTTGACTAAGGAAGTCGAGGATCTGAGGGAGCGTTATGAGTTCCTACAGGCTCGAGTCACCGGTGACGACGACTGACGTACGGCTGTTATTGACCATGCCCGTTATTGGACAGCTGTCAAGAACAACGTACAGACCAGTCGAGCTCTAGTAGAGAAAAGGATGCAGATAGAGCTCCTTGCTCAAAAGAGTCGAGACTGGAGGGACTACTGCGTGGGTGTACAGGAATGGGGGGAAAAGGAGAAAGACCACAAACATGTGTACAAAATGGAAAGCACCGCATACAGAAAATGCTATCGTGAGTCCGCTATTAAAGCACGATCCTTAGAGGTCTTTGTCGACACCATCAGAGCGTCCGAGGCTTTTAAGAAGTTTGAGGAACAGGTGACCGTAACTGCGTCTCCAGAGAGAGCAATGGTCTTTCCTGGGAATCAAGCTTCGATCCCTACTTTCTACCTAGATCCTCCCTCCTGGAGTAGCATGGAGAAAGGAAAGGTAAAAGCAGGGATGGCTTCGGGCGAAGATGCATGGCAAGACCTGACTGAGGATGAAATCATGGAGCATTTGTGGGCTCATCTAGATAAGCTTCCCTTTGCTGCAGAAGTTGGGTCATCTCGGGTAATCTTACGCATGGCTTAGCCAGTGCGTTCCCCAACATAACGCTGCTTATTCTAATGTTTACGCTATTGATATGTCAGGTACCAGAAGGTGGAGAGCGTGCGCCCGCTGAGGGGCTGGAGGAAGAAACTATAGGAGCTGAGATGGAGCACAATGAGGAAGAGCGTCTTCCTGTGGAGCCAGCATTAGAACGAGAGTCTCATGAAGAGACAATCTTTCCGGAAGGGATATTTCCTGGAAACGATGGCCCACTAGAGGACGACCTTTTGGGGTTGGATCTTGAGCTAAAGGACACGGGTGATAGTGGCAGTAGGGGTCATGCGTAATTTTGCTTTTTTGGCATCATGTCACCAATGAGTTAAAGGACAAACATATTATAAATTTTTGATTGAATATTTATCATATTATATTTTTTTTTGTCATTTTGTCTTAGTTTAAGGCCATTGCGGGCCGAAAGCGTGAATAGATTATGAATCGATGTGTAAATTGTAAAGTAGCTACTAGTTTAAGGCTGTTGCGGGCCACTGCGTAAACACGCATACCATGTAAGTGTGCGTAAATATGAAAGATAGTGGTGAGTGGAAATTACTAGTTTAAGGCCGTTGCGG
Source organism: Gnetum montanum (assembly GCA_015680685.1). Taxonomy (NCBI): domain Eukaryota; kingdom Viridiplantae; phylum Streptophyta; class Gnetopsida; order Gnetales; family Gnetaceae; genus Gnetum; species Gnetum montanum. The sequence continues at coordinate 239,793 of MNCI01013415.1, read as the reverse complement.
GCCAAAGCTTAAATTGACTACTAGTTTAAGGCCATTGCAGGACGAATGGGTATGCTGACTAGTTTAAGGCCATTGCGGGCCAGGAGCGTATGTTGGATAATTTAAGGCCGTTGCAGGCCAAGAGCTTATGCTAACTAGTTTAAGGCCGTTGCGGGCCAAATGCGTATGCTAACTAGTTTAAGGCCGTTGCGGGCCGTTTGCGTATGTCGTAAACTCGCTCCCAGTTTAAGGCCGTTGCAGGCCAGATGCGTATATTTTTTTTTGTGACTAGTTTAAGGTCATTGCAGGCCAACTGTGTATGCTAACTAGTTTAAGGCCGTTACGGGCCGAATGCGTATGATAACTAGTTTAAGGCCGTTGCGGGCCGAATGCGTATGCTAACTAGTTTAAGGCCGTTGCAGGCCGAGAGCGTAAACGCGTAAAACATGTAAGCCTGGACATTGCATTATGCTGACTAGTTTAAGGCCGTTGTGGGCCATTTGTGTAAACACGTAAAACATGTAACACTGGACATTGCATGAAGTAATGAAGAAACATGCATATAATAACATGCGTAAAATAACATATGCAAAGGCAAAAGGCGAAACGTAAAAGGGAAAAGTCAAAGGGCGAAGCGTAAAAGCACACAGACATAAAGGAAACTATTGGCTGACGAATACGCTAACTTACATGAACGCACGCTGGAGAGCTTCGTTCAGCCATCGCTGCGCAACTGCTTCTTAGCAGCTTTGATGTTAACTGCTGCATAAGGGTGAGGAGGTTTGCAGTTCGACTCCTCTACGCTGCCATTTGGAAATGGAAGGTCAGCCCAGGCTAGACTGTCAGTAGTGTCATTGGTCTGTTCAGGGGCTTGGGGAGAAGACTGGTCATCAGCCATTTCAATCTCTGAACCCCGCTCTTCCACAATGTTACTAACGGTCCTGGGAGTGATCTCGTCACCGCGTATGATAACCTCCCCTCCAGCGTAAGGCAGGTGTATCTCCTGATGGATAGGTGACGAGACCGCCCTCAGCTGGGCTAACCACGACCTCCCTAAGATCAGGTTGAAGCCTGACATCTCCTCAATGACTAGAAATGTGGCTTCTGTGGGGAATTGATTCCCCACCACAAACTCAATACGCACCGTCCCCTCGACTTGAACCCGTGCTCCATTGAAGGATTTTACGCAAGCCATCGTCGTGGGAGTGATCTGGTCGACCAAACCCAACCTATCCACGATGGAATAGGGGATGACATTAGTGGCTACACCATCATCCACATGCACCCTCCGGATCCAGTACTGGCCGACCCGAATGGTGATGAACATCGGCTCCGTTGTCACTTGACCCTTTTTCGGATCATCTTTAACAGACTCGTCCAAAAAGTTTAATGAGGTGGGCTTGCGTTGTTTAGCTTCAGGAGCAAACATGATAGCGTGTATTGCTTCCTCCTCTGCTGGTAGGCTGGCATCCACTGATATGGACGTCAGCATGCGTACCATAGCCTCGCGGTGTTCTTGAGAGGTCATCAAAAGATCGTACAAGCTCAGCGTTGTATTCTTTTGCTTGAGAGCTTGTTTGACCTACATGAACGCATTGAGGAGGTCCTTCTCTCGGCAAGGTGGTTTGTCCCCCTTATCTTCCTCCATCCACCCCAAGAGATGGATCTCCCGAGGCGGAGTAGTGTCAGAAGAGGGGTTGTTCTTCTTCCTACCAAGAGAGGGCTGCTGCGTTTCTGTGCCCTTGTCATGCTTCTAGGGCATGGCCATGGGTACAGAGGCCAGGGGCCTAGGCTTCGGGAAGCCGAGCGTAGAGCTATCTTCAGTGCTTTCCTCCTTCCGCTTAGGAGGCGATGCTTGATGGTGTTGGTTGGAGGTCTGCCCCTGCGTGAGAGGAGCAGCCTATGGCCGGGACGCCCTAATGATGAAGGGCGCTCTCGATGTGGGCGCAGACGAAGCTGCGGCTTGGGAAGTAGCGTGTGACTAAGGTCGTGCCTAAGAAGGTGCCCATACAATGAACGACGACCGTGAGACCCCACCTGCTGCCGAGGAAGTAGTTGCCCCCCTTTGTGAGCTGGCGGGCATACGCAAAACAAAAGGTTGTTTTGGTGGCCCTTTACGCTCCCCATCCGTACTCACCACAGTAATTGTATAAGGATCGTAAGTTGCGTTTAACGGATCCTTATAGACATGTAATGTCTGGTTTTCTGGATGTGTTGGGTTACTGCTGTCTAGCTTCAGATGACCTTCGTCGATCATGCGTTGAATATCGTCTTTCAACGCCTAACAGTAATCCGTATCGTGACCACACATCTGATGGTAGTCACAAAAGCGGTCCAGCCTGAAAGATCTCGGAACCGCCGGTTCATTAGGCAAAGCTAAGGAAGGATCCTTCGACAGTTCACAGTGCCGTCTGTGACGTTTCAGGGCTTCCTCGGACACTTTCTTAGGTTGAATGTGTCCTGCTGCTAACAATTGTTTCAGCAGTTCAGAGTGTTTCACTGGAAGAGCCGCATATTTTGAACGGTCTTTACGCTCAAAATTCAGCTTTGGCCGGGGGGCCTGTTCAGGGGCAGTCGTGGTCTGGCTGGTGTCGGCACTAGCCGTGGCCTCAGGCGGTGCTGTTGCCAAGGCTTTCTTGTTCTTGTTCTTGGCATTCTCAGTCAATTCCGCTACAGTAGTGGTCACTTCCTTACCTTTGTCCTTAGCCTTGTTGTGCGTGTTCCTGTAAGCAATGTATGCCGGGTCCTTGCTGGCCTCCGCAGCATCTTGGATGCTCCGGACCTGGGCGAAGGCCTGACGTATGTCTCCAGGGGAAAGGTAATACAGCTTGAACTTGATAAAGTCATTGACCGCTCCCTTGAATATGGCCAACAGATGGGAGTCCATGATCGGGTCACAGATCTCATTCAAGGTAGCGTTCCAACGCTGTATGAACTTTTGGACCAGCTCGAGCAGGTCTTGTTTTACCCCCATAAGCTGCTCCAACATGACTTTCGGCTTCATGTTGTATCTGAATCGGGTCACAAATTGGGTCAAGAGCTCTTCCAATGTTGTAATGGAAGAGCGTGGGAGAGCTCTGTACCAGTCTAAAGCCTTCCCTATTAACGACATCGCAAAAACTCTGACCAGAGTATGCGGCCATGGTTGCAACAACAAGGATTCGGACCTAAAAGTGGCCAAGTGAGTGTTGGGATCCCCCTCCCCATTATACTTGGTAAAATGTGGGAGGGACATCCCTGGCGGCAGCGACAACACGGGGACCGCTGGATTAATCGGATCATCTTGGTAGAAATCCGTGATCTAAATGGTGTTAGATCCAATGGTCTTAAGGCGTCGAACCTCTTCAGTAAGTGTCTGGATAAGCTGGAACGCTTGATCCAGACCTGTCAACGGCAGCGGTTGTGCAGCAGGCGGATGTGCAGCAGGCGGAGGGGGTTGGACCGGGTGGACAGCCCTCAGCCACTGGAATGCCGGAGGTGGTTGGGTAACAGCTGGTGGGGTAGGGATCCCTGCAGTCTGAGGGGCCTGCGAAGACCACCAACCACCAACCTGTGATGAGGGGTTAGCTGTAGCCTACTGCGGGGCATAGTGATAAGTGTAACAAGGAAGCACCCGTGAGAATTGCGCCGCCGGTGCTGGCGGGGGTTGTACATTGTAAGCTATCTGCGTTTGCTGTCCTGTCGCAAGGTTGACCCAATGACTCGTCGCAGGGTATTGGACAAAGGTTTGCGGCGGCACGGTCGTGGTATGCTGCTGAGTTGGCGGGGGCGGGAACACTTCGGGACGAGTCGAAGGTGTGGCGTGAGTCTGCACGTGAGGGATGAAATGGGGGACTATGGCCGTCGGACTGGCCGCCGGAATGTTCATTGTATGCTACAACGAAATTGTCCCCGCGTTATACTGCAGTTGCATTTGCAACCCAGAAGGCTGCGCGTTTACCTGGTGCGACCCAGACGGCTGCGCATTGGCCTGGTGCAACCCAGACGGCTGCGCATTGGCCTGAGGGGGAATAGGAATGTGCATCTACATGGTCATGGCCGAGCCTAGAGAAGCCGCCTCTCTGTTGAAAGGGAACAACGAATTTACGTATGTCTGAGGCAACAAGGTATGGAACGAATGCTTCGACATGGCCAGGGATTCGTCCTCTGCCTTTGCTTCTTCCTCACGCTCGGGCTCTACCGTAGGTTGTGAGGCCTGGCCTTTAGCCATGATCAGCTGGGAAATCAGTTCGTTTTGGTGCTCGGTCAAGGGGATTATATCGTAAGTCGTTGGCTTGAAGTCGTAACCCCCTCGATGGAGCACTTCGAGGTTCCGTTTTGCCTCAAGCTCGGCTCGGCTGAGAGCCAACCTCGCCTAGATCTTGATGCAAATGAAGTTGTAGTCTTCAGGGGTTATAACCGTAAATATAGGATCTTTTTCCTGAAGCCTTAATGAACGGCGCAGGGGTCCCTGAGGACCGGTTGCACCGGGGGCTGGCCCTGTGGCCACCGTCGGGTTTACGGGCGCGACGCCCGGGTCGACAGTGACCATGGTGGTTGTGGCTGTTGTGTTGACATAGTAAGAATCCATGGATCAATGATGAAAAATGACTGAAAATCGAATCTGACAAAAAGAAAAGTTGGCAAACAGCACAAAAGGCTTTCTACCCTGCCGTATTTCAAAGAAATTGTCTTTGCGACCAATCTAATACCACACGATTGACCTTAGACCTCCCTAGAGGTATTATGTCTACGGCCTAGGGTATAGATCGCTAACAGGGTTACCCGAAATATTCGGATCGGAGCCTGAAGGCCCTCCTTCTAGCACCAGAAAACTGTAATGACGGAAAATGTCGGCAGCTGGAAATACCGACCGAAATTCCGTGTACATAGTTTTTACCACGGATCCGCGCGAGGGCTAAGCTGGAAAAACGAATCCGCGGTGCCCTAAATTGTCTTGTCGATCAGACAGGGACTTACGGGTCAGTAAAAATGATGATGATTATAGATCGATCGTAAAACGGGAAGACAATGATGTAAATGGACCACTGCGAGGATAACATCAAAACGCCGAAAAGATGCTAATCGGGAGAAAAAAAATCGTGTAATTCGCAAAGATCAAAGATGCCGGATCGGATATATGCTTGTATATGTATTTCGTTACAATGGGAGAAAGCCCCCAATAACTGGATACAAAAAATGAGCACAAAATAGCAAGAAAACTATCTGGACAGAAGTCTGATCTACCTTGTAGGCCAAAGCTTAGGTGCAGGAATGGTCAAGCTCTGAAGTCTGTCGATCTTTTAACCGATAGAACCTGCTAGCTGGGCGAGATAATTCTGCAATCCCCGTTCTGCTTCTTTGCTTCCGATAGATCTGCTGTTGGGGCTCGGGTGTGCTGTGTTCTGTTCCTGCTAAAGGATGGTGTTTGCAGTGATTACCAAGAGGTTGCTCTTGTTTCCCTGTTCAGGGCGATAAGTGTTCCCTTGGTCAGAAAATGCTCTTATCCTCTTGGTCTGCTGTGTAAAGCGATAAGTGCTCTGGTGCTCTGTTAACTTGTCTCCTTGCCAACTTTTGAATCTCCCCCCTTTTGTATATGTGTCAACCGGGGTATTTATAGGCCGCGACACGCGCAACCCTGATGATGTGGGCCCGAATGTCGCGGATCCTGTTGACGCGATTCTTTTAAGTCGAATTGCGACTACGCACAACACGCTCGTTTGCGTGCTGTGTGTGTGAAAAGTAGGCCCATGATAGGCGTGTCTCAACTGCGTTTGCGCTCATTCGTGTTGTGTTGCGTGTATGAGCGCAATCTTGGTGTAACAACAACGCGCTCAAGCTTGTTTTACACTCATCACGCAACTGTGCGTGACGCAGTGTAAATGAGTGCGCACTTGCATTCTGACCTACACACGGGCATGCATCGCCACGTAATGTGTGTAAAGATCAGTTGTTCAAGTGCTGCGAGAACAAGTACCAACCCGTCGTGTTTCTCTGGATTTTACCTTTAACTGTCCTGGAGCTTATTACGCTCATCACGCTACCGTGCGTGATAGAGCGTAAACTTGTCCTTAGACAAATTTGAGGCATCTTCACTGTCTTGGAGCTTATCACGCTCATCACGCTGCCGTGCGTGATGGAGCGTAAACTTGTCCTTAGACAAACTTTAACTGTCTTCGGAGCTTATCACGCTCATCACGCTGCCGTGCGTGATGGAGCGTAAACTTGTCTTTAGACAAATTTGAGGTGCGTTCTCGCTCAAATTACGAATCTTCACCTGAGGCCGACCCATAATTTTCACGGTGTTTCAAGAGTATTCTCCTTGAGATAATCCTCATTGAGAGCATTCTCTCAAATAGCACCATTCCTAAGAGTGCCCTCCTTGAGAATGCCCTCCATAAAAATGGTCTCCCTAAGGATGCCCTTTTTGAGAGCATCCTCATTAAGATCATTCTCCATGACAACATTCTACTTGAGAGCATCCTTCGTTAGAGTGGCTTTCTGGAGAGCATTCTCCTTGAGAACACCCTCCCCAAGAGAATCTTGCACTATGCACATGAGAGTATTCTCATTGAGAATGCCCTCTTGAAGAGTGCTCTCCCTAAGATTAGCCTCCCTCAGAATGTTCTCCTTGAGAGTACCTTTCACTATCCATGTGAGAGTATTCTCCTCAAGAGTGCCCTCATTGAGAGCACCCTCCCTGAGAGCATTGACCCAGAGAGATCCCTCTGTTAGAGTGACCTCCTTGAGAGCACCCTCCATGGGAGCATTCTCCCTTAGTGCACCTTACGCTACACACATGAGAGTGTTCTCTTTGAAATAATTCTTTCAAAGAGTGCCCTCCCTGAGAATGGCCTTTTTGAGGACGCCCTCTCCAAAGCATCCTCCTTAAGACTGCCCTCCTTGAGACCATTCTCTATGAGAGCGCCCTTTATTAGAGTAGCCTCCTTGAGAGTGTTCTTCATGAGATCACCCTCCCTGAGAGCACCTTGTGCAATGGTAGTGAGAGTGTTCTCCTCAAGAGTGCCCTCATTGAGAACATTCTCTCGAAGAGTGCCCTCTATTACAACAATCTTCCTGAGAGAATTCTCACTAAGTGCACCCTCCTTGAGAGCACCTTGTGCTATGCATGTGAGAATGTTCTCCTTGAGAGTGCACTCATTAAGAGCATTCTCATGGAGAGCACTCTCCCTGAGAGCGTTCTCGCTGAGAGCACCCTTCCTGAGAGCATTCTACCTGAGGGGGCCCTCATTGAGAGCATTTTCCTTAAGGGTGCACTTACTTGGTGCTCTCTCTCTAAGAGCACTCTTTTTGAGAACACGGTCTTCCTGACAAAATTTATAAGGGTGCACAATGGTATGGATGAACCTAGCACAATCAACCTATATAGGGGGAGGTAGGCCAACTCCCCTTGGATGCACTTTTAGGAGAAGTAGAGTGTGTCTTAGGCCATCATGGATGTACTTTTAGGTGATGCCAAGTGCAATTTTGACCTTAACATATGTAGTTTTAGGTGATGATGAGTGCATCCTAGGCTATCACGGGCACATATTCAGGTGTAATTATGAGTGCGTTCGTGGCCTTTGCGAGTATGCCTTAGGGAACTCGCTCTCATAGAGAATAGATTTTAAGAGGATTTCCTCCCTAAGCATGCCCTCAAGAAGACTACTCCTAGGAATGGCTCCCTTAGGGAAATTTTTCTCAATGAGGGTGCTCTCGTGGAGAGCTCTATTAGATGCTTAGCACAACTTGCTCTCAAGGAGGACCCTCCCAAGAAGAGCACTCTTGCAAGTGCTACATGATGCACTCTCACAAGCGTTGCATGAGGTGCTCTCTATAGAGCACTCTTTCTAATGCATTTATGCAAGGTGCTCCTACAGAGAGTGCTCTCGTGAGAGCACCATGTGGTGCTTGTAGGGAGAATGCTACCTCTCCTCATATATGTTGATTGGGCCAATTTCAGCCATACCATCTTACACCCTTATAAATTTGATCATGAAAAGGGTGTTCTCTTTGAGGTCTCCCTTCAAGAGGGCTCTCTCCTTGAGAGTGACCTCCCTCAAAGCATTCTCCTTAAGAGCACCTTGTGCTATGCATATAAGAGTGTTCTCCTTAACAGCTCCCTTGTTGAGAGTGTTCTCTCAAAGTGTGACCACCATGAGAACCTCCTCGTTGAGAGTAGTCTCCTTCGGAACATCCTCCTCGAGAGTTTCCTCATTAGGAGTGTTCTCTGTGAGAGTGCCCTCTATTGGAGCAACCTTCTAAAGAGTGTTCTCCTTGAGAGTGCCCTCACTGGGAGCATCCTTCCTAGAGCATGCTCCATTAGAGTGCCATCCTGGAGAGTGCTCTCCCTGAGAGTGCACTCCCTCGGAGTGTTCTCCTTGAGAGTTCCTTGTGCTACACACGTGAGAGTGCTCTCCTCGAGAGTGCCCTCCCCAAGAGCATTGTCCTATAGAGTGCCCTCCATTAGAGCAGCCTCCTTGAAAGCATCCTCTGTGTAAGTGTTCTCCTTGAGTGCACCTTGTGCTATGCACATGAGAGTGTTCTCTCAGAGAGCACCCTCCATGAGAGTGCCCTCCCTAAGAATGGCCTCACTGAGGACACCCTCTTGGAGAGCATCCTTCTTAAGACCAGCCTCCTTGAGAGCATTCTCCATGACAGCACCCTCTATAAGAGCATTCTCTCAAAGAGCATCCTCCATTACAATGGCTTTCCTGAGAGCATTCTCTCTGAGTGTATCCTCCCTCATAGTTCCTTACACTATGCACATGAGAATGTTCTTCTCAAGAGTGCACTCATTGAGAGCATTCTCATGGAGAGAACCCTTCCTAAGAGTACCCTCTGTTAGAGCGTTCTCGCTAACACCACCCTTCCCAAGAGCATTCTTGCTGAGAGCACCCTCTACAAGAGCATTCTACCTGAGGGGGCACTCTTTGAGAGATTTTTCCTTGAGGGCGGCCTTACTTGGTGCTCTCTCTCTAAGAGCACTCTTTTTGAGAAAGCAGTCTTCATGACCAAATTTATAAGGGTGTATGATGGTATGGATGAACCTAGCACAATCAACATATACAAGGGGAAGGTAGGCCGACTCCCTCAAGATGTAATTTAAGGAGAAGTGAAGTGTGTCTTAGGCCATCATGGATGTACTTTTGGGTGATGTCAAGTGCAATCTTGGCCTTAACATATGTACTTTTAGGTGATGCTAAGTGTGTCATAGGGTATGAAAAGTGCACATTTGGGTGTGTGATTATGAGTGCATCCATGGCCTTCACAGGTATGTCTCAGGGAAGTCTCTCTCATAGAGAACACTTTTAAGCATGCCCTCAAGGAGACCACTCTCATGGAAGTGCCCTTAATGAGGGTGCTCTCATGGAGAACTCTCTCATATGCTTAGCACAACTTGATCTCAAGGAGGATGCTCATAGGAAGAGCGCTCTCGCAAGCACTGCATGAGACGCTCTCTGTAGAGCACTTTTGGTAGTGCATCTATATGAGGTTCTCCTATGGAGAGTGTTCTCACTAAGAGCACCCTTCGTGAGAGCATTCTCATTGAAAGCACCCTCCACAAGAGCATTCTACTTGAGGGGTCCCTCTTTGAGAGCATTTTCCTTGAGGACACACTTACTTCATGCTCTCTCTCTCTAAGAGTGCTGTTTTTGAGAATGTAGTCTTTGTGACCAAATTTATAAAGGTGCAAGATGGTATGGTTGAACCTGGCACAATCAACATATATAAGGGTAGGTAGGCCAACTTCCTCAAGATGCACTTTTAGTTGAAGAAAAGTGCATCTTAGGCCATCATGGATGTACTTTCGGGTGATGCCGAGTACAATCTTGGCCTTAACAGACACACTTTCAGGTGATGCTGAGTGCATCTTAGGGTATCACGAGCACATGTTCAGGTGTGATTATGAGTGTGTTCGTGGCCTTCACAAGTATGCCTCAAGGAAGTCACTCTCACAGAGAACACTTTTTAAGAGGATTTCCTCCCTAACTATGCCCTTAAGGAGACTACTCCTAGGGAGGGCTCTAGCATGAGAAGTGCTCTCAATGAGGGTGCTCTCATGGAGAGCTCTCTCAGATGCTTAGTGTAAATCACTCTCAATGATGATGCTCATAGGGAGAGTGCTCTCACAAGTGCTTCATGAGGTGCTCTCATAAGTGCTGCATGAGGTGCTCTCTATAGAGCTCTCTTACCAGCACATCTACGTGAGGTGCTCCTACAGAGAGTACTCTTGCGAGAGCACTATGTTGTACTCCTAGGTAGAATGCTACCTCTCCCCATATATGTTGATTGGGACAGTTTTGGCCATACCATCTTGCACCTTTATAAATTTTGTCACGAAGAGGGCATTCTCTCAAGGATGAAGCTCCTAGAGAGAACATGGTCATGTGTGAAGGGTGAGGCACTCCCAATGGAGCATTCTCCTAGAGAGCATCCTCATGAGGAGTGTTCTCCCTGGAGCACCCTCATTGAGAGCATTCTCTTAGAGGGTTCCCTCCTTGAGATTGCTACCCCCAAGAGAGCATTCTCCCTAAGAGCACCCTCCATTAAATCAGCCTTCATGAGAGCATTCTCTTTGAGAGCACCCTCCACAAGAGCAGCTTACACTACGCATGTGAGATTATTCTCCTCAAGAGTACCCTCATTGAGAGTGTTATCTTAGAGAGTGCCCTTCCTAAGAATTCCCTCCTTGAGAGTGGTCTCCCTAAGGATGCCCTCCTTGAGAGTGTTCTTATTGAGAATGACCTCCGTTAGAGCTGCCTTCCAAAGTGCATTCTCCTTGAGAGCATCCTCTACAAGAGTCCCTTGCGCTATGCACGTGAGATTCTTCTCTTGGAGAGCGCCCTCTTAGAGATCTCCCTCCAAGAGAGCTCTCTCCCTGAGAGTGACCTCCCTCAAAGCATTTTCCTTGAGAGCACCTTATGTTATGTAGATAAGAGTGTTCTCCTTGAGAGCACCCTTGTTGGGAAGGTTCTCTCAGAGTGTTCCCTCCATGAGAACCTCCTTGTTGAGAGTAGTCTCCTTAGGGATGCTCTCCTCAAGAGCATCCTTCTTAAGAGCGTTCTTCATGAGAGTGCCCTCTGTTGTAGTAGTCCTCTAAAGAGTAGTCTCCTTGAAAGCACCCTCATGAAGAGCATTCTCATTGGAGCACCCTCCATTAGAGTAGCATCCTAGAGACCACTATCCCTAAGAGTGCACTCCCTCAAAGGGTTCTACCTAAGAGTGCATTTCACTACACACCTGAGAGTGTTCTCCTTGAGATTACCCTCCCCAAGAGCATTGTCCTAGATAACACCCTTCATTAGAGTAGCCTCCCTCAGAGTACCCTGCATTGGAGCATTCTCCCTAAGTGCACCTTGCACTACACATGTGAGAGTATTCTCTTGAAGAGTGCTCTCATTGACATTGTTCTCTCAAAGAGCACCCTTCATGAGAGTGCCCTCCATAAGAATGGCCTCATTGAGGACACCCTCTTGGAGAGCGTCCTTCTTAAGATTGCCCTCCTCGAGAGAATTCTCCATGAGAGTGCCCTCCATGAGAGCATTCTCTCGAAGAGCACCATCTATTAGAGCAATGTTCTTGAGATAATTATCATTGAGTGCACCCTCCTTGAGAGTGCCTTGCACTATGCACATGTAAATGTTCTCCTCGAGAGCATGCTCATTGAGAGCATTCTCATGGAGAACACCATCCTTGAGAGACCACTCTGTTAGAGCAATCTCAGTGAGAGCACCCTCTCCGAGAGTGTTCTTACTAAGAGCACACTCCACACGAGCATTCTACCTAAGGGGGCCCTCTTTGAGAGCATTTTCCTTGAGGGCACCATTACTTGGTGCTCTCTCTCTAAGAGCACTCTTTTTGACAACATGGTCTTTGTGATCAAATTTATAAGGGTGTAGGATGGTATGGCTGAACCTAGCACAATCAACATATATAGGGGGAGGTAGGCCAACATCCTCGAGACACACTTTCAAGAGAAGCAGAGTGCATCTTAGGCCATCAAGAATGCACTTTTGGATGATGTTGAGTGCAATCTTGTCCTTAAGGGACATGCTTTCAGGTGATGCTAAGTGTGTTCTAGGTTATCACGAATGCACATTTGGGTGTGTGATTATGAGTGCATTTTTGGCCTTTGCGAGTATGCCTTAGGGAATTCACTCTCATAGAGAACACCTTTTAAGAGGATTTCCTCCCTAAGTGTGCCCTTAAGGAGACCGCTCCTAGGAAGGGCTCCCTTAGGGAAAGTGCTCTCAATGAGGATGATCTCGTGGGAAGCTCTCTCAGATGCGTAGTGCAACTTGCTCTCAAGAAGGATACTCCCATGGAGAGCGCTTTCGCAACTACTACATGATGCACTCTGTATAGAGCACTCTTACCAATGCATCTATGCAAGGTGCTCCTATGCAAAGCATTGTCATGCGAGCACTGTGCAATGATCCCAGGGAGAATGCTACCTCTCCCCATATATGTTGATTGGGCTAGTTTTAGCCATACCATCCTACACCCTTATAAATTTGGTCACAAAGGTCCATTTAGCCAACACTTGGTCAAGAGCATCTCCTTAAGAATTTTCTCTATGAGAGTGGCCTTTCAGAGAGCACCTTCCCCAAGAGTACCTTACACTAAGCATGTGAGATTGTTCTCCTCAAGAGCACCCTCGTTAAGAGCTCCCTTTTAAAGGGCACCCTCCCAGAGAGTGACCTCCCTTAGAGCAATCTCCCTAAGAGCACCTTTCATTGCACACATGAGAGTGATCTACTTGAGAGAACCCTTATTGAGAGCATTTTCTTGGAGAGCATCATTCATTAGAATTCCCTCCTTAAGATTGGTCTCACTAGGGGTGCCCTCCCCTAGAGTGTTCTCCTTGAGAGCACCCTCAATTAGAGCGACCTTCTAAAGAGCATTCTCCTTCAGAGGGCCCTCATCAGGAGCATTATCCCTTGAGCACCCTCATTGAGAGCATTTTATCAAAGAGTGTCATCCTTGAGAGTTCCCTCCCCAAGAGAGTTCTCCCTGAGAGCAACCTCCATTAGAGTCACTTCTGAAAAAGCATTCTCCTTAAGAGCATCCTCCATGAGAGTGCCTTGCGACTTCATGTGAGTGTTCTCCTCAATAGCATCCTTGATGAGATTGTTCTGTTGGATGGCACCCTTCCAAAGAGTGCCCTCATTGAGAATGCCCTCCCTAGGAGTGGTCTCCCTAAGGATGCCCTCCTTGAGAGCATCCTCCTTAAGAGCATTCTCCATGAGAGTGCCCTCGATTAGAGTGGCCTTTTAGAGAGTGTTCTCCTAGAGTGCCATCCCTGATAGTTTCTTGCGCTATGCACATGAAAGCACTCTCACTGAGAGCAATCTCCCTAAGAGTTCTCTCCTTGAGCTAGTCCTTTATGACCAAATTTATAAGGGTGCAAGATGGTATGGCTAAAATTGGCCCAATAAACATATATAGGAAAAGGTATAGTTGATGATCTGTCATAGTGATAGAGTGATACATGGGTCTCTCAGAGGAAACCCACCTTGAGAGAGTCCTCCTTAAGAACATTCTTTATTTAAGCACCCTCCCTAAGATCACCCTCCCTAAGAGCATTCTCCTTGAGAGCCTCCTTCATTAGAGCAGCATCTCGAAGAGAATTCTCTTTGAGAGCACCCTTTGTTAGAGTAGCCTTATGAAGGGAATTCTCTTTGAGAGGGCCCTCACTATGAGCATTCTCCCTGGAGCATCCTCATTGAGAGGATTTTGTTGAAGAGTACTCTCCTTGAGAACACCCTCCCCAAGAGCACATGAGAGTGTTCACCTCAAGAGTACCCTCATTGAGAGCATTCTTTTAGAGATCACCCTTCCTAAGAGCATCCTCCTTGAGAGCGATCTCCCTGAGGACACCCTCATCAAGAGCATCCTCCTTAAGAACATTCTCTATGAGAGTGCCCTTACTTAGAGTGGCCTTTTAGAGACTGTTCTCCTTAAGAGAACCTTCCCTGAGAGTGCCTTGTTCTATGCACATGAGAGTGTTCTCCTAAAGAGCACCCTCATTGAGAGCTCCCTCTTAGAAAGTGCCCTCCTGGAAAGTGCTCTCCCTCAAAGCAACCTCCCTGAGAGCACCATGCATTATGCATGTAAGAGTGTTCTCCTTGAGAGTACCCTTATTGAGAATGTTCTCTTGGAGAGTTCCCTCCATTATAATGCCCTCCTTGAGACCAATCTCCTTGGGGATGCCCTCCTTTAGAGCATTCTCTATGAGATGTCCCTTCACAAGAGTGTTCTTCTTGAGAGTGTCCTCCATTAGAGCGGCCTTTTGAAGAGCATTCTTCTTGAGAGCACCCTCACTAGGAGCATTATCCCTGGAGAATCCTTGTTAAGAGTGTTTTATCGAAGAGTTTCCTCCTTGAGAGCACCCTCCCCGAGAACATTCTCCCTAAGAGCATCCTCTATTAGAGTGGTCTTTGAGAGAACGTTCTCCTGGAGAGTGCCCTCCATGAGAGAACCTTGCATTATTCATATCAAAGTGTTCACCTTAAGAGTGTCCTTTTTGAGAGCATTCTTTCAAAGAGTTCCTTTCTTAAGAGTGTCCTCCCTGAGAATGCCCTCCTTGGAAGCAATCGCCCTAAGGACACCCTCATCAAAAGCATCCTCCTTAAGAATCTTCTCTATTAGATCTCCCTCCCTAAGAGCACCCTCCTTGAGAATGTCCCCCTTAAGAGCATTCTACATGAGATCACCCTCCTCTAGAGCATTCTCCTTGAGATTTCCCTCTATTAGAGTGGCCTTTCAAAAACCGTTCTCTTTGAGAGGGCCCTCACTGGGAGCATTCTTCCTGGAGTGCCCTCATTGAGAGCGTTTTGTTGAATAGTGCCTTCTTTGAGAGCATCCTCCTTGAGAGTGTTCTCCCTAAGAGTGATCTCCATTAGAGTGGCTAATTCAAGATCATTCTCCTTGTGAGCATCCCCATTCAAAGCATTCTATCAGAGAGCATCCTACCTAAGAGTTCCCTCCTTGAGAATTCCCTTCCTAAGAGAAATCTTCCTTAGGACACCCTCCTCAAAAGCATCCTCCTTAAGAGTGTTCTCCATGAGAGCACCCTCTCTAAGAGTGCCCTCCTTGAGAGTGTTTTTCTTGAAAGACTCCTCCATTAGATTGGCCTTTTGGAGATTGTTCTCCTTGAGATCACCTTCACTGAGAGCACCTTGTGCTACACACGTGAGAGTGTTCTTCTCAAGAACGTGCTCATTGAGAGCTCCCCCTCAAAAGGCACCCTCCTAGAGAGCACTCTCCATTAGAGTGACCTCCCTTGAGTGTTCTCCCTAATAATATCTTGTGTTTCGCATGTGAGAGTGTTATCCTCAAGAGAGCCTTTGTTGAGAGCATTCTCTTAGAGAGTGTCCTCCATTACAACACCCTCCATGAGATGAATGTCGTTGGGGATGCCCTCCCTGAGAGAATTATCCTTAAGAGTACCCTTCGTTAGAGCACCGTCTAAGGAGAATTTTCTTTGAGAGGGCCCTCGCCAGGAGAATTTTCCATGGAGTGCCCTCATTGATATTTTTTTTTCAAAGAGTGCCCTCCATTAGACTTCCCATCCCAAGAGTGTTCTCCTTGAGAGTGGCATTCATGAAAGCCTTCTCCCTAAGAGTGGCTTCTGTGAAAGCATTCTCCTTAAGAGCTCCCTCCATGAGAGTGTTATCCATGAGAGCACATTGTGTTACCCATGTGAGTGTGTTCACCTTGAGAGTGTTGTCATTGAGAGCATTCTATCAGAGAGTGCCCTTCCTAAGAGTGTCCTCCCTGAGAACACCCTCCTTGAGAGCGGTCTCCCTGAGGACACCAAAGCATCCTCCTTAACAACATTCTCATTGAGAGCACCTTTCCGTAGAGTGGCCTCTTGAAGAGCATTCTTCTTAAGAGCACCTTCCCTCAGAGTGCCTTGCACTATGCAAGTGAAAGTGTTCTCCTTGAGAGTACCCTTGTTGAGAGCATTCTCCTTGGAGCATCCTCGTTGAGAGCATTCTATTGAAGAGTGCCCTCCTTGAGCGCACCCTCCATGAGAGAATTATCCCTAAGAGTGGCCTCCATTAGAGTGACCACTATGAGAGCATTCTCCTTAAGAGTGCCCTCCATGAAAACACCTTACAACCTTGTGTGAGTGTTCTCCTTGAGAGTGTCCTTGTTGAGAGCATTCTATCAGAAAGCATCCTTCCTAAGAGTGCCCTCCTTGAAAACACCCTCTTTTAAAGTAGTCTCCATGAGGAAAACCTCCTTGAGAGCATCCTCCTTAAGAGTGTTGTCCATGAAAGTGCCCTCCCAAAGAGCACCCTCTACTAGAGTGGCCTTTCGGAGAGTGCCTATGCTACGCATGTGAGAGCGCTCTCCTTGAGCTGGTCCTTCATGACTGAAACACCGTGAAAATTACGGGTCGGCCTCAGGTGAAGATTCGTAGTTTGAGCAGGAGCGCGCCTCAAATTTATCTAAGGACAAGTTTACGCTCCATCACGCATGTCAGCATGGTGAGCGTAATAAGCTCCGAAGACAGTTAAAGTTGTTCAAGGACAAGTTTACGCTCCATCACGCACGGCAGCGTGATGAGCGTAATAAGCTCCGAAGACAGTCAAACTTGCCTAAGGACAAGTTCACGCTCCATCACGCACGGTAGCGTGATGAGCGTGATAAGCTCCACGACAATGAACGCGTCTCAAATCTATTCAAGGACGAGTTTACGCTCCATCACGCACGGCAGCGTGATGAGCGTAATAAGCTACAGGACAATAAAAGCGCCTCAAATTTGTCTAAGGACAAGTTTACGCTCCATCACGCATGGCAGCATGGTGAGCGTAATGAGCTCCGAAGACAGTTAAAGTTGTTCAAGGACAAGTTTACGCTCCATCACGCACGGCAGCGTGATGAGCGTAATAAGCTCCAGGACAATGAAAGCGCCTCAAATTTGTCTAAGGACAAGTTTACGCTCCATCACGCACGGCAGCGTGATGAGCGTAATAAGCTCCAAGATAGTGAAGACACCCCGAATTTGCCCAAGGACAAGTTTACGCTCCATCATGCACGGCAGCGTGATGTGCGTAATAAGCTCCAGGGCAGTTAAGGGAAAAATCCAGAGAGACACGCCGGGTCGGCACTTGTTCTCGCGCAGCGCTTGATTATTAATCTTTACACACCTTACGCAGCGATGCGTATTCGTGCGTAGGACAGAATGCAAGTGCGCGCTCATTTACGCTGCGTCACGCACAGTCGCGTGATAGGCGTAAAACTAGCCTGAGCGCGTGGTTGTTGTATCAAGCTTGCACTCATGCATGCAACGCAACGCGAATGAGCGCAAACGCAGCTGAGACATGTTTATCATGGGCCTGCTCTCACATGCACCACACGCAAACGAGGGTGTTGTGCGTAGTCGCAGTTCGACTTAAAAAGAGCAGGTCTACAGGATCCGTGACATTCGGGCCCACATCATCAGAGGTGCGCGTGTCGCGGACTATAAATACCCTGGTTGACACGTGAAAAAAAAAAAGAAAGGACGACAACAACAGAGGCAGCAGCAACAGAGAACCAACAGTTAACAGAGCACTTATCACTTTTGACAGAGACCAAGAGGACAAGAGCATTTTCTGAGCAAGGGGAACTTATCGCCCTGAAACAGAGAAACAAGAGCAACCTCTTGGCCGCAGATATCATCCTTCAGCAGAAACAGAACACAGCACGCACGAGCTCCAAGCAGCAGATCTATCTGAAGCCGAGAAGCAGAACGGAAATTGATTGACCATTTCTGCACCTAAGCCTTGGTCCAAAAGGTAGATCAGATTTCTGTCCAGACAGTTTTCTTGCTGTTTTGTGCTCATCTTTGTACCCAATTTGTTGGGAGTTTTCTCCCATTGTAACATTGTATACATCCAATCACGCATTCCATTTGGCATTGGAACATAGATCTTTGATCTTTGTAAATTGCACGATTTTTGCTCCCGATTCGCATCTTTTCGGCATTTTGGCGTTATCTTCGCGGTGGTCCATATACATCGTTATCCCACCGTTTTTGCAATCGATCTACAATTAGCATTGTTTTACTGACCCGTAAGTCCCTGTCTGATCGACAAGACTGTTCAGGGCACCACGGATTCGTTTTTCCAGCTTAGCCCTCGCGCGGATCCGTGGTAAAAACTGTGTACGCGGAATCTCGGTCGGTATTTCCAACTGTCGACGTTTTCCATCGTTACAGTTTTCTGGCGCTAGAAGGAGGGCCTTCAGGCTCCGATCCAAATATTTCGGGTATCCCTGTTAGCGATCTATACCCTAGGCCGTAGACGTAATACCTCCAGGGAAGTCTAAGGTCATCTTGTGGTATTCGATCGGTCACAAAGACGATTTCTTTGAAATCCGGCAGGGTAGAAAGCCTTTTGTGCTGTTTGTCAACTTTTCTCTTTGTCAAATCCGATTTCCGCCATTTTTCATCGTTGATCCATGGATTCATACTACGTTAACGCGACAGCCACAACCGCCATGGTCACCGTAGACCCGGGCGTTGCGCCCGTGAACCCGACGGTGGCCATGGGGCCAGCTACAGGTACAACCGGTCCTCAGGGACCCCTGCGCCATTCATTAAGGCTTCAGGGGAAAGATCCCATATTCACGGTCATAACCCCTGAGGACTACAACTTTATTTGCATCAAGATCCAGGCGAGGTTGGCTCTCAGCCGAGCCGAGCTTGAGGCAAAACGCAACTTTGAGGTGCTCCACCGAGGAGGTTATGATTTCAAGACCACGGCTTATGATATAATCCCCTTGACTGAGCACCAAAACGAGCTGATTTCTCAGCTGATCATGGCTAGAGGTCAGGCGTCACAGCCTGCGATAGAGCCCGAGCGTGAGGAGGCAGCAGAGGCAGAGGACGAATTCGCGGCCATGTCCGAGCATTCGTTCCATACCATGTCTCCTCAGACATACGCAAATCCGTTGTTCCCTTTCAACGGAGAGACGGCTTCTATGGACTCGGCCATGATCATGCAGATGCACATACCTGTCCTCCCTCAGGCCGACGCGTAGCCATCGGGGCTACACCAGGTAAACGCGCAGCCCTCTGGGATGCAACTGCAGTATAACGCGGGAATATTTCCGTTGCAGCAGACAGTCAACATTCCGGCGGCCGGACCGACGGCCACCCTTCCCCATTTCGTTCCCTACATACAAACTCACGCCACGCCTTCGAGTCGTCCCGAGGTGTTCCCGCCTCCGCCAACTCAACAGCATGCTGCGACCGTGCCGCTGCAAACTCTTGTCCAGAACCCGGTGGCGAGTCATTGGGTCAACCCAGTGATAGGCCAGCAAACCCAGCCAGCTTACACTGTACCACCCCCGTGAGCACCAGCGGCGCAATTTTCACGGGTGCTTCCTCGTTACGTTTACCACTATGCTCAGCAGCAGGCTACGGCCAACCCCACATCACAGGTCAGCGGGTGGTGGTCTTCGCAGGCCCCTCAGACTGTAGGGATCCCTGCCCCACCAGCTGTTACCCAACCGCCCCGGGCATCTCAGTCGCCAAGGGCTGTCCATCCAGTCCCTCCGCCTGCTGCACAACAGCCTGCCGCACAACCGCCTGCTGCGTAGCCGTAGCCGTTGACAGGTCTGGATCAAGCGTTCCAGCTTATCCAGACACTTACTGAGGAGGTTCGACGCCTCAAGACCGCTAGATCTAACACCATTCAGATCACGGATTTCTACCAAGATGATCCGATTAACCCAGCGGTCCCCGTGTTGTCGTTACCTCCGGGGATGTCCCTCCCACATTTTACTAAGTATAATGGGGAGGGGGATCCCAACACTCATTTGGCTACCTTCAGGTCCGAATCCTTGTTATTGCAACCATGGCCACACACTCTCGTCAGAGTTTTTGCAATGTCGTTAACAGGGAAGGCTTTAGACTGGTACCGAGCCCTCCCGCGCTCTTCCATAACAACATTGGAAGAGCTGCTGACCCAATTCGTGACTCGGTTCAGATACAACATGAAACCAGAAGTCACGTTGGAGCAGCTCATGGGGGTGAAAAAAGATCCACTCGAACCAGTCCAAAAGTTCATACAGCGTTGGAACGCTACCTTGAATGAGATTCGTGACCCGATCGCGAATTCCCATCTGCTGGCCATAGGTCAACGACTTTATTAAGTCCAAGCTGTATTACCATTCCCCTGGAGACATACGCCAGGCCTTCGCCCAGGTCCGGAGCATCCAAGATGCTGCGGAAGCTAGCAAGGACCCAGCGTACATTGCTTACAGAAATACGCACAGCAAGGCTAAGGACAAAGGTAAGCCACCAACCACCACTGTAGCGGCATTGACTGAGAACACCAAAAACAAGAGCAAGAAGGCCCCAGCGACAGCACCGCCTGAGACCACGACCAGTGCTACCACTAGCCAGCCCACGGCTGCCCCTGAACAGCCCCCCCAGCCAAAGCTGAATTTTGAGCGTAAAGACCATTCAAAATACGCGGCTCTTCCAGTGAAACACTCTGAACTGCTTAAACAGCTGTTGGCAGCAGGACACATTCAACCCAAGAAGGTGTCCGAGGAAGCCCTGAAACGTCACAGACGGCACTGTGAATTGTCAATGGATCCTTCCTTAGCGTTGCCTAACGAGCCGACAGTTCCGAGATCTTTCCGGCTGGATCGCTTTTGTGACTACCATCAGATGTGTGGTCATGACACGGATTACTGCTGGGCGTTGAAAGACGATATTCAACGCATGATCGACGAAGGTCATCTAAAGCTAGATAGCAGTAACCCAACCCGCCCAGAAAACCAGACATTACATGTTTATAAGGATCCATTAAACGCAACTTACGATCCTTATACAATCACTGTGGTGAGTACGGACGGGGAGCGTAAAGGGCCACCAAAGCAACCTTTTGTTTTGCGTGTGCCCGCCAGCTCACAAGGGGGGGCAACCACTTCTTCGGTAGCAGGTGGGGTCTCTCGGCCGCCATTCATCATACGGGCACCTTCTCAAGCACGGCCTCAGTCATACACTCCCTCTCAAGCCGCAGCTTCGTCTGCGCCCATGCCAAGGGCGCCCTTCATCATTAGGGCGCCCCGACCACAGGCTGCTCCTCTCACACAGGGGCAGACCTCGAAACAACACCAACAAGCATCGCCTCCTAAGCAGAAGAAGGAGAGCACTGAACGCAACCCTACGCTTGGCTTCCCGAAGCCTAGGCCCCTAGCCTCTGTACCCATGGCTATGCCCCAGAAGCATGGTAAAGGTACAGAAACGCAGCAGCCTTCTCTTGGTAGGAATAAAACCGACCCTTCTCCTGACACCACTCCACCTCGGGAGATCCGTCTCTTGGGGCGGATGGAGGAGGATAAGGGGGAGAAATCACCCTGCCGAGAGAAGGACCTTCTCAACGCATTCACGCAGGTCAAACAAGCTCTCAAGAAGAAGAATACAACGCTGAGCTTGTACGATCTGCTCATGACTTTTCAAAAGCATCGTGAGGCTATGGTATGCATGCTGATGTCCATATCAGTGGACGCCAGCCTGCCAGCAGAAGAGGAAGCAATACACGCTATTATGTTTCCTTCTGACGCTAAACAAGCCAAGCCCACCTCGTTGACCTTTTTGGACGAGTCTGTTAAAGATGATCTGGACAAGGGTCAAGTCACGACAGAACCAATGTTCATCACCATTCGGGTCGGCCAGTACCACATCCAGAGGGTGCATGTGGATGATGGCGCAGCCGCCAATGTCGTTCCCTATTCCATTATGGATAGGTTGGGTTTGGTCGACCAGATCACTCCCACGACAACGGCCTGCGTAAAATCCTTCAATGGAGCACGGGTTCAAGTCAAGGGGACGGTGCGTATTGAGTTTGTGGCAGGGAATCAGTTCCCCACAGAAGCCACATTTCTGGTCGTTGAGGAGATGCCAGGCTTCAACTTGATCTTAGGGAGGTCGTGGTTAGCCCAGCTGAGGGCGGTCTCGTCGCCTATCCACCAGGAGATACACCTGCCCTATGCCAGGGGGGAGGTTATCATACGCGGCGACGAGGTCACTCCCAGGACCGTCAGTAACATTGCGGAAGAGGGGGGTTCAGAGATTGAAACGGCTGATGACCAGCCTTCTCCCCAAGCCCCTGAACAAACCAATGACACTACTGACGGCCTAGCCTGGGCTGACCTGCCATTTCCAAATGACAGCGTAGAGGAGTCGGACTGCAAACCTCCTCGCCCATATGCAACAGTGAACATCAAAGCCGCTAAGAAGCAGTTGCACACGGAGGGCTGAACGAATCCTTACAGCGTGCGTACATGCAAGTTAGCGTGTTCGCCGAATGCTTGTTTTACTTGTGCCTATGTGCTTTATGCTTGTTTTACTTGTGCCTGTGTGCTTTATGCTTGTGTTACTTGTGCCTATGTGCTTTATGCTTGTTTTCTTTATGTCTGCGTGCTTTATATCTATGTGCTTTTACGCTTCGTTCTTTGACTTTTGCCTTTTACGCTTCGTCTTTCACCATTGCTTATGTCATTTTACGCATGTTCGTATACGCATGTTTCTTTACGCAGTTTACCTGTTTACCCATTTTACGCTTTGGCCTGCAACGGCCTTAAACTAGCAGCCAAAACAAATCAAAAACAGTTTACGCATTGGCCCGCAACGGCCTTAAACTAGTCAAATTACGCAATGGCCCGCAACGGCCTTAAACTAGTTGGCAAAAAAAAAAACAAACACTCTTTACACAATGGCCCGCAATGGCCTTAAACTAAGTAGCTCTAGTCAGTTTACGCAGTGGCCCGCAATGGCCTTAAACTAGTAGTTGCCCTTTACCACTTTCTTTCCTACTTACGCATACTTTCATCGTTTACATCTTTACGCTTTTGGCCCGCAACGGCCTTAAACTAGTCAATTTACGCAATGGCCCGCAACGGCCTTAAACTAGTAAATTTACGCAGTGGCCCGCAATGGCCTTAAACTAAGACAAAACGACAAATGACAAAAATATGATAAATGGTCAACTTTATAGCATCTTTATTTCATCGTGACAGAATACCAAAAAAATACAAAAAAAGAACAAAACTATGCGTGGCCCCCGCTGCCACTATCACCCGTGTCCCTTAACTCCAGGTCAACCCCCAAAAGGTCGTCCTCTAGTAGGCCTTCGTTTCCAGGAAGTACTTCTTCTGGAAAGATTGTCTCTTCACGAGACTCTCGTTCTACCGCTGGCTCCACAGGAGGACGTTCTTCCTCATCGTGTTCCACTTCCATTCCTGTAGCCTCTTCCTCCAACCCCTCATCGGGCGCACGCGCTCCATCTTCTGGTATCTGAGAACACCAATAGCGTAAATATCAGAATAAGCAGCGTTATGTCGGGAGACGCACTGGCTAAGTAGTGCGTGGGCTTACCTGAGATGACCCAACTCCTGCAGCGAAGGGAAGCTTGTCTAGTCCAGCCCACAAACGCTCCATGATTTCGTCCTCGGTCAGGTCTTGACATGCGTCTGCGCCCGAGGCCATCCCTGCCTTCACCTTTCCCTTCTCCACGCTACTCCAGGAGGGAGGATCGGGATAGAAGGTAGGGATCGAAGCTTGATTTCCAGGAAAGACCATTGCTCTCTCTGGAGAAGCAGTGACGGTCACCTGTTCCTCAAACTTCTTGAAGGCCTCGGAGTCTCCAATGACGTCGACAAAGACCTCCAAGGAATGTGCTTTGATGGCAGACTCGCGGTAGCATTTGTGGTAGGTCTGGCTTTCCCTTTTATAAACATGTTTGTGGTCTTTCTCTTTCTGCCCCCACTCCTGTACACCCGCGCAGTAGTCCCTCTAGTCTCGGCTCTTTTGAGCGAGGAGCTCTATCTGCATCCTCTGCTCTATTAGAGCTCGACTGGTTTGTACATTGTTTTTGACGGCTTTCCAATAACGGGCATGGTCAATTACAGCTGTATGCCAGTCGTTGTCACTGGTGACTCGAGCCTGCAGGAACTCATAGCGCACCTTTAGATCGTCGACTTCCTTAGTCAGGGAGTCGATCTTCTGCTCAGACCGCTACAATTTTTTCCATAGGGCCTCATTCATGTTCCTACTTTCCCACGCAGAGCGTGTCACGCGTAATGCACATTTATGCATGTCCTCATAAATGTTGCGTGGCACGACCCCCCCATCAGATGGAGGCTCGGCTGTGCCCAAGTCAATGGGCTCTGCGGGGTCCCATCGGAGGTGAGCTCCTAAAGAAAAAATGAGACATTAACACAGATGATAGCTTAACAGTGAGATATTACATACACGCTTTAGTCTACTTACCGGTACCAGGATCGGCGCATTCAAGACGCTTGATCATTTCGTTAAGCACGCCCTCCATGAGGGCAAACTTGTCCGGGAGATCCCTCCATTCCTTGTTAGCTGCAGCTGACGTGGAGGCATCCCCTTCCCCTGTACCATAACTGCGTTAGTACTGTATCATAGACATTGGTAGACCATCAAAACCATACGCTTCCTTACCTCTGCCGGTGACAGTGGCAACGTCACCAACATCTTCCTAACGCCTTGCTATTTCACGCACCGGGGTTAGTGCGTCTCTTGCTCCCGTAGCAGGGGCCTCCTTCCCAATCTGTATGCGGCCCCCGCTCATAGCTGGGGCTGCCCCACGCGCTGACGCCTACGTGCGGCACGTCTTAACAGTCGGAGTCTCTACCTCTAACGTCGAGGCCCCCTCCCCACTTCTTAAAACTACTGCCCCTGTCTTAGGGGTCAGCCCACTTGTCTTTTTTGCTGTGAACATTCCCGTACATTAGACAATGATTTACACTAGACAAAATAAAACGTTGCGTATACAAATTGGACACTTACCAGGCGGAGGCTTAGTCCGCTGCACCGTGAGCCCCACAGTGTGGCCGGCTTCACCTCCAGGAGCCTCAGCAAGATGGAGCTTTTTCCACTGAGCTGCAAGCTCCACAATTTCCTCAGCCAGGTGCTTTCCCTGCGAGGTGTCGTCGGTGTAGGTGGGCATTATCCTGCCTACACTGTCAAGTCCTCGCACTCGGGGTGCCGTCATGCCTTTCGTCGTCACGGACATTGACTCTCCGATCCCCTCCGGTGGATCCTGCCCACGGGTAGTGTTGAGGATGTGGGCAATCCAGGGTTTTGACAGTTGGTCTCGGTCTTGTAGCACCCAGACCCCATTCCTCTGGACCACCAGGTACTCAGCAAATTGCCGGAGGGTAGCGATGAAGAAGGCATGGTGCACGTTGAAGCGAGACTCAAGCTTCTCGCGAAGCTTGACCATCTCGCTCCGCAGACCCTTTGAAAGATGGGTTCCGCAGTCGAAGCGGGCTCCCTCCTCCAGCACCTCCCGCATGATGCGCGTCTGCTCTACGGAAAAGTTCCGCGCTTGTGAGAGGATCTTGGGGAAAGTCCGAGCCCGAAACAGGGGATACAGCGTCTTGGCGGTCGGCAGCGCGAAATTCTCGCAGGGGAACCCCTTTTGGTCTTTAGGGATTTTTGCCCACTCCTGCAGAAGCGCCTCCACTTTGACGCCTCTCTGTGCCTTCACGTCCACAGGAAGGCCGCCAGCGGGAACGCCGAACAGGTCCGAAAAGACCTGCGCATTGATGTCGAAGTTCACACGCATGTTATGCACGCGCGTGCTGAAGCGGTCGGCCTTCACGTTGAAGGAGTCCACCAGGCTGATCATCTCGCTGGCGGGAACGTCAGGAGTGGTGGCCAGGAATAGGTGCAACAGCCCTGCGGTTTGGAGGTTGGTGACCAACACAGCCAGGGCCGCCGAGTGGCTAAGCCACCGCTGCGCCTCTTTGATGTCCCCATATCGAAAGAGGACATCTCTCGCCCCGCGGCCGGAAATTGTGAGGGTAATCTCCCGAGATTCCCTAACTGTAAGACAGAATACAAGTCAACCAACGCACAACGTTATTTCCATAGACATAACACAAATACGCAACAGCCTTACCGGGGCCAAACGGCAGCGGGAATTGCGGAAGCTCAATTGCCACGTCCTCGATGCTGAGGGGCGGATCCAGTGTCCAATCCTCGTGCAGCCATCCGAGTTCTTTGTACTTTTGGAAGGCTTCCACATAGCGTGAGTGGTACTCACGCATCTCATGGCCGATTTGCCCGATGACGCCGGCACGAACGTTGTTCGTCACGGTGAACTCTGTTATTGCCCTTTCGGCATAGGACAGCGTGTCGCCTTCGCCAAACAGCTGGCCATCACGTATAAAATACCTGTACAATACAGTGTAAGTTTAGCTACGTTATACAGTTAGACCTTTATACATTATAACATATAACATTAAGCATAGTTATCCAGATCTACTTACCCGCCTGCGTAGAATACTGTGCCCTGCGGGTTCTGGAAATACGTTGACACATGGCGGGCCACGAACAGCGTATTGTATGCGTGGTAGCAGTTGAAACGGTCCATATCCCAGATCCATTGCAAGCTCCTCAGACCCCGAGAGCTGAGGGCTCGGTCTTCAGGATTGCCCGTCTCAACCGCCCCGTCCGTCAGGTAGGCCAGAATCCCCTGCGAAGACCCTGGTAGCAGGTGCTCCAGAACGGCACCGGCAACATCTCCGGTCACGTTCGACCAAATGATGATGCTGAAGTTACGCAGCAAAAACTGCAGAAATTCCAATTCCCCCTTCCGATACCAGATGGCTTTCCCCTGCACCCTTGTGTGCGGAGGAGGGACATTTGGCACTATGGGGTTTAACCAACACAAAACCCCCATGATATCCAACACAAGAAAAATGGGTTTCAGTGCGATGCTGTAGAAAACGACCCAGACGCGTCAATACACTTGCAGGTACATCTTTACATTTAACAGAAACAGACAAATTGCAAAACTTAACCACGCTGAAATTGCTCAAACCCTTGTAACAACGCAAGGTTTGTCCCTGACAACGGCAATGGACGCAACCTCACAAAAACCCTCGCATTAAGCCGAGGTCGACAATTCAACATACACATTATGCTAAGACCATTTAGGCAAATAAAACAACAGACATATAGACAAGCGTAAAGAAGAGCCAACCGGTTGAGTGGCGTCGGGTCGCAGACGTTGATCAGTGCCTGCGAGACGCGGTTCAAATTAGCCTGCACCTCGTCGAGTTTTGCCAGCTTGGGGTTCTGCTTCTTCACCTTGGGCGCCATTACGCTAATGGTAGGATTTCTTCACAGCTTGCTTACGAATAGCAGGAAAATCTACAGTTCTTCCTTTCTCCGCTCTTCCTAGCTTACGTCTCTTCTCTTCTTCTGCTCTGCTTTTCCTCTGCTTGTAAATCCAGATAGTCAGCAACTAGTTTTCATCTAAAACCGCCTATTTATACGCGAAAAATTGCCGACTTGACTCCAGATTTAAGCAGAACTTTCCTGGAACGGAATCCGAAAATCCGGTATTAATTCGGTGGATATCGCACGCTCGTCTGTCCGAAATGACGTTAAACTACTCTATCTTATCGCCTCGTAATCGGGTTGCATTGATTACACATTTTCTTGTAGCATGCCACGTCTGGCAACATCTCGTCATCTGTCTCTTAACCATTTACGCACTTGCCAGTTTTGCAGGACAGACGCAGGATGGACGCTGCACTCTCAACACCTCTAGTTTTGACAGGCCCATACGGGCACTTAGTTAGGCCAATTGATTCTACACTTATCGACACTAACCCCCCTTTAGCAGGCGTAACTATAGCTGCGTCAGAAATGTCCCCAGAATGGCCAGAGCAGTCGACGCGCACGCTAGACCTGGAGTCTGGGGACATAACTGAGAACCCCCTTTGTGAGGTCCCTATCGTTACGCACAGGGGTAAGACCAAGACGCTCAGAGTCAGTTCCTTACTAGACGAGAAAACACGTAATGCAATCATGCAGGTCCTACAAGACAACATTACTGTCTTTGCGTGGTCGTATGAGGATATGCCTGGGTTGGATCCTAGACTAGTCCAGCATAATATCATCCTCGACCCCCAGATCAAGGCAGTCAGGCAAAAGGCACGCAAAATCAAACCAGAGATCGCGCTAGCAGTGCGTGATGAAATCACTAAGCTATATCGGGCTGGTTTCATACGCACGGTTGATTACTCAGACTANCGGTTGATTACTCAGACTGGGTATCCAACATTGTGGTTGTGTCAAAGAAGACCAGAGGCATACGCATATGCATAGACTTCCGGGATTTGAACAAAGCCACAATTAAGGATAATTTCCCATTGTCGAGTATCGACCAGCTAGTGGATACAACAGCTGGGCATGCGCTTCTGTCCTTCATGGATGGCTTTTCAGGCTATAACCAGATTCGCATTAACCCAGAACATCAGTTGACAACAACTTTTATGACACCCTGGGGAACATTTTGCTACACCATGATGCCTTTCGGTCTAAAGAACGCCGGAGCAACGTATCAGCGAGCCATGATGTACATCTTTAGTGACTAACTCCTAGGGAGGATGAATGATTATGTAGACGACATAGCTGTAAAGTCTTTGAAGTCGGAAGATCATTCAGAGGACCTGGAGTTAGTCCTTAAAAGGTGCGTCACGCACGAGCTCCGGCTTAACCCAAAGAAGTGCGTGTTCGGAGTCAAAACCGGACGCATGCTGGGGTTTGTGGTATCTGAAACTGGCATACGAGTTGACCCTAATAAGGTCCAAGCCATTGTCGCGTTATAGCCTCCCACAGACCTCAAGCAACTCCGCGGGTTACAAGGACAGTTGCAATTCATACGCAAGTTCATTTCAAGATTAACCGACAAATTACATCCCATGCAGCACTTGCTGAAAAAGGGGGTTAATTTTGAATGGACCGACAATTGCCAGCGTGCGTTTGACAGTCTGAAATAGGAACTGCAGCATTTACCGACGGTTTTCCCCCCACAAAGGGACCTACCTTTCTTCATCTACCTCGCCACTTCGGACGTAGCAATAGCGGCATTGCTCTGTCAGAGAAGAGATGACGGATCAAAGATGCCCATCTACTATCTGAGTCACACTCTATGTGCGTATGAGACGAGGTATAATGATGTCGAGCGTAATTGCTTAGCATTAGTTTTTACGCTCAAGAAATGTAGACATTATCTTTTTCGTAGCTAGGTTAACGTTATTTGTAAAAATAACATACTTAGAGCAATTACACATAGTTTATATGAAAGTAGCAAAATAGCTCGCTGGAAGGCTATCACTGCGGAGTTCGACCTCCACTATATTGGCCAGTCGTCTATGAAGGGTCAAGCGATAGCCGACCAGTTAACCACCTCGCCGATTGACAACCATGCCACTGTAGAACCAGAATTTCCTGAAGAACATGTACATAGCTTAAGCCCTGCTTCGGCAGGCCTCGATAGTTTAAGCCCTGCTTCGGCAGGCCTCGAAGCAACATTATACTTCGATGGAGCTTCGACAGCCAGAGGCGGCAGTGCGGCCACTGTTCTTACGCTCTCACCTGAGGATGTGCGTATACACGCTTACCGGTTGACCTTCCCTTGTACGAACAATGTGGCAGAGTACGAGGGACTCCTCAGGGGACTACTAATTGCAGGCGAACTCGATGTGCAACACCTAGCAGTTAGGGGCGATTCAATGCTGGTCATAAATCAAATCACTGGAGTCTATGCCTACAAGGTGGTACATTTGCAGCCCTACTGTGATCAGGCTAAAGAGCTCCTGAAGCGATTTATGACCTTCGACACCCAGCACGTCCCACGAGCTGACAACACGTTGGCCGACGCACTGGTCACTCTGGCTTTACATGTACCGTCACACTTGTTTAACACCTGCCCCGCATTAATTACAGATTGCACAGATCCTATCATTCAGACGACACAAATCTCCTCTTTTACCGAGGAAAGCACGCCTGAATGGTATGATCATATCAAATCTTATCTTTTACAGGGTGAGTTACTAGCTGCTTTAACGCGTGCACAAAAGGACGCAACCCGTAAACGCGCTAAGCACTACGTCATCATTGGAGACAGTACTCTTTGTAGACGCTCCTTTGATGGTGTGTTGCTCACCTGCGTTAACACAGACCAAGCGCAGCACATTGTCAACGAAGTTCACGAGGGACTGTGCGGTGGCCACGTAGCACCACGGGCTATGGCCCTAAAAATCCGTCGCCTAGGGTACTACTGGCCGCGCATGGAAAGGGATTGTCTGACAAAGGTTAAGACCTGTGACACGTGTCAACGTCATGCAAATCTCATCCACGTGCCACCCACAGAGTTGCACACGACGCAGATAACCTGGCCATTCCAACGATGGGGACTAGACATTATCGGACCCATCACGCCAAAATCTTCCGCAGGACATAGCTTCATCATTACCGCTACCGAGTACTTCATGAAGTGGGTAGAAGCTGTCCCCCTGCGGAAAATTACATCTCAACAGGTTTGCCATTTTATCTAGGACAACATAGTGACTAGATTCGGTCTCCCAATGACTATTGTGACCGATAATGGGCCACAGTTTAGCAGCGTGGATACCAAGTCTTTCTGTGACAACTTAGGCATCAGACAGTCGTTTTCCTCCCCCTACTACCTGCAGGCAAATGGTCAAGCTGAAGCTTCGAACAAGATTATCATCAACTTACTCAAGAAAATGCTCGACGGCAACAAAAGGCGGTGGCATGAACAGATCCTCTATGTGCTATGGGCATATCGTACTACGTGTACGACAGCTACAGGTAGTACGCCCTATAGCCTGGTTTACGGGTCTGAGGCAGTGCTACCTCTCGAGTTGCAGATCCCTTCTCTGAGGATGGTCCTCTCCACCGTTATAAATGAGGCTCAACACACCGAGGCTCGGATAGCGGACTTGGAGTCATTGGAGGAGAAGTGGATACAGGCTCTTGAAGCAATTGAAAGATATCAGGACAAGCAGAGGCAAAAACACCATCACAATCTTCAGCAGCGTCCGATCAAGAAGGGAGATCTGGTTCTCAAGGTTGTGCGTAAACCAGCAGGCAAGTTCTCTGCAAATTGGGAAGGCCCTTTCTTGGTGACTGACGCATACAACAACGGAGCGTTCAAATTAGCAGACGTTAACGACAACGAGCTGACAAATCCTGTGAATCACCTGTATCTCAAGTGTTACTTCATCTAACAGCGACGACGGCGTCGACAACAGGTATGACGGTAATCATCCGCTATGATGTAAAACTGGCACTAATCGTCCGCTACGACGTAAAACTGGCACTAATCATCCGCTACGACGTAAAACTGGTACTGCACGTCCACTATGACTCTAAACTGGCATCGACTGTCCGTCATGATGCTAAACTGGCATTCTTGGCACGCGTCCGCCACGACGCTAAACTAGCAAGTGGTTACCGTCCGCCACGACGTAAAACTAGCACTGTTGTACAAGTCCGTCAAGACGAAAAACTGGCACCTTTTGCACGCATCCGCCACGACGCTAAACTGGTACAGGTAAGCAGCCGTCTGCTGAGACATAAAACCAGCACAGATCTGTCCCTGGGTCACGACGTAAAACTGACATCCACAGCACGGTCTGCTGAGACCTTAAACCAGCCTATCCACCGTCCGCTACGACGTAAAACTAGCACTTCTCGGTCCGCCCGGACTTTAAACAGGGACCATGGTCTACTGGGACTTAAAACCAGTAACAGCAGTCTACCAGGACTCAAAACTGGGATTCATACGCATCAAGCGAGCGGGATCATCCCTGACACAGCTACACAGCCAACCGGGTGGGATGCTGAGACAGCTCCAGCGTCCCCCACCCTCTGGCATCTTGCTGATTCCTCGGACAGGCACAGAGGCATCTTACTGATCCCTCGGAGATGCCGCTACCGTGTCCGCCGCAGTGGAAGCAGCTCCGGGAGTTTAGCCTCGTTAGCGGGAGCCCCGACGACTCCCTCGTTGGTCACGGCTCTACGGGTCCTCGTCAATCATCGCTATCGGACGCTGGCCTCACAAATTCATCTGGCCAGTTCCTCATGCGACCGGTGAGCTGCACTGCATCCGATGCCTTTTTGCGATGATATGCAGGGCCGGCTCACCAGGATTGGCGGTGCTCTCCCCCGCGTGCCCCGGCTCCGTCTTGACAGTACATTGGCTCTGGTTAACATCCGACAGCATTGGCTTCAAAAGCCTCCTCTGTTGTCCATAAGCAATGGCGTCCTCTGTTTTCTTTTGTGGTTGCAGGCTGCTTAACTCGGAGGATGTCATTCAAAAGTGCGCACATCTGAGCGGCGAAGTACAATAGCGTGCTGAAATGGCTACTCAGGTTTGCTCACCCATTCAGTTTTGTACATTTCTTCCCGACATTCGTCTACACTTCGTCCTTGTTCCCCTTTTCTCCACCACCCAGTTCCCATACGCAGTGTCGCATACGCAAATCTTCATTTTTCGCACTCACGCTACCAGAGACATCGCGGAAGTGACGCGCAACGCTCCTTTCGTACGCATTCCTGCTACTATCTGTAATAGAGATATCTCAGATTGACGCGCCACGCTCGTCTGAAAGCATTCCTGTTGACATTAATAAACACGCCATTTGCATCTTGCCCGAACTTGTTTCCAGCTACACCCTTCTACCTCTCCTACTCGCAAGCCTTCTCCCTCTACGTAAACAGAGCAATACCTGAGTAGTCATGGAGGAACGTTGTTCTTGCTTCTGCCAATCCAGTGTTTCGCATTCTTTGTCGACGTTCTTCGGGTACACCCTCTAACCGTCAACAAAGAGGGGCCATTGAAACACCGTGAAAATTACGGGTCGACCTCAGGCGAAGATTCGTAGTTTGAGCAAGAGCGCGCCTTAAATTTATCTAAGGACAAGTTTACGCTCCATCACGCACGGCAGCGTGGTGAGCGTAATAAGCCCCGAAGACAGTTAAAGTTGTTCAAGGACAAGTGTACGCTCCATCACGCACAGCAGCGTGATGAGCGTGATAAGCTCCAGGACAATGAAAGCACCTCAAATTTGTCTAAGGACAAGTTTACGCTCTATCACGCACGGCAGCGTGGTGAGCGTAACAAGCTCCGAAGACAGTTAAAGTTGTGCAAGGACAAGTTTACGCTCTATCACGCACGGCAGCGTGGTGAGCGTAACAAGCTCCGAAGACAGTTAAAGTTGTTCAAGGACAAGTTTACGCTCCATCACGCACGACAGCCTGATGAGCGTAATAAGCTCCAGGACAATGAAAGCACCTCAAATTTGTCTAAGGACAAGTTTACGCTCCATCACGCACGGCGGCGTGATGAGCGTAATAAGCTCCAAAGACAGTCAAACTTGCCTAAGGATAAGTTCACGCTCCATCACGCACAGCAGCGTGATGAGCGTGATAAGCTCCACGACAATGAACGCGTCTCAAATCTATTCAAGGACGAGTTTACGCTCCATCACGCACGGCAGCGTGATGAGAGTAATAAGCTCCAAGACAGTGAAGACACCCCGAATTTGCCCAAGGACAAGTTTACGCTCCATCACGCACAGCAGCGTGATGTGCGTAATAAGCTCCAGGGCAGTTAAGGGAAAAATCCAGAGAGACACGACGGGTCGGCACTTGTTCTCGCGCAGCGCTTGATTATTAATCTTTACACACCTTACACAACGATGCGTATTCGTGCGTAGGACAGAATGCAAGTGCGCGCTCATTTACGCTGCGTCACGCACAGTCACGTGATAGGCGTAAAACTAGCCTGAGCGCGTGGTTGTTGTATCAAGCTTGCACTCATGCATGCAACACAACGTGAATGAGCGCAAATGCAGTCGAGACATGTTTATCATGGGCCTGCTCACACACGCACCACACGCAAATGAGCGTGTTGTGCGTAGTCGCAGTTCGACTTAAAAGGAGCAGGTCTACAGGATCCGCGACATTCGGGCCCACATCATCAGAGGTGCACGTGTCGCGGACTATAAATACCCTGGTTGACATGTGAACAAAAAAAAAAAGAAAGGACGACAACAACAAAGGCAGCAGCAACAGAGAACCAATAGTTAACAGAGCACTTATCACTTTTGACAGAGACCAAGAGGACAAGAGCATTTTCTGAGCAAGGGGAACTTATCGCCCTGAAACAGAGAAACAAGAGCAACCTCTTGGCCGCAGATATCATCCTTCAGCAGAAACAGAACATAGCATGCACGAGCTCCAAGCAGTAGATCTATCTGAAGCCGAGAAGCAGAACGGAAATTGATTGACCATTTCTGCACCTAAGCCTTGGTCCAAAAGGTAGATCAGATTTCTGTCCAGACAGTTTTCTTGCTGTTTTGTGCTCATCTTTGTACCCAATTTGTTGGGAGTTTTCTCCCATTGTAACATTGTATACATCCAATCACGCATTCCATTTGGCATTGGAACATAGATCTTTGATCTTCGTAAATTGCACGATTTTTGCTCCCAATTCGCATCTTTTCGGCATTTCAGCGTTATCTTCGCGGTGGTCCATATACATTGTTATCCCACCGTTTTTGCAATCGATCTACAATTAGCATTGTTTTACTGACCCGTAAGTCCCTGTCTAATCGACAAGACCGTTCAGGGCACCACGGATTCGTTTTTCCAGCTTAGCCCTCGCGCGGATCCGTGGTAAAAACTGTGTACGCGGAATCTCGGTCGGTATTTCCAGCTGCCGACGTTTTCCGTCGTTACAGTTTTCTGGCGCTAGAAGGAGGGCCTTCAGGCTCCGATCCAAATATTTCAGGTATCCCTGTTAGCGATCTATACCCTAGGTCGTAGATGTAATACCTCCAGGGAAGTCTAAGGTCATCTTGTGGTATTCGATCGGTCACAAAGATGATTTCTTTGAAATCCGGCAGGGTAGAAAGCCTTTTGTGCTGTTTGTCAACTTTTCTCTTTGTCAAATCTGATTTCCGCCATTTTTCATCGTTGATCCATGGATTCATACTACGTTAACGTGACAGCCACAACCGCCATGGTCACCGTAGACCCGGGCGTTGCGCCCGTGAACCCGACGGTGGCCATGGGGCCAGCTACAGGTACAACCGGTCCTCAGGGACCCCTGCGCCGTTCATTAAGGCTTCAGGGGAAAGATCCCATATTCATGGTCATAACCCCTGAGGACTACAACTTTATTTGCGTCAAGATCCAGGCGAGGTTGGCTCTCAGCCGAGCCGAGCTTGAGGCAAAATGCAACTTTGAGGTGCTCCACCGAGGAGGTTATGATTTCAAGCCCACGGCTTATGATATAATCCCCTTGACTGAGCACCAAAATGAGCTGATTTCTCAGCTGATCATGGCTAGAGGTCAGGCCTCACAGCCTGCGGTAGAGCCCGAGCGTGAGGAGGCAGGAGAGGCAGAAGACGAATTCGCGGCCATGTCTGAGCATTCGTTCCATACCCTGTCTCCTCAGACATATGCAAATCCGTTGTTCCCTTTCAACGGAGAGACGGCTTCTATGGACTCGGCCATGACCATGCAGATGCACATACCTGTCCTCCCTCAGGCCGACGTGCAGCCATCGGGGCCGCACCAGGTAAACGCGCAGCCCTCTGGGATGCAACTGCAGTATAACGCGGGAACATTTCCGTTGCAGCAGACAGTCAACATTCTAGCGGCCGGACCGATGGCCACCCTTCCCCATTTCGTTCCCTACATACAAACTCACGCCACGCCTTCGAGTCGTCCCAAGGTGTTCCCGCCTCCGCCAACTCAACAGCATGCTGTGACCGTGCCGCCGCAAACTCTTGTCCAGAACCCGACGGCGAGTCATTGGGTCAACCCAGTGATAGGCCAGCAAACCCAGCCAGCTTACACTGTACCACCCCCGCCAGCACCAGCGGCGCAATTTTCACGGGTGCTTCCTCGTTACGTTTACCACTACACTCAGCAGCAGGCTACGGACAACCCCACATCACAGGTCGGCGGGTGGTGGTCTTCGCAGGCCCCTCAGAGTGTAGGGATCCCTGCCCCACCAGCTGTTACCCAACCACCCCGGGCATCTCAGTGGCCAAGGGCTGTCCATCCAGTCCCTCCGCTTGCTGCACAACAGCCTGCCGCACAACCGCCTGCTGCGCAGCCGCAGCCGTTGATAGGTCTAGATCAAGCGTTCCAGCTTATCCAGACACTTACTGAGGAGGTTCGACGACTCAAGACCGCTGGATCTGACACCATTCAGATCACGGATTTCTACCAAGATGATCCGATTAACCCAGCGGTCCCTGTGTTGTCGTTACCTCCGGGGATGTCCCTCCCACATTTTACTAAGTATAATGGGGAGGGGGATCCCAACACTCATTTGGCTACATTCAGGTCCGAATCCTTGTTATTGCAACCATGGCCACACACTCTCATCAGAGTTTTTGCAATGTCGTTAATAGGGAAGGCTTTAGACTGGTCATAGAGGGCTCTCTTCCTTAGAGCGATCTCCCTCAAATATTTCCCTCTAAGAGCACCTTGCATTACGCACATGAGAGTGTTCTCCTTAAGAGCACCCTTGTTGAGAGCGTTCTCTTGGAGAATGCCCTACTTGAGAGTGGTCTCCTTGGGGACACCCTACTTGAGAGCGTTCTCCATAAGATGGCCCTCCACAAGAGCATTCTTCTTGAGAGAACCATCCATTAGAATGGCCTTCCAAAGAGAATTCTCTTTGAGAGTTCCCTCATTGGGAGTGTTCTCCCTGGAGCATCCTCATTGAGAGCATTTTGTCAAAGAGTGCCCTCCTTCAGAGCACCCTCCCTCAAGAGCATTCTCCCTAAGATCATCCTCTATTCGAGCGACCTCCTTGATAGCATCCTCCATGAGAACACCTTTCATTACACATGTGAGAGTGTTCACATCTAAATCACCCTTGTTGATAGTGTTCCTTTAGAGAGAACCCTTCCTAAGAGTTCCCTTCCTAATAACTCCCTCCTTGAGAGTGATCTCCCTGAGGTCACCCTTCTCGAGAGCATCCTTCTTGAGAATGTTCTCTATGAGATTGTTGTTCCTAAGAGCATTCTCCTTGAGAGCTTCCTCCATTGGTGCAGTGTCTCAAAGAGCATTGTCCTTAAGAGTGCCTTCCCTAAGATGGTATTTCCCTATGCACATGAGAGTGTTTTCCTTGAGAGCACCCTCATTGAGAGCTCCATCTTAGAGGACATCCTTTCAAAGTGCACTCTCCCTCAAATAAACCTTCCTTAGAGTGATCTCCCTAATAGAATTTTGTGTTGTGCATGTGAGAGTGTTCACCTTGAGAGTGCCCTCATTAAAAGCGTTCTTTCAAAAACCACCCTTCCTAAGAGTGCCCTCTTGAAGAATGTCCTCCCTAAGAGTGGTCTTCCTAAGGATGCCCTCCTTGAGAGCATCCTCCTTAAGAATTTTCTCTATGAGAGTGCCCTCCATGAGAGTACCCTTCTTTAGAGTAACCTTTCTAAGAGCATTCTTCTTGAGAGTGCTTTACACTATGCACATGAGAGTGTTGTCCTCAAGAGCACCCTCGTTGAAAGCTCCCTCTTGAAAGGTACCATCCTAGAGACCAGTCTCTCTTATAGCGACCTCTCTTAGAGTGTTCTCCCTGAGAGCACCTTGCATTACACACTTGAGTGTTCTCCTTAAGAGTGCCCTTGTTGGGAGCATTTTCTTGGAGATTGCTCTCCATTACAATGTCCTCCTTGAGATCAGTCTCACTGGGGACATCCTTCTAGAAAGAATTGTTCGTGAGGAGGGCACCCTCATGTGAGTGTTCTCCTCGAGAGCATCCTCTTTGAGAGTGTTCTATCAAAGAGCACCCTCCTTAAGAGTTTCCTCCTTGAAAACACCCTCCTTGAGAGCGATCTCTCGGAGGGTGCCTTCACGAAGAGCACTCTCTCTCAGAGTGACCTCCCTCAGAGCATTCTCTTTGAGAGCACCTTGCATTACACATGTGAGAGTGCTCTCCTTGAGAGCACCCTTATTGAGAGTGTTCTCTTTGAGAGCATCCTTTATTAGAACATCCTCCTTGAGAGTGGTCTTCTTGAGGAGTCCCTCATTAAGAGCATCCTCCTTGAAAGTGTTCTCTTTGAGATGTCCCTCTACAAGAGCATTCTTCTTGAGAGTGCCCTCAATTAGAGAAGCCTTCTAAAGAGCATTCTCTTTAAGAGTGCCCTCACTAGGATTATTCTCCCTGGAGTGCCCTTGTTGAGAGCATTTTGTTGAAGAGTGCCCTCCTTAAGAGTACCCTCAAGAGTGTTCTCCCTGAGAGTATCCTTTGTTAGAGCATTCTTCTTGAGAGTAGCCTTCAAGAGAACACCTTGCATTATGCATATGAGACTGTTCACCTCAAGAGTACCCTCGTTTAGAGCATTCTTTTGAAGAGCATCCTTTCTAAGAATGCCCTTCTTGAGTGCGGTCTCCCTGAGGAAGCCCTCATTAAGAGTGTCCTCCTTAAGAACATTCTCTATGAGATCACCCTCCCTAAGAGCATTCTCCTTGAGTGCTTTCTTTATTAGATCAGCATCTTGGAGACTTTTTTCCTTGAGAGTGCCTTCCCCAAGAGTGCCTTGTGCTATGCACATGAGAGTGTTCTCCTTGAAACCACCCTTGTTGAGAGCTCCCTCTTTGAGGATGCCCTCCTGGAGAGTGCTCTTTCTTAAAGCAACCTTTCTTAGAGACTTCTTCCTAAGAGCACTTTTCATTATGCACATAAGAATGTTCTCCTTAAGATCACCCTTTTTGAGATTATTCTCTTGGAGAAATACCTCCACTAGAACTCCATCTTTGAGATCAGTCTTGTTGGTGATGCCCTCCTTAAGAGCATCCTCCTTAAGACCATTCTATGTAAGATCACCCTCCCCAAGAGCATTCTCCTTGAGAGCAACCTTTGTTAAAGTCCTTCCAAAGACTATTCTCTTTGAGAGGGTCCTTGCTGATAGCATTCTCCTTGTAGCATCCTCTTTGAGAGCATTTTTTCTAAGAGTGCCCTCCTTGAGAACAGCCTCCATGAGAGCATTGTCCCTAACAGAAAAATCCATGAGAGCTTTCTCCTTGAGAGCAACCTCCATGAGAGCATTATCCATGAAAGAACCTTGCATTACACACGTGAGAGTGTTCACCTTGAGAGTACTTTCATTGAGATCATTCTTTTTAAGAACACCATTCCTTAGAGTACACTTCACAAGAACGCCCTCCTTGAGAGTAGTCTTCTTAAGGACGCCCTCCTTGAGAGCATCCACCTTAAGAACATTCTCTATGATAGCACCCTCCCTAAGAGCTCCCTCTGTTAGAGTGTCCTTTTCGAGAGCATTCTCCTTGAGAGTGCCTTCCCTAAGAGCACCTTGTGTTATGCACGTGAGAGTGTTCTCCTTAAGAGCTCCCTCTTAGAGGGCATCCTCCCAAAGAGTGCTCTTCCTCAAGGTGACATCCCTTAGAGCATTTCTCCTGAGATCACCTTGAGTTACAGATGTGAGAGTGTTCGGCTTAAGAGCGTCCTTGTTGAGAGTGTTCTCTTGGAGAGTGTGCTCCATTAGAACACCCTCCTTGAGATCAGTCTCACTAGAGATGCCCTCCCTAAGAGTGTTCTCCTTGAGAGTGCCCTCTATTAGAGTGACCATCTAAGGAGTTTTTTTTAGAGGGCCCTCACCAGGAGCATTCTCCTTGGAGTGCCATTGTCGAGATCGTTCTATTGAAGCATGACCTCCTTTAGAGCACCCTTCCTAAGAGTGTTATCCCTAAGAGTGGCCTCTATGAAAGCATTCTCCTTGAGAGATCCCTCCATGAGAGCACCTTGCATTATGCATGTAACAATTTTCACCTTAAAATTATTGTCATTGAGAGAATTATATCGAAGAGTGGCCTTCCTAAGAGTGCCCTCCCCAAGAACACCCTCACTAAGAGTGGTCTCCCTATGGATGCCCTTCTTGAGAGTGTCCTCCTTTGAATGTTCTTGGTGAGGACCCTTCATTAGAGTGGCCTTTTAGAGAGTGTTCTCCTTGAGAGCCCCTTCCCTGAGAGCACCTTATGCTATGCACGTGAGAGTGTTCTCCTCAAGAGTGCCCTCATTGAGAGCTCCCTCTTAGAGGACATTCTCTTGGAGAGCACTCTTCCTTAGAGTGACCTCCCTTAGAGTATTCTCCTTGAGAGAACCTTGCATTACACATGTGAGAGTGTTCTCCTTGAGAGTGCCCTTATTGAGAGTGTTCTCTTGGAAAGTGCCCTCCATTAAAACTCCCTCCTTGAGATTGGTCTCGTTGGGGATGCCCTCCCCAAGAGTGGTCTCCTTGAGAGCGCCATCCATTAGAGTATCCTTTTGAAGAATGTTCTCTTTGAGAGGGCCCTCTCTAGGAGCATTCTTCCTAGAGCACCCTCATTTAGATTATTCTATCAAAGAGTGTCCTCCTTTAGAGCACCCTTCTCAAGAGCATTTTCCCTAAGAGCATTCTCCTTGAGAGTGGCCTTCATGAGAGCATTGTCCATGAGAGGACCTTGATTTATGCATGTGATAATGTTCACCTCATTGAAAACATTATTTTGGATAGTGTCCTTCCTAAGAGTGCACTCCCTAAGAATTCCCTCCTTGAGAGCTATCTCCATGAGGATGCCATCTTCAATAGAATCCTCCTTAAGAGTGTTCTCCATGAGAGTGCCCTCCCTAAGAGCATTCTCCCTAAGACCTTTCTATGTTAGATCTACCTTTGCAAGAGCATTCTCCTTGAGAGTTTCCTCCATGAGAACACCTTGTGCCCTTGTTTGAGTGGTCTCCTTGAGAGCATCCTCATTGAGAGTGTTCTATCGAAGAGCACACTTCCTAAGAGTATCCTCATTGAGAATTCCCTCTCTAAGAGTGATCTACTTGAGGACCCACTCCTCAAGAGCATCCTTCTTAAGAGAATTCTCTGTGAGAGCACCCTCCTTAAGAGCACCCTTCCTAAGAGTGTTTTCCTTGAGTGCCTCCTCCGTTAGAGCAGCCTTTTAAAGATTTCCCTCCTTAAGAGCACCTTTCCCAAGAGTGTCTTGCACTACACATGTGAGAGTGTTCTCCTGTATAGCATCCTCATTGAGAGATCCCTCTTAGAGGATGCCCTCACAGATAGCGCTCTCCCTTAGAGAAACCTCCCTTAGAGTGTTCTCCCTGAGAGCACCTTAAGTTACACACATGAGAGTGTTCTCCTTGAGATCACCCTTGTTGAGAGCATTCTCTTAGAAAGCATCCTCCATTAGAATTCCCTCCTTGAGAGTGATCTCCCTAAAGATGACCTTCTTGAGAGTGTCCTACTTAAGAGCATTCTACATGAGATCACCCTCCATGAGAGCATTCTCCTTGAGAGTGACCTCCATTAGAGTGGCTTTCCGAAGAGCATTCCTCCTAGACTACCCTCATTGAGAGAATTTTGTCAGAGAGCACCTTTCTTGAGAGTGTTCTTCTTAATAGTGGCCTCCATTAGAGTAGCCTTCATTAGAGTGGCCTTCATGAGAGTGTTCTCCTTTTAGAGTAGCCTCCATGAGAGCATCTTACATTATGCATGTGAGAGTGTTTACCTTGAGAGCACCCTCATTGAGAGCATTCTTTCAAAGAGCATCCTTCCTTAGAGTTCCCTCCTTGAGAACACCCTCCTTGAGAGCGCTCTCCCAGAGGATGCCTTCCTAGAGAGTGTCCTCCTTAAGAACACACTCCATGAGATCACTCTCCCTGAGAGTGTTCTCCTTGTGAGATTCCTCCATTATAGTGGAATCTTGGAGAGTGTTCTCCTTGAGAGTGCCTTCCTCAGATCACCTTCCATTATGAATGTAAAAGTTTTCTCCTTGAGAGCACCCTTGTTGAAAGCTCCCTCTTGAAGGGCACCCTCCCAGAGAGCACTCTCCCTCAGAGTGACCTCTCTCAGAGTGACCTCCCTCAGAGCATTCTCCCTAAGAGCACTTTGCATTACATATGTAATAATATTATCCTCAAGAACATCCTTGTTGAGATTATTCTCTTAGAGAGCTACCTTTATTAGAACACACTCCTTGAGATCGGTCTCGCTAGGGATACCCTCCTTGAGAGCATCCTCCTTAAGAGCATTCTACGTGAGATCACCCTCCCTGTGAGTGCTACCCTTGAGAGCACCCTCTATTAGAGAAGCCTTTTGAGGAGCATTCTCTTTGAGAGGGCCCTTGTTAGGAGAATTCTCTCTGAAGTGCCCTCATTGAGAGTGTTTTGTCGTAGAGTGCCCTTCTTGAGAGTGGTCTCCTTGGGAACTCCCTCCTTGAGAGCATCCTCCTTAAGAATGTTCTTAGTGACAGTGCCCTTCCTGAGAGCACCCTCTGTTAGAGCAGCCTTTTGAAGATCATTCTCCTTGAAATAACCTTCCTCAAGAGTGCCTTACGCTACACACATGAGAGTGTTCTCCCTGAGAGTGCCCTCATTGAGAGCTCCCTCATTGAGGGAACTCTTCAATAAAATGATCTCAATGAGCATTCTCCTTGAGAGTAGCCTCCATAAGAGTGTTGTCCATGATAGCACCTTATGTTACGCACATAAGAGTGTTCACCTAGAGATTTCCCTCATTGAGAGCTTTCTTTTGAATAGCACCCTTCCTAAGAGTTCCCTCCCTAAGAATGCCCTACTTAAGAGTAGTCTCCCTGAGGATGCCCTCCTCAAGAGCATTCTCCTTAAGACCATTATCCATGAGATCATCCTCCATAAGAGTATTCTCCTTGAGAGATTCCTCTATTATAGTTGTGTCTTGGACATCATTCTCCTTAAGAGCACCTTCCCCAAAAGTGACTTGCACTACGCACGTGAGAGTGTTCTTCTTAAGAGTACCCTCATTACCAGCTCCCTCTTAGTGGGTACCCTCTAGGAGAGCGCTCTCCCTTAGAGTGGCCTCCATTAGATCATTCTACCTAATTACTCATGTTATAATGTTCTTCTCAAGGGTTCCCTTATTAAGATTTTTCTCTTGGAGTGCTACCTTCATTAGAATTCCCTCCTTGAGATCAATCTCGTTGGGGATGCCCTACTTGAGAGTGTCCTCCTTAGAAGCATTCTACATGAGATTACCCTCCATGAGAGCATTCTACTTAAGAGGGGCCTTCATTAGAGTGGCCTTTCCAAGAGTGTTCTCTGTGAGAGGGCCCTCACTGGGAGCATTCTCTCTAGAGTGCCCTCATTGAGAGCATTTTGTCGAAGAGTGCCCTCCTTGAGAGTAGTCTCCTTGAGAACAGCCTTCTTGAGAGCATCCTCCTTAAGAACATTCTTGATGAGAGTGCCATTCATTAGAGTGGCCTTTCAAAGAGTGTTCTCCTTGAGAGCACCTTCCCTGAGAGCTACTTAGGCTACGCAGGTGAGAGTGTTCTCCTTGAGAGTGTCCTCATTGAGAGATCCCTCTCTGAGGGGGTCCTCCTAGAGAGCGCTCTTCCTAAAAGAGACCTCCCTTAGAGCATTCTCCCTAAGAGAACTTTTCATTACGTACATGAGAGTGTTCTCCTTGAGAGTGCCCTTATTGAGAGCATT
Organism: Gnetum montanum; assembly: GCA_015680685.1. Lineage (NCBI taxonomy): Eukaryota > Viridiplantae > Streptophyta > Gnetopsida > Gnetales > Gnetaceae > Gnetum > Gnetum montanum. The sequence goes on along the minus strand of MNCI01013415.1, from coordinate 196,462 downwards.
CTCTTGGAGAGCATTCTCCGTTAGAATTCCCTCCTTGAGCTCTATGTCACTGAGGACACCTTCACCAAGAGTGTTCTTCTTGAGAGTACCCTCCGTTAGAACAGCCTTTTGAACAATGTTCTATTTGAGAGGGCCCTCAGTAGGAGTGTTCTCCCTAGAGTGCCCTTGTTGAGATCATTCTGTTGAAGAGTTCCCTCCTTTAGAGCACCCTTCTTGAGATCTTTCTCCCTTAGAGTGGCCTTCGCTAGAGCGGCCTCTATGAGAGTGTTCTTCTTGAGAGTGGCCTCCATGAGAGCATCGTCCATGAGAGCACCTTCTATTACGCACATGAGATTATTCACCTTGAGAGTGCCCTCATTGAGAACATTCTTTTGGAAAGTGCCCTTCCTAAGAGTGCCCTCCATGAGAATGCCCTCCCTCAAAGCTCTCTCCCTAAGGACACCATCCTCAATAGCATACTCCTTAAGAGTGTTCTCTGTGAGAGTGCCCTACCTAAGAGCATTCTCCCTAAGAGATCTCTACATTAGATCTACCTCTGCAAGAGCAGTCTCCATGAGAGTGCCCTCCATGAGATCACCTTGCACCCTCATGTGAGTGTTCTCCTTGAGAGTATCCTCATTGAGAGATTCTATTGAACAACACCCTTCCTAAGAGTGCCCTCCTTGAGAGTGATCTCCCTGAGGACCCACTCCTCAAGAGCATCCTCCTTAAGAGCATTCTCTATGAGAGCACCCTCCATGAGAGAATTCTCCTTGAGATCCTCCTTCATTAGAGTTGCCTTTCGAAGATTATTCTTCTTAAGAGTGCCTTCCTTGAGAGCTCCTTGTGCTATGCATGTGAGAGTGTTCTCCTCAAGTGCACCCTTATTGGGAGCTCCCTCTCGAAGGGCACCCTCACAGAGAGCTCTCTTCCTCAAAGTGACCTCACTTAGAGCATTCTATCTAAGAGCACCTTACGTTATGCATGTGAAAGTGTTCTCCTCGAGAGCACCCTTGTTGAGAGTGTTCTCTTGGAGAAAACCATCCATTAGAATTCTCTCCTTGAGAGTAGTCTCCCTAAATATGCCCTCCTTGATAGTGTCCTCCATGAGATGGCCCTCGATGAGAGCATTCTTCTTTAGAGTGCCCTCCATTAGAGTGGCATGTGAGAAACAGCTGCGGAAGTTGATTGTTGAGAGATATCTATCATTTCGATAGAATTGAGTACTTGACTGTGGCCCTGTGGGATTCTTTGAATGATAAAATGTGAACAAGAATATCATTAGGCAAAGAACTTAGTCTATCTGCAACTAGTCAACCTTTTTGGGAGGATTCCATCTATGGACACAATTTGATGGTGTAAGCTGCTTCTGGGGTCTAATAAATGGTATTGACCAAATTTCTAGAATGACTAACTCACTATGGCTTATAATGGCACATACTAAATCAACATGATTATATTAACACTAAAAATAGGTAAAGAATGGATATTATGAATTATGAATATTTTTGGTAATGATTAAAAAAGATTCCATAGAAAACATGCTATACATAGACATAGACACATAAAAGATATTTGATATTCAAAATTATATCAACAATAAAAATAGCTAATCCTATACATAGCTATACATAGACACATAAGACACTAAAAATAGCTTAGGCTTGGGTTTAGGCTTGCTAAAAAATTCTCTTGCTAAAGAATTATAATTATATGTTTAAAAGTGAAAAAGAAATTTGAATCATTAACCTCTTGCTTAAGGTTTGAAATGCATACCTCTACGCTATTTGGTTAGATAAGAATAAAATCATTTTTTATTTTATTTTAAAAAATGTTCCTTGGTCCCACCACTACAAGGGGCCAAGGACATGTTAGCATGGATGATGATGGTCATCTATCATCCAAGATACATAAGGTGGCACAATAAACATACATAATAACTAAGGCACAAAGAGAAACTTCCCTCTACAAATATATTATTAAAGGCTACCCATTTGATGGCAACTGTGGTCTGCATCAAGTCATGAAGAGCAAAGGATGTGATGTAGATTATCCATTCTTAATCATACCATTCTAATTTTAGCTATTCTATAAGATCTCCTCCTATTATTATGCCATGTTTATTTATAGTTTTCATTCTCTTTTGATGTATATAAGTGTCTACCCTTATTAATGAAATCAATCCTATTCCTCTTTTTCTATTTCTAGCATGTAAATTAGTATTTGCCCTCCATGGTAGGGGGTTCAATAAGAATTATATTTAACAATCCTTTTTAGATTTTTTGTGTCTTATTTCATTTTGTTCATGGGTTTCTTGCTTTCTTTTTAATTAGTGTAATGACAGAAAACATCGGTCACTAGAAATACTGAGTAAAGTTCCCTGTACACAGTTCCAACCTCAGATCCCTGCGAGGGCTATGCTGGAGAAAATGAATCTGAGGTGTCCTAAATGGTCTTGTTGATCAAACAGGGACTTAGTTAATTAGTAAATTTTGTAATAACCAGATTACAAGATGACGATTTCTATGAGGAGATATGATATCGGTAATCTCGAAGGTAACGAGAATGATGTAAATGATTAGAAGTAATTGCAAAATCTATGTAGATAGGATGCAATAAATTGGATTTAGAGAATGTGCAATCCCATGATATGGGATTTAGCTTATAAACAAATATGTTGAATACAATGATTGCACGTAGACTTCGGTTTAGATGAAGCACATGCCAAGAATAAGAAAGCTATTCAGAGATGAAACAAGTAAAGGTCGATCTTCCTTGTTCTAGCAATCTGGGTGCAAGGGAGTTAGACTCAAAGTAGAATGTCTGCTAACTAGAAGTTTCTAATCAAAAGATCTTGTTGTTCACCTTCGATGTTCTTTTGATTGCCAATTCTCTCTTGTTCTCTCGCCAGTCTTCGCCAAAAGTTATCAACAATTGCCAACGAGAGAAAATTTCTCACGGAGAAAATTTTCCAACACTTTGATCATTGTCAACTAGAGTATTTATAACATTAGGGTTAAGAAAACAACACGGTTTAGATGACGTGTGTCATGGGCCCACAAAATACAGTTGACCTGATGTGCCGTAGTTGAAGCTTGTGGCGCTACATTGTGTTACGCTCTGAAGTGTAGTATATCATAACTACCCCTTAAGAAGATAGTTCATTTAAGTTTTTCTCTTGCATTAAATGAATTGTTCTACGATTATGATTTCATATGCTAGAAAGCGTATGGTAGCTTAATTACTACCACTGCCTGAATTCCATTACTTTTGTCACTGCGGATAAGTCAACTGCATTGCTTGCGTTACACTGCATAGCGTAATATGGTGTAATATTACAACAGTTGAGATTTTTGATCATGGCCAACTTGTGAAATTGAAGTGTTGACACTGTGCATCCCTTATTCTATTTTTTCTTCTAGAGTCTACTACGCTGCATTGCGTAGTGTAGTGTAACAGGCCCTTAGTCAAAAAAAGAAAACTTGCTGAGATGTGCGATTTGTTGCAAATCTTTTCCTGAGCCTCAAGATTTTTCTGAACCATTGAGGCCTCAAAATTTCATGGTGTTTCAATGGCCCCTGTTTGTTGAAATTTAGAGGGCTTTCCCAAAATATGTCAACAAAGAATACGAAATACCATAGAGGTAAAGACGACAACATGATCATCAGCCACTGCTTAGATGTCGTTCTGTTAAACCTAGAAGTGTGAGGGTGGGAGGCATAAGGAGTATAGGAGGGATCTTAAAGAAGTGAGAGGGGGCAAGTTCAGGGAAGACTCAAGTATGTGAACAAGAAACTTCACAAACATGTCATTAGGCATCTTCTTGCGGGTGTTTTCCCAAGAGGTTATGCTAGTATACTACATATGAAGGGCTCACATGGATGAGTTGTGTTATGCCCGTGTGGCTTGGATGAGTTGTTTTACATCCATTTTACCTAGCTTTACCTTTTTTTTAAAAGGATGCTTTCCATGAGGCAATTTGTGTTACACAAATCCATGGATGATTATCACATGCGAAAGAGTTCTTGTATGCTCACATTCTGTACAATTAGGAGGAAAGGGTAAAGGCAGTTGTAGGGATATAGGAAGAAGAAAGTGAGATAGGTTATTTGATGGAGGGAAAAAGAAAGGGTCTGTACTCCCAAGTAGTTAGGCTAGTCTAAGTAGCCACCTCAGAACGTCGTGATGCTTTGTCTCTAAGTGAGTGCATTTTTGAACAACGTTATCATAGCAAGTAACCTGCAAAAGATGACAGAGAACATAGAGCAAAATAAATTGTTCTAATCACTAGGGAGGATGTTGAAACAAGTGCAGTCCAAAGTGAAAAGGAGAGTGTAGGCCATGGAGAAGGGATGATAGCAAGAAGAAAGGGTCCCTTTGTTGATGTCGTAGTTCAGGAAGTCACCATCGATAGCTAGATTCATCTTGCCCAATCGACTGCGCAAAGAACTAGTCAGATGAATCTACTAAGCCAGAGTCTTGTAGTGATGATGGGTGGAGGCCAATGAGGCTATGGGTGACCATAGTTTCCTTGGGACCCTAAGTCATGAAGTTGACCCCAGGAGTTGCAACTATAGAGTGACTATCGTAGCGACATCTCCTAGGGGTTAGTACTATGTGTTTTGGCATATCCGAGGAATCAGTAGGATGCCAGTAGGGTAGTAGTGTTGCATCTATTCTAATGCATTACCCATTCCATTTGGTAGGGATGTAGTGCAAGAGTGATCATGCTCACTTGCTTCATGGATTGTCTATTGGAAGATTCTAGTTTTAAGTCCTGGTGGACCATTGTTGCTGGTTTTAAGTCTCAGTAGACCGTGGTCCCAGTTTAAAGTCTTGGCAGACTGAAGCCTACTATTTTTATGTTGTAGCAGATGATGGAAGAGTTGGTTTATGGTCCTAGCAAACCATGTTGTGGGTGTCAATTTTGTTTCATGACCCAGGGACAAGTCTGTGCTGGTTTAGCATCTTAGCAAACGGATGCTTACCTTGCTAGTTTTATGTCATGGAAGATGGTCAAAAACTTTGTCAGTTTAGCGTCATGGTGGACGTGTGCAAGAAATGCCAGTTTTATGTCGTAGTGGACATGTACAACACTACTAGTTTTACATCATAATAGACATTTTTTACCTTGAATTTGAGTTGAGTCGACGTCTAGATGTGGTACCGCTTCATATATATATGATTCACCGGGTTCAAGATTTCGTTGTCGTTGATGTCTACTAGCCTGAATGCTCTATTGCCATAGACATTGACAACCAGGAAAGGGCCTTCCTAGCTTGGAGAGAATTTGCCCACTGGTTCATGAATGGCATTGAGAACTAGGTTCCCTTTCTTGATCGATCGTTGATGCAAGTTGTGATGATGCTTCTGTTTCTTCCTGTCTTAATACATTTCGATGTTGTTGAGTGTTTTGATGTGTTTCTCCTCTACTAAGTCTATGTCCACAATCCTGGACTTGTTGTGTTGAGTCTCATTTATAACCATGGAGAGGACCATCTGAAATGAGGGAACCTGTAGTTCCAGGGGTAACACTCCTTCATATCCGTAGATTAGGTTGTAGGGTGTCCTACCGGTAGCTGTTCTACATGTCATACGATAGGCCCATAGCACACAAAGGATTTTTTCATGCCATCATTTTTTGTTTCTTCTGAACATCTTCTTTAGTAAATTGATGACCACCTTGTTTGTTGCCTCTACTTGACCATTTGCTTCTGGGTAATAGGATGAGGAAAAAGATTTCTTGATACCAAGGTTACTACAGAAAGATTTGGTCTCGATACTACTAAATTGTGGCCCGTTGTCAGTCACAATAGTCATGGGAAGTCCAAACCTAGTTACTATATTGTCCAAGATAAAATGGCAAACCTGTCGAGATGTAAAATTTCGTAGGGAAATAGCCTTGACCCACTTCGTGAAGTACTCGGTGGTGGTGATAATGAAGCTATGTCCTGCATAAGACTTAGGTGCGATGGGACCTATGATGTCTAGTCCCCATTGTTAGAATGGCCATGTAATCTATGTAGTATGCAATTCAGTTGGTGACACATGTATTAGATTTGCTTAATGTTGGAATGTGTCACATGTCTTAACCTTGGTAAGGCAGTCTCTTTCCATGTATCGCCAGTAACATCCCAAGCGTTTGATTTTAGCAACCATGGCTCATGGGGCTATGTGTCCTCTACACAATCCTTCATGGACTTCGCTAACTATTCTTTACGCTTGGTCATTATTAATGTAGGTTAACAATACTCCATCAAAAGAGACTCTACATAGAGTACTATCTCCTATGATAACGTATTGCATGGCATGCTTGTGAACTATGTCTTTTTGTGCAGGTGTTAACTCGTGCGGTGGTTCTCCATGTAGAAGGTAGGCTTTAATGTTATCATACCATTATGGCATTCCACTCGTGCTTAGAAAATAAATTTGTGCTGCTTGAATGATAGGGTCTGTACATTCCATCATTAAAGCAGGCTAGGTGGAAAAAAAATGTGGTGGCATGCTTAAACCTAGTGTGGCTAGTGCATCGGTGATAGTGTTCTCATTACGTGGCACATGTTGTATGTCAGTTGTCATGAATTTTCTTAGGAGATCTTTAGCCATATCGTAGTAGGGTTGCATATGTATAGCTTTGCAGGAGTAGACTCCTGTGATTTGATTGATGACGAGCATCGAATCACCTCGAATTGCCAGATGTCGAACATTGAGTTCCTTAGCTATCAACAATCCCCTAAGGAGCCCCTTGTATTCTACCACATTGTTCATACAAGGAAATGCCAGGCAGTAAGCCAATGGGCAAACATCTTTAGGGGAGAGCATAATGATGGAGGCAGCACTACTGCCTCTAGTAGTTGAAGCTCCATTGAAGTATAATGGTGCTTCGAGGCCTATCAATATAGGGCTTAAACTATGTACATGTTCATCAGGAAACTCAGGCTCTATCATGGCTTGATTATTAATAGGTGATGTTACAAGTTGGTCAGCTATGGCCTGGCCTTTCATGGATGATTGGTTGATGTAGTGCAAGTCAAATTCAGCTGTGATGGCCTTCCAACAAGCTATCTGGATGCTCTTGTATAAATTGTTTGTGATGGCTCGCAGAATGTTGTTCTTGCAGATTATATTGACCTGGCTATGGAAAATATAGTACCTACATTTTTTTAGTGCAAACACCAATGCTAAACAGTTATGCTCTACTTCATTGTACTGTGTTTCATAAGAAAATAGAGCATGACTTAGATAACAGATGAGAATTTTTGAGTCGTCGTCCCTCCTTTGACACAACAACGTAGCTATGGATGCCTTTTAGCTTTTCAATTATATGTAGAAAGGTTGATCCCTTTGTGGCAGGAAAACTGTTGGCAAATGTAACAGCTCTTTCTTCAGATTGTCAAATGCATGTTGGCAGTTCTCCGTCCATTCAAAGTTAACCCCTTACCTGAGTAGATGATGCATAGGGTGTAATTTGTCTATTAACTTCAAGATGAACCTCCTGATAAACTATAACCTACCTTGCAACCCACATAGTTATTTGAGATTTATAGGTAGTGCTAGATCAATGATTTCTTTAACCTTTTTGGGGTCGACTTGGATGCTAGTCTCTGGTACCACAAACCCCAACATGCGCCTGGCTTTGACTTCAAATATGCATTTTCTTGGGTTGAGCCATAGGTCGTGCCTAAGAAATCATTTAAGGATTAACTCTAGGTCTTCTGAGTGATCTTTTGACTTCTTAGATTTGACAGCTATGTCATCTATGTAGTCGTTTAGTCTCTCTAAGAGGTAATCATTAAAGATGTATGTCATGGCCTGTTGATAAGTTGCTCTAGCATTTTTTAACCCAAAAGGCATCATGGTGTAACAGAAAGTTCCCCAGGGGTCATGAAAGTTATAGTCAGTTGGTGTTCTAGGTTGATACGAATTTGATTATAGCCTAAAAAGCCATCCATAAAGGATAGTAATGCGTGGCCAGCTGTTGTATCGAGAAGTTGGTCGATACTCGGTAAAGGGAAGTTGTCTTTAATTGTTTCCTTGTTCAGATCATGTAAGTCTATACAAATGCGTATTCCTCCCATTTTCATAGAGACAACTACAATGTTTGAAACCCAATCTGAGTAATCGACCACATGAATGAAACCAGCCTGATATAGCTTAGTGATTTCATCACGCACTGCCAGCATGATTTCTAGCTTAATATTTCATGCTTTCTGTTTAACTACTTTGATATGTGGATTGAAAATTATGTTGTGTTGTATTAGTCGTGGGTCTAAACCCGACATGTCTTTGTACGACCATGTGAATACTGCAATGTTATTTTGAAGCACTCGAAATATTTTGCTCTACATTTGTTGGTGAAGAAGGGAACTAACCTTCAAAGTTTTACTTTCTACTTTGTGCGTAACCATAGGGATCTTAGTTAGGGAATCCTTAACCACATCAACAGCCTCCAGGTTTAGCATTTGTGCCAAATGTTTTGGCCAATCTGGGGATGCTTCTGAGGCTGCTATGATTATGTCACAAAGGGAAGCATCAGTTCCTATTAGCACATGGTTGAGCTATCTAATGGTTTCCTCATATGGGCCCGTTAGGGCTAGGAGTGCGAGTAAAACTATGTCCATTTTGCAAGTCAACCTATAAAACTTCCAAGAATGAAAATTGTTATATTTTTTTTTTATTTTCTGTTGAAACGATAGAAGGTTTTCTAGAGATGAGTGTCAAAAGGTTTCCATTTTAAGGTCTTAGCGGAACTTTACCATATATGTGGTTTGTGAGAAAGTAGTAAGCCTGATTTCCTAGATGTTAGTGTAAGACTTCTACGAACTATGATGAAAGATGTGACATGGCATGTCTAGCATGTCAAAGTAGCTTATTTGAATTTTTGTGCACACCGTAGTTAATGTGACCGAATTATGAGACGATAAGCTATGCATTAGTTTAGGGTCTTTTGGACTATAATCGATATGATATCTACAAGATTAATGTTGCGATCTTCATGCTTCATGTTGCACTACCATACCTGCATTTTCGGGAAAGTTCTGCATTGATCAGACATGGAAAAAACATTACATTTATAAGTCAATGGTTCATCGTCAAAGCAGATTGTAAACATTGTGAATTTGAATTTGGCTATAGTAGAAGGAAACTAGAAGGAAGGTGTAAGAAGATGAGTTTGCGAAGGTTTTTTAGTCATAACCATGGCACCGAAGATCAAAGGAAAACATGAAAAATTGGAAAATATTGATGAACTGCAGGAAAGTTTGTAGTGGGTTTCAAAGGCTAGGGTCAAAATGCGGGAGGCTACTCCACTTGCCTGGTAGGTCACCTTTTATCCTTCTATGTGACTATTATTTTTGTTGTTATGGTGTCGCAATTGTATTTGTTTCGAAGATGTGTATTGTGTTGGGCGTTGATGCCTGGTTGCGTGGGCTAAGCTATTGTAGTTTGTAATATTACCGTTATTACCATTGTCAGAGATAGACCTTGTACTATCGCAAGGGTTTGGGTGACCTCGAGCAATTACTATGCAAATGCAATGCATAATTGAAGGTGTCCATGTATTGTATCCTTATGTAGTGTAAATAGGATTCTGTTGTCTCACCCGTAATGGTTTCATGTTACGCTGGGACAATATGTAGTGTTTCTTTTATCGCTGTTGTCAAGGACAAACCTTGCATCGTCACAAGGGTTTGAACGATTTTGGTAATGCATTTCTAGCGTAACCTATGATTTCCTGGGAGTCAAGGTAATGAAACTCTAGTGTTGCATAATGGATTTTTTTTAGCCTTTTTTACTTGTTTTGCTCTTATGTCATTAGTATGTCTACATTGCTGTTTCTAATGGTAGTATGTTTCATTGTAAAGGATTACACTAAAGCCCATCCTAATCATCTTGGACATTGTGCGCATTTTGTGCTATTTACATGTCCCCATGGCCAATGTTCCTCCTCCTCATGCTTGTGTAAAGGAGGAGGTGGTTTGATTCCGAAGAGGCACATGGGAGATTTTGCAGTTTTTGTTGCGTAATTTTAGCATAATTATTTGGTCACATCTATCAGCTGAGACAACAGATGTCATTCTAGAGATTCTATTGGTTGGATCAATGCAGAGCATGTTGACATTTCTAGTGGATGGCTCAATCAAAACCATGTGGGTGCTAGACAACGAACAGAGCAACAAGGGTTTGAGGAGTTTATCTTGGATCTGGGAGATGCCTAGGTTTAATTGTTATCATGCCTACAACACTTTGTTCATGGCTCATCATCTTAGGACATACTTCTAGAATCCACTGCATTTTGTATTATGCAGGGGGGGTAAGTGTTTCCATGGCGTTATGATATGCTAACTGAAACACCACAAAAATTTGGACCTAACACTTTCAGACAAGAATCGAGCTAAGTCATGATGCTTCCCAACATGACCAAAACTTGTGAACTTTACAAACAACATCAACCGGAGTCAAATCAAGCAAGTAAAAGTTTCTCAAGATTCATTGGAGGCTATGTCAACATCTGGCAATAAGAACTGCAAGTTCCAAGCTCAAAACACTTAGTGTTAACTAAGTATATTTCTTGCACACAGGCGTGCACACCTAGCGTGCAGCAACTTTTGGGCCCCAAAAACTCACTAAAAAAAGCTAGAAATGAAGGTTTGGACTCCTTGGGACCTTCCCCAAGGCCCCTAGTAGCTCTCAGGCTCTTCAAAATCAAGTTTTGGGCTCCAAATGATGGGTTTTCATGCCTGCACACTGGCCTGCACTCCCAGCGTGCACGCCCAGCGTGTACCATCATAGACAGATCAAAATAGGCACTCAAACCATGGTTTTCATAGGAAATTAACTTCCATAATTAGGGAAACCATCATGCATCATCTTAGGCTCCAAAAAATAAAGTTTTAACCTTGAAAAGTGGCAATTTCATGCCTATACGCTTGCCTGCACGCCCAGCGTGCAGCCCTGCATGCACCACTTTGAACAAGGTTGATCAGGAATTTTAGGCAAGATTTTGACATGGAGTCCAACCTCAAGGCATGGTCAATGAATCTACAAGTCCATAGGATCTAGAGACATCAATTTTTTGCATCAGAAGGGTGATTCTTGGCCCTGCATGCCCAATGTGCACGCCCGACGTACATCACAACATGCACACTAGAAACATGTCCAAAAATCAGCCAAATCAAGGTTAAATGAGTCCAAAATCCATAGGCAGCATCCTCAAGACATCAAGCATCTAGATCCATGCTTAAAAACTAGCATCACAATTTAAAATTTGGTCAAAAATTCTTCATTCTTATCCACACGTTGTCCAGTGTGTGGGGCATATATGCCCAGCATGTACACGCTAGCATGTTGCACACTTGTAAAAGCTTCATTCTTTTGCACCCGGTCGATGCTCCACATGACACCTGATCTGAAATATCAGCATCCCACAGCCAATCATCCCATCTCAGATCCAAATTTAACACCCAAACTTGTACAAAAACCTAGATTTTTGACTAGATCAGGGTTCGAAAATTCAGAAAATCTGGGCAAAAAGTTTGGCAATCCACACTTAAAGCATCGATAACAGCCACCTTGCATGCTGAGCATATAGCCTTCATGCTATGGTTGGAGCCCAAACTTGCATACCATCACCCCTCTACATCCATTGGGGCTCTTCGTCTACCTTGTGTCAGATTCACAACTGCGTCTAGACCAGTGCATTGTAATTTTCATTATGCAATAATATTGCTGTATTCTTTGGCCAAGATTTGTTATAGTTCTCATTTGTTCTTGCATTTTTGGCTAATATTTGTTACAATTTTCATTCTTATTTGTTTATCTCTTGTTTACATTCTTGCACGCTTGCATTTTGGTTTACATTTATTACACCATTTACATATAACCTAGTGTATTGTGGATTGGCATACATTTGGGGAAATCCTTGTCTGATCTGCGTGCGGACTACCTAAGGTACTCTACCTTCGTTAGTTCCAACTTGTCCTCAAGTGAAGGTAGGGTCTTTTGTTCCTATCTACGGATCTCTTGGGGCCTTTTTCATTCCAGTTGGACATCAACAATTTCAGACAGTATAGAAAATGGCGCCAGAAGGAGGGCCTAAAGTTGCTTAAATCTACTCTAATCCACCATTCAAATCTTTCAAATCTACACCCTTTTTAGCCAGATCTACTGCAATCTCAATGTGTATATGTTGTTTAGCCTATATGCTATTTAGCATGCTATCCACTCTACCTGTACACTAGCTATTCATCTTGTACTCTGGTTGTTGAAGCCAGTATGCTGGGATTTAGGTGTACGCTGTGTAGACAAGTTGCGCACTGTCAGACTTAGGAGTACACTATGTAGACAGGATGCACACTACTAGAATTAGGTGTACGCTATGTATATAGGATGCATGCTACCAAACTTAGGTGTACACTATGTAAACAGGCTGCACGCTGCCAAACCTAGGTGTACACTGTGTAGATAGGCTACATGCTACCAGACTTAGGTGTACGTTGTGTAGACAGGCTGCATGCTACCAGACTTAGGTGTACGCTATGTAGATAGGCTGCACACTACTATACTTAGGTGTACGCTGTGTAGACCAGCTGCATGCTGCCAAACTTAGGTGCACACTGTGTAGACAGGCTTCATGCTGCAGGTGTATGCTAACAAGTATACCCATTTCATACTTGGCCAAATTCTCACCTATACACTGTCTCCCATCTACCTTGATACACTTACGAACTTTTTATCATGAATACTACCAACACCAATGTTTCAACCAAGTGCACTCTAGATATCATTGGCCCCACAACAATGCCGATACCCATCATGCAACCCATAGGGGCCCACAGTGAGGTCAACCACTGGGGGGACCTCGCCGATCGTTTAGACTGCAGGGGAAGAATCCATCATTTAACATCATAACATAAGAATAGTACAATTTTATATGTGTAAAGATCCAAGCTAGCTTGGCAATAGATCAAACTAAACTGGAGGCTTAGAAATAGTATGATCTGGTCAATAAGGGAGGACATGAGTTCATCCCCTCCCCATATGACATCATCCCTCTCCCAGAGCACTACTCCAAGCTCATCTCACAGCTCCTCCTAGCAAGGAGTCAGACCCTAGACTAGTCCATGCCAAATCCCCAATTAGAAGAGGAGGATGACTTTGCTGCTCAGTCCGAACACGAGGAGTCATACCATACTCTCAGTCCGCATACTTACGTGAACTCGCTATTCCACCCTTTCACAGGGAAGACTATGTCCCTCCATTCATTTAAAACCACTCAACCACTTGTTCCTCAACAGGAAGCATCCACTCTTATTCCCACTCTCCCTGTGATCAATACCCAATTCAATATTCCCATCTCCACTATTCCTCCAGTCACTACGTTATCCCCCCTCTTACAAGTACATCCCCAACAACACCCCCCTCAAAATAATGTAGGAGTGACCTTCCCACCCCAAGTGATTAGGATGTCATCTATGATACCCACTTCTACATCCACTCACTATATACCACAAATTCAATTCCAAGGGACACCCTTCACCACTTCAACTCAACAAGTTTAGGGTGTTCCTTCATAAATCATGACTGGACAGTGGTCCATGACTGGCATGCAAGCGCATTGACCCCCTCATTACAACATACTGCCTCCTACAATTCCACCCATGAACATCCCTCAAATACCATAGCAACAACAACAACAACCCTTTCCTTACAGTATGTCACCCTTAATAGTGCCTACCATGAATATTCTTCAAGCACAACCTCAGACCACTCAACTTTCCTCTTTTCCGTCCACCATACAACAATCTAACTTTCATATTGCACAACATAACCCACCTATCATGTCACCTTGTGCCCAAGACTGGGCCAAAGCTAAAAAGTTGATGTAAGAACTCAGTGATGAGGTAAAACACCTCAAAACAATTAACAACGAAGAGCTTAAAGTATTAGAATTTTACCAAGAAGATCCTATTAGCTCTTTGGTACCACTGTTGACCCTGCCCAAAGGAGTTTCTTTGCCTTAACTAACCAAATACAATGAAGAAGGGGACCCCAACATCCATATGGTCACATTTAGACTAGAATGTTTACTACTTCTGGCATGGCCCCATGTAATGTTATGTGTTTTTACCATGTCCCTCACTGGGAGAGCTTTACACTGGTATCAAGCCTTGCCTCATAACTTCATATCCTCTTTGGAGGATCTCCTACACTAGTTCATTACCAGGTTTAAATACAACCTGAAACTTGAAGCAACCGTGGATAGTCTGATACAGGTAAAACAAGCACCGCTCGAACTGGTACAAAGGTTTATTTAGAGATGGAGTGTTGTGCTAAATGAACTTCATGAACTAATCCTTGAAACATATTTACTCACCATCCTAAAGGGAGCCATAAATGATTTCGTGAAATCTAAACTGTACTATTTGAATGCATGTACTCTAAGCCAAGCTTTCATACAAATAAAGAACATAGAGGAGGCAGCCCAAAATAGCCATGACCCTACTTAATTAGCCTTTAAAAATCAACATACTAAAAAAGACAAAGAAAAGGCTAAGGAAATAGTAGTAGTAGTAGTAGAAACTCAACAGACAAGTACAAAACAACAAGGTAAACCACCAGCCACCCCTACTAGCTATACTAGACCTACCCCTGCTGCTACACCCAGACCGTCCACATCACAAAATGCTACACAAAGTTATGCAAGAAACTTTGAGAGGAGAAACCCCTCTCAATACACACCATTTCCCATGAAATCGTCGTAATTATTTGACCAACTCTTGAAAGCTGGGCTAATGAAACATAAACAATTATCCCCCACAGCAATTCAAAGACATGATCTATTCAGTGAATTGGTTGAGAACCTAAGGTTGGCGACACCGGATGAGCCCCCAGTTCCAAGAGGCTTTAGACTAGACCATTTTTATGAGTACCACTACCGTAATGGACATGACACTGACTATTGTTTCACCTTGAAACAAGATATTCAACGAATGATTGATGGAGGTGAAATCACTTTTGATGAGGCCAACCCAGTCAAACCACAAAACCAGTCCATGGGCATATATAAAGATCCCCTAAACACCAAAGAAGTGCCATATACAATTAACACCATTGATGTAGATAATAGCTATGAAACACCAAAGAACCCCTTCGCAATTCATGTTCCCCCTATGGCACAAACGTCACCTCAACCTTCATATCCCCCACACGACCCTCCTACCCCACAAACACCATTGGCCATCCGAGTACCTCCCATAGTGGCAACAGCGCAGGTACCACCACAAACCAAACTATTTTTTGTTCATATGCCCCCTGCTGATACAACTGCTAATGTGACACCATCAAACCGGCCCACTCCCTTCGTGGTTTGGGTGCCACGGGTGGTTGTTACAACAGAGGCACGAATTGCAAATCACCCAATCCCATTTGTGGTCAAGGTGCCTAAATACCTCGATACTCATTAGACACAAGCCAATCCTTCCCCATTCATCATTCGAGTCCCGAAACAAACCATGCTCCGATCCCAAATGTTCCCACATAACCCACACGAGAATGCCTGGTAGATAGGCTCACCAAGAAACATTTGGAGAAGGAACATTCGGCAAAGGAACGTCAATGCCTTGCATTGGGACCCCCAAAACAAACTTCGTTAAGTGCAATACCTATGGCTCTGTATAACAACAAACTAAACATGAGTAACAAAGAGGAAAAATCAAGAATGCAACACATATTAAACCCAACGGCCATGAAAAATAACACGAAAGTTACCCCATGCGAGATACAACTGTTAGGTCCAATGGATCAAATGACCATGGACAAGATTATACCCAATGGTAAGGACCTAGATAACTCTCTAACATAGGTTACACAAGCCCTTAAACAAAATAATACATCATTAAGCTTGTATGACCTCATATTGACCTCACTAGTTCATCGTAAAACCTTAGTACAAATGTTAACTTCGATCCCAGTTAGCAAAAACCTACCCCCAAACGAACCCTCTATAGATGCAGTAATGTCTACATGACAAGGATCCAAAACTAAATCATTCATATTTCACCCTGAAAACATTAAGATCAATGAGAAAACTGGAGACATCACCCAAAAACCCGTGTTTATAACCATATGAGTCAATCAGTTCCAAATACGTCGAGTACATGTAGATGATGAAGCAGCCACAAACGTGGTACCTTATCCCATCATTGAATAGTTATGGCTTATAGAATTAATTAAACCGATGACTACGACCTGCTTGAATTCATTTAATGGTTCACAAGTAGTGGTCAAACATACATTGACCTTGGATTTCATAGTAGGGGATCGATTCCCCACATCTGCAAACTTCGTGGTTATTGATGAGATGCCCGAATTTAACCTAATCCTAGGATGATCCTGGTTAGCTCAACTAAAAGTAGTGTCTTCCACCATTCATCAAGAGATTCAGTTACCCTATGAGGGGGGTGAAATCATTATCCATTGATATGCTACTACATCCACCATCTCATCTCACATGGAGGCAAATCAAGGCTCTGAAGTTAAATTTGAGGAACCTGAACAAGAAGACATGTCACATGAGCATGATCTTGAGAAAATTTCCAAAAAAACTATACTAAAAGAAACAAACAAAACCAAAAGTGATGACCAACCCATAAAACATGACCCCTTAAAAACCAAGGAAACACCACCTAACCCAGAAACATCCAAGGATACTAACTCAGAGCTTACTCGGCCAGACTTCTCCTGGTTAGAGCTACCATTCAACATAATTAGCGAAGGAGATGCCAAGTATCAGATCATGCCCATTAAACGCACTCCTAACATAAAAATGAAAAACATCAAAAATTTACTAAAGAATTAACAAACTACAATAGTGTGCAATGACGTTAAACAACGATCGTCCAAAATGAAGATAAACTATGCAGGTCCGGAATGATATTAATCTATCACATATATATAATGACATAAAACAAGCCATGGTCAGAAATGGATGGTTTACATCAAAATCCATGGTATCAATTGATATCCCTCCTATTTATTGGTGGCCCAAAATGGCTTTAAACTAGAACGATCACGTTTTAGTCCATCATGACTTTAAATAGACACACACATACATATGGGCTGAAATGGCCTTAAACTAGAGCATGTTTACTTTCGTTTTTCTTAGAAGTTTAAATTCCCAATTTACATAGTATGATTATATCTTTCCAGTACAAGTTAGGCTTTTCTTTATGTCTTCCTTTGGCACAGTTATCGTTTGGGTTACATTTGCACTTTATTTCATGTTTACACTTAAAAAACAAAACAAGTAAAAACACTTTTGCTCCATGTCACTGCATTATTTCTTCTCAACATTCAAAAAATGACAAAATACAAAACAAAACAAAAATTGGAATATGAAAACAAAAAAAATATGTACATAAATATTTAAATGGATGATTACAAAAGTTAGCCAAGTTTATGCATCTGCTCATATATAACTCAACTCAAATAAAAAAAACAATTTCTATTTACAACCCATAGAACTAATAACAACATGCCAAATTCAAGAACTAAACATCAGGATCAGGAGGGGCTTTCTCCTCAAGTTCTCTTGCATCATGAGTTTTCCCTCCATTGGGGCCACCTTCCTGGCCACCATCATCACCATGACTCTGTAAAAAGAAAAAGAAAATAATTAACTAATTAACCAATAAATAAAAATGGAAGGTAACATTTTCTACGAAAAATGAATAAAATGTTACAAGTTTAAACTACTTACTGAAGAGGATCCCCTTAGACCAAACTCTAGCTGACGAAGGATTTCTTCTTTAGGAAGACTTGTCCAGTCAGTCCCATCTAGGCCTAGATCAACATTGGCTAAGGCCTTCCCTTTGTCCATAGCAGACCAAGTAGGATGCTTAAGAGGAAACTTGCCTACAGAAATCTTCCCAGAAGCTGTGGTGATTACTCTCTTGGGAAATTCCATCTCTACCACAGTGTGCCTAGCAAAGGCATCAAATGAAGACCGTAGGCCTAAACCATCTACAAACATCTCTAGTTGACACTTTTCTATGGATATCTCCTTTAATGATTTTTTATAATGGTGCTTATGATTCTTCTCATCTTGGCCCCATTTCCTCACCTTAGAAGAAAAAGCTTTCCAATCCTGACACTTGAGATTCTACAAGTCAATTTGTGCCTTCCACTCTACTAGCTCTTGAGTCATAGTCACTTGGCGGTTCAATAGATTCCAATATCTAGTATAAGTAATTTCGGAGGTTCACCAAGAATGATCACCTATCAACCTAGTAGAGGCAAACTCATAGCATGACTTAAAGTCATCTTGTTCTACTGATAGTTTGACGATCTCTTTCTCTGTTGCCTGAATTCGCAACCATAGCTTTTCGATGGAACACCTACAGGTCCAAATAGACTTGGAATTTTGCACAACACATTCTGCCACATCATCATAGATCTATCTTGGCACTTACTTAATTTCTGACAGTAGTTCAAGTAGAATATCAATACAAATGGCCTCGGATGGATCCGAATTCAGTTTAGTGCCTATCAATATAAGGAGAATTTGCATTAGACATCGGACAGTAGAAATAGATGTGAAAATAAAAAGACTCAAGATGTTTAAAACGTAAGTACCTATTTCAGGATGAGCTTGTTGGATGTAATCAACTACCTCATTGACAATACCAATGACAAAATCCATTTTACTTGGCATTTCAATCCAAGTAAATGGTTCATGTATGGGAGACGAGCCAATTTCGATGGTCGTTTCCATTGGAATCTTCATTGTATATATCTACATCTTGTAGCGACAAAAAATAACATCTACATCTTGTAGTGACAAAAAATTAAAGTCAAAACTCTAAATAACAGAAATGAAATGACTCAAAACTCAAATAAACATAATAATGAAAACATACCAAAATCCCTCTCTTCTCCTGGATTCGGAGGAGTGTCAAATTTTAACCTTCCTGCAAAGAAATCATCAAACATCTTGTCAGCTTCAGCTTGTTCACCAGCGAGATCTTTTTCCATGGTGACTTCTTCTCCTTCTCTTGTTTCTTCCCTCATAGGAACATGAATTTCTATCTTGTCATTACCCACCTCTTCCTCCTCATCTTGGTTGGTTGGGACCTCTTCCTCCTCTATGATTGGTGCTAACCCCTCTCTTCTTACTTCAGCCATTGGCTTTGATGACATTCATAAGTTCACAAAATAAAAATAGGATAAAATGAAAATAATAATAATTATAATAAAATAAGGATAAATGAACGAATCAGGCTTACTTACCCTGTGTAGGTATTTTAAGCCGTATGCGTTTCACCTTTGGTTCATCTACAACTAGAGCAACCTCTCTAGAGCACTTAGGTCTCTGAACTATAAATTTCACCTTCCTGATTGTCTCTTTGATTACTTGATTGGCCCTCATAGCAGTATAGGGCACACCATCTGGCTCCGACCCTGCGCTATCACACATGTGAATTGAATGAACAGAGGATCCCACATTGTAACAGAGACTAGTTCATCAATCCCTTCGGGAGCATCTTGAGATTTGGTCACCTCAAACAAGTGGCGAATCCATGGGTAGGATATTTGGCCATGATTGTACCATCTGAAATTTTCGGTCTCCGGTTGGAAGGAAATAGAGACCGTGGGATCACTAGACACACACAGAAGATCCTACCTTTGCTTGAGGGCGAGTTGGAATGCACAAAGATAGAGTACCTTGGGTGGTCGGCACACAGATCAGACAAGGATTTCCCTAAACGTACACCAAAGTGCTATACACTGGGTTATCCATAAACAACGTAACAAGCATGGATCAGAGCGTAAATAGCATAATGGACGTGAACAGAGTGTAGACATAAACAAACGTAAATAGAGTACATGCAATAATTAATGCAAATAGTAAATGATTTTGGGAAGAAATGTAACAATGGAATTATAGAATGAAAGTACAATGCACCGGTCTAACACAGTTGTGACTAGAACACAAGGTAGATGAAAAGCCTCGTTGGATGGAAGGATGACTGTGGGCTGGTTCACACTGTAGGCACGACGTAGAGGTTGTCTGCTCAGGATACAGGATTTTCTAGCGTAAATGGTTTTGTGCTTTGGTTCGTAGCATCTCTGCTCTCTCGTGTTTTCTCTGAATGTTTGCCAACCAACCTAGATCTAGTGAAAAATGGGGCTTTTATATAGGTTTTTGACGCTAGACTCGGGTTGGATGACACGTGGTGCATTGACCGGGTGCAAGATCATAAAATTTACAAGTGTAAAACATGTTACATTTGTTGGGCGTATACGCTGTCTAGCGAGTGTAGACTCTGGGTGTATACGTCGGGCATATATGCTGGATGTGCTGGGCATATACGAACTTGGGCATAGATGTTGTGGACGCTGGCATATACGTTGGGCGTATACACTGATGGATGCTGGCCATATATGCTAGTGTGCTGGGTGTATACGATGGGGCGTATACGCTGATGTGTTAGGCATATACGCTGATGATTGCTTCCTTGTACTAATTTTTTCTCTACAGTGTTGTTTCCATGCCGTCTCTGGGGATTTCATTGCTGGGCGTATACATCAGTTGTACCTGCTAAGCGTACATGTGAGGCGCGTACACTAGACGTATACGCTGAGAATGTCGGGTGTATATGTTGTGGATGTCGGGCGTATACGCTGAGACTGCATACTTATTGAAAATCGAGCATTTTAATTTCCGAAGTTGCCATGTTTGCCACCGAGTGTAGCAGTGGTCATCTGTGGGTTGCAGGGACCTACTTCGTGTTGGAGAAGTACTAAGCTCAAAATTTTTGTGGTGTTTCATTGGCCCCTCTTTGTTGATGTTTGGAGGAATCTACTTGAGAAGCGTCGACAAAGAAGTGAAAAACACCACAAGCAACTTGATAGAGACTTTGTCCATTGCCACTTGACTAGATGTCATCGCACTGTGTTCAGTAGTACATGGGATTGGGAAAGTGAAATTTTTAACTGGTAGGAGAATGGGGATTGCAGGGACAAGTAACTACCCAAGGGATTGTGCTTAGTGAAGGGAATGCTCTGATGTGTGGCATGCTGGTCCTTGTCAATAGCCATTATTTAGTAGACTTGGAATCCAAACATGCAATGTACGTTCTCTGGTAAAACAAGACTCTTGGTTAGTGTCCAAGAGGACTTGTTGGCGAGGCCAAAGCCACGTGATGATGCGTTGCATTCTTTGGAGGAACAAGGTCCTTATGTAATGTTTTTAGGGGGAACCTATTGGCAGAGAGCCAAAGCCATACAACTGGGTGTCTCTTGACTATTTTTGACATGAGTACTCAGTTCCAAGACAACTGCCTTCCCGCCTAGGGCTTATGGGAAGTGCCAAGTGTCTCCTCTTTTTTTTTTGAAAAAAATTTTTCTTTGATCTTATACTCATGCTCAAATGCTATGTTGTGTATTACAATTGCTTTAAAGTGTTACAGTGTGCAATAGCGTGCTCAAAGTTTTGAATGTACTGGGTGTATCAAAGGTGTGGCTGAATGGATAGAGAATGTACCGAGAAATGGGGATGTACTAGTGAACGGTTTGATTTAGTCTTGTCATGTGTGCTGTGAACATTGTCCCATCTTGCTGCTTGTAACGAAGTACATTCTTGTGTGGAAACCTCTGAGCATCATCCTGCAAACATAACTCTAAGGAGATAAGAAAACCATGAGTGAATAAGCGATCTTAGACTTACACAGCTATAGATGGAACAAAGACATCGAAGGAGATTTTAGGCACTGTATATAAATGGTAGCAATGTTGGTAGGATTGTCTGATGGCGAGCGATGTAGCAATTCTGATGAATGAATGTGGCTGCAAATTGTGGAACTAGAGATGAACTTGCCAGTTTATAGTCTTAGCAGACTATCATGGGTTATTTTTATGTCATGACCCATTGGACATTGCCCGTTTAGTGTCGTGGCAGACGTTACGTTGCCAGTTTGTAGTCTTAGCGGACCATGAAGAGGCAAACCAGTTTATAGTCTTAGTGGACCCTGGTAGATGCAACTGTGATAGTTTACTATCATGCTGGATGAGTGTTAGTTTATCATCATTGTAGACACTATGTGGTATTGGTTTATCGTCATGATGCCAGGACGAGCTGTGGTATCAGTTTTAAGTCATAATCCAAGATTGTTCTATGGTATCAGTTTACCATCATGATTCCAAGATGAGCTATGGTATCAGTTTTAAGTCATAATCTAGGACTATTATATGGTATCATTTTAGCGTCATGATTCCAGGACAAGCTATGGTATCAGTTTATAGTCGTAATCCCAGGACTTTTCTGTGGTATCGGTTTACCGTCGTGATTCCAGGACGAGCTATGGTATCAGTTTATAGTCGTAATCCCAGGACTCGCACGTATCAGTTTATAGTGCATTTACCAATTGTTCGTGCCACTTTCTCTTACTTTGGGTAAGCATCCTTTTAAGTATTATAATAATCATTTTGTTTTTTGCTTCTGCTTGCCCATTGCTCTGAGGATAATAAGGGGATGAAAATGAGTCTTTGATCCCTAGGCTATTGCAAAAGGTTTTGGTCTTAGCACTGCTAAATTGTGGCCCGTTGTCAGTGATGATTGTCATGGGAATACCAAAGTGGATTACAATATTTTTGAGAATGAAATTGCACACGTGTTTACATGTAGTTTTTTGAAGGGGAGAAGCTTCTACCCACTTCATGAAATATTCTATTGTGGTTATAATAGAACTATGCCCCACAGAAGATGAGGGTGTTATTGGGCCAATAAGGTCCAACCCCCACTTTTGAAAGGGCCACGTAATTTGCGTCGTATGCAACTCATTTGGTGGTACATGTATAAGATTACTATGTTTTTGACAAGTACTACATGTTTTAACCTTAGCGAGATATTCATATTCCATGTGTGGCCAATAGTAGCCTAGGCATCTTATCTTTGTTGCCATAGTTTTTGGTGCTATGTGTCTGCCACATAGTCCTTCGTGTACTTGTTCAACAATGGTTTGGGCATCGGTACTACTAACGCATGTTAGCAATATGCCTTCGTAGGATCTACAACACAATGTGTCCCCTACCAGGGTATACTGCTTAGAACATTTTTGCACTGCATCCTTTTGTGCATTTGTTAGATGTCGTGGTGTTTCGCCGTGTAGAAGGTATTCTTTTATGTCATCATAACATTCTATCGCGCGTGTTGTACTAACAGATGCGATTGGCAATGTGTCAAAAGTATCGGTTATTGGTTCAGCACAACTGGTTATAGAGCTTAGTAATGCATGGAACATGTTTGACAATATGTTTAATGCTAATGTGGCTAACACATTTGCAATGGTGTTATCATTTCTAAACATGTGCTGCACATTGATGTTTTCAAATCGCCTCATTACGTGTTTTGCCAGATCATAGTATGGTTGTAAATGTTGGGCTTTGCATGTGTAAACATCTGTGACATGGTTTAAGACTAGTTGTGAGTCTCCTCTAACTACAAGCCATGTGATGTCTGAAGCCAGTGCTATCGCGAGACCTCTAAGGAGACCTTCATACTCTGCTATGTTGTTGGTGCAACGAAAGTTGAAACGATAAGAAAAAGGTCAGATCTCCCCAGAGAGATAGGTGATGACAGTGGTAGCACTTCCCCCTCGAGAGGTGGATGCTTCATCAAAGTTTAGAATGACATCGTAGTCATTGGGCACTATGTCTATTGCACTTATATTCTCATACGGGAATTCGGGCTCTATTGTCGCTTGATCGTGTGTTGGTGACGTGGCCATTTGATTTGCTATGGCTTGACCCTTAACTGATGATTGCGCTATGTAATGTAGGTCAAACTTAACTATCATGGCTTTTCAACGGGCTATTCGACTTGTTTTGTAAATGTTTCCTGTTATGGCCCTTAGCACATTATCCTTGAAAATTATGTTAACTTGGTTACGGAAGAGGTAATGTCGCCATTTTCTCAAAGAAAATACCAAAGCTAAACATGACCTCTCCACGTCATTGTACTTCTTCTCATGGGAAACTAATGCATGGCTTAAGTAATATACAGTAACTTCAGTTCGGTCATCTTGTTTCTAGCAAAGCATAGACGCAATTGACGAATCCAAAGTAGTGAGGTAGATGTAAAATAGTTTATCATTTTGAGGTGGATAAACCATGGGTAGTCGGGCAAGTGCCATTTTAATGTTATCGAATGCTTCTTGGTACTTTAGAGTCCATTCAAAATGGATGTTTTTACATAAGAGGTGGTTCATAGGTTTTAGTTTGTCTATCAGTTTTTCTATGAAGCACCTAATAAACTGTAATCTACCTTGTAAACCTCAAAGTTCGGTAAGGTTGCTTAGTGGTTTCAGGTTTGTTATGGCCTTGACCTTATCGGGGTCTACTCGTATCCCTGCTTCTGAGGCTATAAATCCAAACATTTTTCTTGTCTTAATGCTGAAGACACATTTCTTTGGGTTAAGCCTTAGTTCATACTTTAAGCAACGTTTTAGTACTAGATCAAGGTCTTGTACATGTTGTTCTGATGTTTTTGACTTAACCACAATGTCATCCATGTAGTCTTTGAGCGAGTGTAACATGTAATCGCTAAAAATGAATGTCATCACTATTTGATACGTGGCCCCAGTGTTCTTGAGATCAAAGGGCATCATTGTATAACAAAAGGTTCCCCACGTTGTCATAAAGGTTGTCCGAAGCTGATGCTCCGGGTTGATGCGTATTTGATTGTATCCCGAGAAGCCATCCATAAAAGACAATAAGGCATGCCCAGCAGTCAAGTCAACAAGATGATCAATGCTGGGTAGGGGAAAATCAACTTTTATGGTTGCAACGTTTAAATCCTGGAAGTCAATGCATAAGCAAATGCTTCTATTTTTCTTTGGGACAATGACCATGTTGGATACCTACTCGGTATAATTAACAGCCTAGATGAAACCCGCTTGCCAATGCCACCTCGAGTTTAACCTTTCGTGCCTTTTGTTTTATTGGCCTTAACTTTGGATCAAGGATAATGTTATGCTGGACAATTTGAGGATCTAATCCGGGCATGTCTGTGTAAGACCAAGCGAATGCTTTCATATTTTTCCTAAGCACGTCCTCAATGTTTTTGGCTAGTTGCAGTTTTAGTAGTGTGCTTAATTTTAATATTTTAATTTCCCCATCGGGCATGGTGATGGGGGTTTTAGCCAATGGGACTTCGGTGATATTTTCGGCTTCTATGTCAAAAGGCTTTGTCATGCCTTTGTAGTTCTCTATTTTTTGCTATGTTGAGGCTATGACTGCGTCATCTATTGATGAATTTAAATGGATGAGGTTTATGTTAACGTCTCTTGCAATTTTTCCATATGGTCCATCAATGATTAATGGTGCGGTTAAATGCTGGCAATCCATTGAGCTTGCTCCTACCAATAAATAGAGAGCCGAATGAGCTAACGAGTATTGTTTTGTGTTCTTTGGTCATTTTAAATTATGTGTACATGCATGATGGTGGATTATCGTCACACTGGGATGCATGGCAGTTTAACGCCTTACCGGGCCATAGGTGGCATTTTAATGCCTTACCAGGCCAAATGTAATCCGCGGGTAGCAGTTTAAGGCCTTACCGGGCTGTAACGGCAGTTTAAGGTCGTACTGGGTCGTATGTTGGAATGTTCGGTGTGAACACACGAAATGGGGTCCATAGGGGAACCAGGATGTAGTAATTTCTATTTTATTTTAAATATATATAGTTTTTTTATTATTTTTTGAGCAAATTTTGGCGAAAAATAAGTAAAAAAGGAAAAAATTAGCAAAAAGTAGCAAACCAAGAGGCGGCAGTGTAAGCTGTGACGACAGCGATGGCAGAGCGCTATATAAAAAGTGGGGGACATCATTTGTTGTTACTTTGCATTGTGAGCATAAGCGGCTGAGCGTAAACTTTACAGCGTAAGCTTCCCAGCGTAAGCATAAACTATCGTACCCTGGCATAAGCGTAAACCTAATCATGAGCATAGAACCCAAACCCTGAGCGTAAATGCCAAAGAATAAACCCCAACGTAGACACCAACTGCTAAACCTTAGTGTAGATGCAAAGCGTAGAAGTTCAAGCATCGGCATAAAGGCTCAGACTCCAGCGTAGAGGCTTGGCGTAAGCGTAGACAGTTCCAACCTTCAGTGTAAATTGTTAATTTTAGCGTACAGGACGCTGAGATGGGCAAAGACAAGGAAGTGGAAGGGCAAGGGATGAAGGGACCTGACTTTACCTTCGCAGAGGAGACCGAAGCGATGTTGCAGTGCCTGCCAAGGCCAAGGATTCCATCATGGCCTAGATCATCACACAGGTAGTCCCTGATCCCTCCTCTGTTACTTATTTTTCTTATGCATGCTTCGTAGCATAGACAGTCTCAGGCTTCGGCGTATACTCTGAGCATAAGGAGTTAGCGTAAAGTCTTGATAGCGTAGACTGTCATAGCGTAATCTATTTTTTGTTCATAGTGTAATCACTTTTCTTGAACGAAGCGTAGTCAATTGTATTAGTGTAAACAATGAAGGTTGTTACTGTGTAATAAGTTTTCTATGTACATTCTATTTTATCAGCGTAAGTTTTGTTTTATCAGCATAGACGATCTACGCTATGACAGCGTATACGCTGAGGGCTTCTTCAACGAATACGCTTAGCATGCACAGTTGTCTTTTTAAGTATGATATAACGTAGACTTGCTTTTTATGTTTCTGGAGTAAACTGTTTGTTCAGTGTCTAGCGTAGACTATTTACGCTGAAGGCTCCTACGGTGTATACGCTGAGGGTTTCTTCCGTGGATACACTGAGCGTAGATAGTTCAGTTGGCAGCGTAAATAGTTCGTTGCCAGCACACACGCCAGGTTAGACAGCATATACGTTGATCGTAAACATTATTTGACAGCGTATACGCTGGGTTAGACAACATATACACTGAGTGTAAACAGTTAGGAATTTTTCTAAGTGTTGGTCTATGATGTAAACTTTTTCTTTTTGGGTTGTTTTGATGTATGGCTGATTTATTATGGCATCCTGATTGTTTGCACGGATAGGAAGCCTTTTCTCCTTATTGTTGAGCTTGTTGGGGTGCTAACATGGTTTGGCCCCATTGAGGCTGATGAGCCTACCCTGGATCTAACTATGGATAACAATGGGGTTTGGTTTAGAGAAGGTGCCTGTGAATTCCTGGCCTTCATGCTAGACAACTTCGAAGTGGCTATTTGGTCAAACCTAAGTGAAGTGGTGGCATGGAGTGTGCTTGAGGCAATGCTACCAAGAGCCGCGGAGGGTGTCATGATCTTCATAGAAGACATTGATGAGGGGCCATTTGTGAACGAGGATGGTTCTACCCATGGGCCCAGGTCTACATGCTCATTAGTGCACGTGTGGGCACAATTGCCGCGAGGGTTGGACTACCTCAACAACACTCTATTCATAGTTGCACGCATGCACACACTGTTCCAGAATCCCCCTAGCATCGTGTACCAGGTGGATAGGTAGGACCATTTAATTTTATTGTTTCTCTTCGTCGTTTGGTATTTTCTTCTATTTTGACATCCATTTGTTTGTAGGACTAATGTTAACCCAGATGGAACGTGCGTTGAGGATGAAGGGCTTGCTCTTGCTTGCACTACTCTAGAGGCTTTTATGGTGGGTCCCACCCTTCATGGAATTGTATTAGATCAAACGAAGGATGCGATCGTTCATTTTCACAAGTAGTTCTCTAGAGCATTCGCTATGTGCCAAGCTCGTGGATGGCTGCATGAAGATTGGTCAGATAAGGGACCAGTCTTCCCCCATGACTCCGGCCCAGGCAGTACATCCAAGTCCACTATGGGAGGTAAATGACAATATTTTCTAGATGTGCTAACATATTTGTTCAACTACTGGGAGTTATACTGATATGATGCTTTCGAAATGTACTTGCAATTGATATACCTCTTGGCAAGGATTCGGTTACAACAAGATGAACTAAGACTACGCTGTTGATGAAGTTCGGAGAGGTCAGTAAGGCCCAAAAGTTGTTACGTACCCATGCCTCATCATCCATCATTCGTTTCTTAGACAACGCTAGCCTCATGGAGCTCTTCACGACCCCGAGTCCTGATGTATCAATTGCAGAAATGATTAGGATCGTGGATTCTTTTAATGAGTCTATCTCCTACTACAACACCTGGATTAAGGGTGTTAAGGTAGTCTTCCATATGTCACCTGAATTCTTTTCAAACTTATTTGCAGTATCGACAGATGGCATAAGTGTAGTTCTAGACAGGGCTCATAAAGAGCTTCAAACGGTGCGCGAATTGGAGGACTGGTTGGGTGTGGCCAAGGGTGCCAAGGGATTCCCAATGTAGGGGAAAGCAAAGGTTGAGGAGGTAAATGAACTATATCCCCTATTTAGGGCTCGGGTATTCCCCAAATCCCTTTCCTAGGTGTAGAGTCTTGGGATTGAGGCTGTACGCATCATGCAAACTATCCTGGAAACCGGAATGCGCTATAATTGGGCCCAATTTTTGTTGTCAGGCATGCACAAGGAGATAGTGCGATTGTGTTTGAATGTCGAGGCACAATCCCACTTCACCTTTGCCTTCTTTTCTAGTTACCTTCATTGCTTCGCTAAGTTTCTGGTAGTTCATGCAGATAACAAGTTTGTTCTACGGGATCTGGGTCAACTATCCCGCCCGTGGATCAACCATTTGTTCAAAATAGCCAAGTTCCAAGATGCTCCTAAGGGCATTGATGAATCCGTGTCTATCATGATAGGGGGGTTATCTGGTACATCAATCCATACACATGACAGTTTGGAATTGGAACTGGATGATGTACCCTATATTGTGAGAAGAGCAGAGTGGGTCATCAAAGAAACTGTTGGCCAGGCCAAATCGAAGCTGAAAAGGCAAGAACGCGCAACTGAGGAGGTATCGAATGTGAGCGAGCCAAGAGTGAAGTGCATATGATTTAAGATGCCTGGTAAGTAGAATTTTCTTGCTTATTGTTTTATTATTTTCATTTTGCTCATTTCTTACTTCAATCACTTACATGTCACTGATACTTTTGGCTTGATTTGAGAAGTGAGGAAGCATGTGTTAGAAACTATTACTGAGGAGTGGGAGACCAACAGGGAGAGAAATAATGAGGAAAATATAGAGAAAGATTAGGGAGGAGAAATGGAGGAGTTGAAAAGGAGAATACCATAGAAACTGAGCCATTGGATGACCAGGATGGTGTCAACCAAATGTTCAGCAGCTTTCTTAAAGGAAAGCTAGATTTAGGCGATCCCCCAGAATGTGACAAGGAGCACGGTATGTTTTCTTCTTATTTTATTTTATATTGCTTCATTAGTTATCATTTCTATGGTATCTCTTTCATGTTTTCATTTCTTCCAGATGAAGGCAGCGAAACTAGGACGATGCGGTTAGACATACCCATGAAGATGGTTTCTCCTGAGAGGACTGCGAAGGTTAGTTCATCCCACACATGTGAGCCATTTACTTGGATAGAGTTGCCAAGTAAGATGGATTTTTTGGCTGGAATCACTGAAGAGGTTGTTGAATGAATTCAGGAGGCCCACCGTGATATAGGTATAAATGTTTTGAATCATTTGCAGTTTTAGAGTTTCACACCTTGTTCATGTTGTCTTAACATTTGTTCTTTTCGTATGCATAGGTGCCAAACTGAAGTGGGATCCCTCTGAGAGCATCAGCATAGAGAGTTTACCCACACTATCCCCAAAGGTCGAATAGGTGCCAAGGCCTATTTATGAGGAAGTGGCGGAAGGTCTTATCCATAACGCCAAGTCACTATGGTCCTGTAGGCGTTCTGTCAAACAGTTGTGGCTGCAAATCCAAGCAAAAGAAAAGGAAGTCTCCAAATTGTCGATTAAACATGATGGTCTTAAGTCTTGGTATGAGTTTGCCGCTGCCAAAATAAGTAGTGATTGCTCTTGGCAAACGTCCGAGGTTAGATATACTAGATATTGGAACCTACTAAACCGTCATGCATCACTGACTCGGAGAATGACAGAGCGCAAGGCCCAAATAGATCTCCTGAACCTCAAATGTCAAGATTGGAAAGCTTTCGCTTCCAAGGTTCGCAAGTGGGGTCAAGATGAGAAGAATCACAAACATCACTATAAGAAGTCATTAAAGGAAGTGTCCATTGAAAAGTGGCAACTAGAAATGTTTGTGGAGGATTTGGGTTTGCATTCTGCTTTTGATACTTTTGCCCAAAACACAACTGTTGAGATGGAGTTGCCTACAAGGGTGATTACGACCGTCTCTGGGGAAGTTTCTGTGGGTGAATTCCCTCTGAAACATCCTACTTGGTTGGCTATTGACAAGGGAAAGACCTTAGCAGATGTCGACTTAGGCCTTGATGGGACAGATTGGGCCAGTGCCTCAGAGAAGGAGATCCTTCGTCAGCTGGAATTTGGGTTAGGGGGATCTCCTATGGTAAGAGTTTTTTCATTATGAAGTTGATTTGGTAACGTTTGAAATTTTGACGTTCTCTTATTCTTATATTGGTTGTCTCGTTTTGTATTTTTAGGATGAAGGTGGTGACAATATCCAACAAGCTGGCCCCAGTGGAGCGGGGGCCCTTGACACCAGTGGATCTAAAGGGGACGATCCTCTCGTCCTAGATGCTTAGTTTTTTTTTAGTTTTTAGTTTTTATTTTTTTTTACTCAAATTTATACGAGAATTGTACATTGAAAAATTTTGAGATGGATAAAAATAGTTGACGCTTATAATTATACATCATTGCATGTATAAAAATTTTTTTTGCTGATTTTGAGTTTAATTGCACACACGACACGACAATGTAAAATGTTTTTGTTTGTTTTTCTATTTTAAGTGTAACACACGTATGTAATTATAAATGATAAGCGAAAGGATAACAAAGTATATGTATATGAACTAGTTTAGGGCCATTTCAAGCCAGATTCGCACTAGTTTAAGACCATTTTGGGCCGCAAGCATAGTTTAAGGCCATTTCAGGCCGCATGCATAGTTTAAGGTCATTTTAGGCCCCAGTGTAAGCAAAGGATATTTTAGATGACACAAGTGGATTTCTCTATTGACCGATCATTGCTAATCATGGCTAGTTTTATGTTGTTGTGGACATGATAGTTTAACGTCATTCCGGACTTGGAGTGTAGTTTAATGTCTTTTCTAATTTATTATAGTTTAACATCATTTCGGACGAGGTGTAGTTTAACGTTGTTTCGGACAGGGTGAGATGGTATTATTTTAATAGTTTTCTGATTCTTTTTATTTTTACGTTAGGCGATGTATCAGCTAGTATGATTCTGTATTCAGCGTTCCCTTTGCTGATCACGTTGAATGGTAATTCGGTCCAAGGGATGTCTGATGGAGTGGTTCCTATGTTAGTGTTTTCAGATGTTTTAGTATTTTTTGTGAGTTCTATGTTAGTTTCTAATTGAAAAGGTGTATGTATAGTGTCAGGCCTAGGTGTTTCTGTTTTAGGTAGATTTTCTTCCATATTCAAAGGATTATTGCCTACCATTTGTTGTTTGTTTATGTCATTTCGACTAGGCTCTTCAAGCTCAACCGCTGAGCCTTGGTCTGTGTCCATGTGTGATGAAATAATAGGTGTAGTCGCTTCCCTGTGTATGATTATTTCACTGCCTTCATAAGGCAGGTGAATCTCTTGATGTATAGGGGATGAGACTGCTTTCAGTTGGGCCAACCAGGGTCTTCCTAATATTAGGTTGAATCCTGACATCTCGTCAACCACTACGAAGTCAGCGGATGTGGGAAACTGGTCCCCTACTATGAAGTCTAAGTTGATGGTGCCTTTGAACATTACGCACGACCTGCTAAATGATTTGAAACATGTGGTGGTGGTTGATTTGATTAACTCTGTAAGCCCTAGTTTTTCAATGATGGGGTATGGTACTACGTTTGTTGTGGCTCCATCGTCTACGTGGACCCTATGTATCTTGAACTAATTAATGCGTATCATTATGAACATGGAAGCTATTGTTATCTCCCCTATTTTCTTATCCACCTTAATGTTATCATTGTGGAAGCTTAGTGATTTGGAAGTTGCCCCTTGGGACGAGTACATTACCGCATGAATGGAGGGTTCATTTGGAGGCAAGTCCTCGCTTACTGGGATCGATGTTAACATACGTACCTGTTGGCGACCGTTTGGGACACGACCGCCAATGAGTGTCCTCGAACAAGATTTAGGTGCATGCTGGTCTCTGGTAACACCAAGGCCCAGATACCTCCAAATGACTCAGTAGTTAATGTGAGTATGTGTGTGTGCTGTTGTGGCGTGCAGTTGTGAGAAATGTGACAATTTCGTTGTGTGTGAACTACAAATGACTTACTTTAAAGAGATTCAGCCAACTTTGCCAAGTACTGTGAGTTATTGAAAGTTTCCTATTTTGTTCAACTACCTAGTCTACGCAGTCCTTATAATACCTGCTTGTAACAAGTAAAATTTTGTAAAAACATTTGAGCACAACTCTGCAAATCTACCCCTAATTTTCCCCAGAGAAAGAGGTAGTTCCACAAGAAAACTAGAAATAGAGCAAGATTCAATGGAAATAGACA
>MNCI01013415.1:84540-153922 GCA_015680685.1 Gnetum montanum | reverse complement strand
AAAATACATAGGGATACAAGCTATAGTACTCCATACATATTTATCCCTTTGATTTTACTTCTTCCAAATGAGATGTCAAGTCTTCTGAATGATGTATAAGGAAGTTGCAATTTTCAAATATCCAAAAATATCTTCAATAACATCTCTCCTAACTTTCCTCTCAAGTAACCTGACTAACTAATTAGAAGATTACTTTCCCAACAAGCTAGGAGAAAGTTACATAGTTATGAAGAGAAAATCTACAACTGACAAGTGTTTACATCATACATGATACAAGAATTTGGCCTTTGCATATAATTTAAATACCCAGGTAAGTATCCAGCATTTCAATAATTATTTTTGCAGCTATGTTTCATTTGTTAGAAATATAATTATTTGTAAACTTAAATTTATGAAAAAGTAAATACGCTATCTTTGGGGGAGGGTAAATATTTTTCAAGTGTAAATTTTTTCCAACGCGGTTAACCGCATTACTTTACTTCCTCTATATGCGCTCCTTCCTTCCTCGATTTGCATTGCTTCCTCCTCCGGATTACTCTGTCTATCATTTTCCCTGCCACCGCTCTGCATCGGATTGGCCCAAGGTCATGATTGCCACTGTTGGTTTGTGGCTGATGTCACTGAAACCCTGTCGCTGCTTTGTTGCCACCATCCCTGCGTCTCCCGCGTCTGCCATGGCTATGTCATCTATTGAACCCCAAAACATGATTGCAGTTTGAACAACTTTTTCGCAGAGCTCGGCATCAGTTACTCATATCAACGGTGCAATAACTTGAATCTGAGAACCCCCTGCAATGGTGTCTTGCCCCTATTCATGGGTAGCATCCATGTCCGACACATCCATATTTTATTTGGTAGTTTTTTGCTGGTAACCGTCCCGGATTGCAGGCATAGGCGTGGGCATAGCAACTGACTACGTTCTGACCCTATTTCATTCATCTGCTGTACTCTTTGGCCAGGATATTAAGTTCATTGCAGAAACAGAATAAAGAAACCCTTCGCGGCAAGTGTTTGACAAAATTTTAAGTGGAATATGAAGGGATTTTTGGCATTTTCTTGGCAACATTTTAGCAGCAAGAATCACTAAGTTTTTATTGCCATTGATACTATGTTTTTCTCTTGGTGTTTTAATCCTGTTTCTGACAGTATTCAGTAACTGTTTCTTCTCAACATAGATTTCATTTCCTCTGTTCTTTGGCTTTCATAATTCAGAAAACTTTCATCATTCTTGAAAACTCTTGGTTTACCAAAAGAAGCACATCATTTCTAAATATTATTTATCCTTGATATATTTGTGGTTAGGCCCTGTATATTCCCTGTCTGCCACTGTTACTGAGCCAATCTAAGTTTGTAATATGCTGAAATATCACATTCTTTGCCGAATGTAAGGTAAAAATCAAATATGTGTTTATCATCATAAAACTCATTTGAATCTTAAACACCTATTTCATTTTTATTCTTCTTAAGCAAACTAAAACTCCTGCTCCATGTAGTGGCTGAAAATGTGCCAACAATACCAAAGCTTCACGGTGCGTTTGGGATGTTACAACTAAGTCATACAAGCTTAGTGAAGTGTTCTTTTGCTTGAGTGCTTGTGTGACTTGTGTTAAAGCTGTTGCCAAGTCTCTACTATTGGGCACGTTTGTATCAGTAGTGACTGGGTCCATTGGGCCCAACAGTTTTATTTCATACTTTGTTAGTCCATCGTTTTTGTTCGAAGCCGTTGTTTTAGATGTATCATGTTTCTTTGATGGTTCACCTTTGTTTCCTGTGTTTGGTTGATTGTTAGGTGGTGTTATGGGTATGGCGTTGAGTGGAGTGGGTTTAGGTCATCCTACAGCTAACCGTTGTTGCTCCTTCTCCAAGCGTTCACGTGTAAGCCTATCTGCCAAGCGTTCTCATGTGTGGCGTGGAGGTGGAGCTGGTCTTAGAGCCTCAGGTTGCCTTGGGGTTCATACCACATATGGGGTTGGGTGAGATTGCTATTGGACGGTCGGATGTGGTTGAGTAGAAGATTGTCCAAGCATCCTGATGACATAAGGTTTATTTTGCGTTTGTGAGGTGGAGGCTTGGTAATCGTTAGGACTTTCAGGTATCCTAACGATTTATGGGGTTGGTTTAGGTGGAGGTTGGACCTCTGCTGCTATGATTTTTGGCAGTACTCGGACTACGAAAGGGGTAGGCTAAGTAGGAGGAGTTGGTGGATTTGAAGTAATAGCAACGGGAGGGACACGCACCACATACGGTTTTTTGTGTGTCCTAGTGTTGGATGTAGCTACGGTCGAGGATACCCGAACGACATATGGCTACTGTGGAGCATGTGGTGGTTGAGGCATAGATGTGGATGTAGTGGGAGCAACATGGACTACAAATAGCTTATCAGGTGTTTGTTGTTTATATTCAGAGTGGATGGTGTTAATGTTGGGTGTCTAGGGTTCATCATCGAAGTAGATTATGTTGATGATGTACGGTGCCTCTTTGGTATTCAGAGGATCTTTATACACCCCCATAGCTTGATTCTACAGTTGGACCGGGTTGGCCTCATCAAAGGTGATTTGGCCTTTGTCGATCATTCGTTGTGTATCCTACTTCAAGGTGAAACAGTAATCTGTGCCATGCCCATTGCGTTGATGATAGTTGCAGAAGTGATCCATTCTAAAAAGTTTGGGCACTGGAGACTCATCCGGTGTTGCTCGGCTCGGGTTCTGAATAAGTTGACAAAACCGTTCATGTCTCTAGATGGCCATAGGGGATAACTGTTTGTGTTTCATTAACCCAACCTTTAGGAGTTGATCAAATAGCTAGGAAGGCTTCATTGGCAGTGGTGTATATTGAGAGGGTTCTTTTCTTTCAAAATTTCTCGTATGGTTTGGTGTTGGGTTTTGCGATGATGATGATTCTGGCACGGTTGTGGAAGTAGGTTTATTATAGTTAGTAGGGGCTACAGGGGTTTTATTTTATTGTGCCATGTTTGCTTGGGGTGCTCCCTCTATTGCTGCTATAGTTATTTTAGCCTTCTCTTTGTCCTTTTTACTGTGTTGATTTTTGAAGGCTAAATATGTAGGATCATGGTTGTTTTGAGCTACCTCTTCTATATTTTTAATCTGTACAAAAGCTTGGTTAAGGTTACACACATTAAGATAGCATAACCTAGATTTAAAAAAGTCATTAACAGCCCCCTTTAGAATGGTGAGCAGGTATGTCTAGGGAATTAGCTCGTGTAGTTCATTGAGAGCGACACTCCACCTCTGAATGAATTTTTGCACAGGTTCTAGCAATGCTTGCTTAACCTGTATCAAGCTGTCCAGTGTGGCCTCAGGTTTCAAGTTGTACTTGAACCTAGTCACAAATTGGTGTAACAATTCTTCCAAGGAAAATATAGAATTCCTCAGCAAGGCTTGGTACCAATCAAGTGCTCTCCCTGCGAGAGACATAGGAAACACTCGCAGAATGGCATGGGGCCATGCCTGGAGTAACGTGCATTCTAATCTAAAAATTATTAAGTGAGCATTGGGGTCCATATCCCTATTATATTTAGTTAGTGTTAGCAATGATATTCCTTTGGGCAAAGTTAGGGGTGGGACGGAAGGGCTGATAGGATCATCGTGGTAAAAATCCACTACCTTCAACTCTCCGTCGGCAGCTGTTTTGAGGCGTTTAACCTCGTCAGTTAGTTCTTGCATTACTTTTTTAGCATCTACCCATTCTTGAGCACTAGGCAAAGTGGTCTCTTGGGGAGGTGGTATATTGTACAGATTGGATTGTTGGATGGTAGGTTGGAAGGCTAAGAGCTGCGCAGTTGGCAGTTGTACTTGTGGGATGTTAATAGCGTGTGGCACTAGGGGTGGCACATTATAGGGGAAAGGTTGTTGTTGCTATTGCTGTAGCTGTACTTGGGGAATGTTGTCCTGTGGGATCATATGAGGTGGTGCGTTGTGGTGAGAAGGCTGATGTGATGGCACACCCATCGCAGCCCATTGTCCCACCACGTTTTGTGAAGGAACTCCATGTTGGGATACAACAATCGAGGGGGCTCCATGTGTTTGGATGTGGGGGATATAGTGAGTTAACGTGGATGCTGGTATCACATGTAGCATCCCTATCACTCAGGGCGAGAAGGTTGCTCCCACGTTATTGTGGGCAAGAAGGTTGCTCCGACGTATGAGGTGGTGCTTGCGAGGATGGGCCGGCAGCTGCAGTGGGGATGATAGCAAGAGGAACTGTGTTGATTTGCGGGTTGCTCGGGGGAGGAACATGAACCAGCACTGACATTTTTGGTGGAGGTGCTTGCACCTGGGTAAACCTGAGGTGTTGGAGGGGCATGATTTCCCCTGTTCTTGGATGAAACATGGGGTTGATGTGGGTTTCTAGGCTAAGGGTGTGATAGGAGTCTTTGTGTTCAGACTGGGCGGCAAACTCATCCTCCTCTTTCGGTTGGGGATCTACTGCAAGCTGATCCAACAACTGACTTCTTTGCAAGAGAAGTTGTGTGATGAGCTCTAAGTATTGCTCTAGAATAGGGATTATATCATATGGGGAAGGGATGAACTTGCGTCCCCCCCTGTAGAAGAGTTCGTATTACCTATTTACCTCTATTTCGGCTCGATCTACGGCAAGACCAGCTTGCATCTTTACACATATGAAGTTGTACTAGTCTTGGGTTATAATGTTAGAGGTTGTGTTTCTCCCTTGCAACCTTAGGGACCAACGGGGCCCCGCTGTGGGTTGTACTACCCGCTATGGAATGACGGGCTGTTGGATAGCCATGGTGCCTACAATGTCGGTGACTTGAATGGTTGCAGCGGTGATGTTTACGGGGTTCATGATGACTTGTTGAGGGTATGACATAGTATAGAGATGTGAAATTAGTGTACTGAGTGCAGCGTACAGCATACACGCTTCAATGACCTGTGTACAATGATAGCGTATACAGTGTATATATATGCAGTGTATAGGGTTAGCATAGACAAGTCTATGGTGTAAATCATACAACGTATACACTAGGCAGTGTATACAGCGTCAGGGTTTAGCATAAAAATAGAGTTACAGCGTATAGAATGTAGTATAAACTAGGCAGCAGCGTAGATGAAGTCTACGGTGTAAGTAGTACAGCATATATGCTAAGCAGTGTATACAACGTCAGGGTGCAGCATAAATAGGTTTTACAATGTACAAAGTGTGGTATATATGAACAGTAGTGTAAGGGAGTAGCATAAACAGAATAGCAGGGGAAAAAATCAGTGTATAGTGTAAATGGATGGTAGTATCTACGGCGTAAAATATGCAGCGTAAACTTTAGTAGTCTTGTGTACAGTGTAGGAAAAATTTGCAACGTAAAGTGTTTAGTGTATGATTAACAGTGTAAACGCTAGGGATCTTGCAGAGTAAGTTTTAACAGGAACGGTGTAGACGCTGAATAGCGTAGACGCTGGATTGTTTATAGATTGGGTTTCAAGCTGAGCAGTGTAAATGCTGGAAGGCTTTCAAAGAGGAATCGGTGTATGGTCGGTGGCATAAACGCTGGGACTCTTAGAGGTAAGGTTTTAGGCAGAGGCCCTCCTTCTTGCACCAATTTTTGTACTGTCCGAAATCGTCGGTCTCCGGCTGGAAGGAAACAGAGACCGTGGGATCACCCGACATGCATAGAAGATCCTACCTTTGCCTGAGGGTGAGCTGGAATGTATGAAGACAGAGTACCTTGGGTGGTCTACATGCAGATCAGACAAGGATTTCCCCGAACGTACACCGAAGTGCTATACGCTGCGTTATGCGTAAACATTGTAATGAGCATGGATCAGAGCGTAAACAATGTAATGAAAACAGTAAATGATTTTGGGAAGAAAATGTAACAATGGCATTACAGAATGAAAGTACAATGCACCGGTCTAACGTAGTTGTGACTAGAACACAAGGCGGACAAAAAGCCCCGATGGATGGAAGGATGATTGTGGCCTAGTTCACAATGTAGGCACATCGTAGAGGCTATCTGCTCAGCGTATCGAGTTTTCCAACGTAAAGGGTTTTGTGCTCTAGCTCGTAGCATCTCTGCTCTCTGGTGTTTTCTCTAAATGTTTGCGAACTGACCTGGATCTAGTGAAAAATGGGGCTTTTATATAGGTTTTTGAGCTAGACTCGGGTTGGACGACACGTGACATGTTCATTGGGTGCAAGAGTGTAAAATTTACAAGTGTACAACATGTTACATTTGCTGGGCATATACGCTAGGTGTATACGCTATCTGGTGAGCGTAGACTTTGGGCGTATACGCTGGATGTGTTGGGTGTATGCGAACTTGGGCATAGATGTCGTGGATGCTGGCGTATACGCTGGGTGTATACGCTGATGGATGTTGGGTGTATACACCGAGCGTATACACTGGTGTGCTGGGCGTATATGCTGATGATTGTTGCCTTGTACTAATTTTTGCTCTGCAGTTCTGTTTCCATGCGGTCTCCGAGGATTTAGTTGCTGGGCATATACATTAGTTGTACCTGCTAAGCGTACATGTGAGGCGTGTACGCTAGGCATGTACGCTAGATGTATACACTGAGAATGTCGGGTGTATATGTTGTGGATGTCAGGCATATACACTGGGCGTATACGCTGAGACTGCATACTTAGTGAAAATCTAGCATTTTGATCTCCGAAGTTGCCATGTTTGACACTGAGTGTCGTCGTGGTCGTCTATGGGTTGCAGGGACTTGCTTCATGTTGGAGAAGTACTAAGCTATAAAATTTTTGTGATGTTTCAATGATCCCTTAACACGTACTTGTTACCCACGCAAACTACTAAAAATTCGACTAGTCGACGCATGTAACTGGCAAAGAATGCAAAGGTAAAAAGGGACTGTGCCTCAACGTTCGAATGCAATCTCATTATCTCTCCACGGAAACCTGAAAGTAAAAATTGAGCCTAATTATAATGCACCCCAGTCTCTAGAATCATATGCATGATATGCATAGATTATACCCCAAAAGTCCTCACTTGGGATAGGGATTTAGGAAACACTCGTGCTCTAAACAGTGGATACAACTCATTTACTTTGGTTACTTTTGATTTTCCCTACATAGGGAAAGCCTTAGCACCTTTAAGTATACCTAGCAAGTCATCCAACTCATGAACCACATGGGCCTCTTTTTGCACTCTATCCAAAGTCACTCCAGCCCCATCTACCAGCATGCCAAAGAGGTCTAAAAAGAACTCCACTGATAGATGGAAAGCCACTCTAATTCCCTTGACACGAGTTCTATAGTAAGTAACAGCCTCGTTGAACAAATCAACAATTGCAATCATCTTGGTCACGGAAATGTTAGGGCTTAAAGTAGTAAACAACTCCATGAGGCCAGCATCGCTCAAGAAACCAATAATATGCAGTGATGCCTCATCATGCAACCACCGTTGTGCATCGTCGATATCTCCGAACTTCATGGACAAAGTTCCCTCAGTCCACCCAGTCTCTATGGTGACTTCACCAGGGGTGATATCCACTGCACGCACAAGATAAAATCATAGAATCAATACAAACAATGTGGTAGCAGAACAACAAATGTGAAGAGTCAAAAACTATTACTCACTATTAGAGAATAGATTAAGACCATTAGAAGTCAAATCAGCATCGCATGGGAAAACTAGCCCATTGCGGGACCAATCCCCATGTAGCCACCCCCGAGCCTCACATTGTGCAAAAGCCTTGAAGTATCGTTTGTGAAAATAGAAAATTTTGTCCTTGTTTTGCGCTAACATGGCACCATGGAGAGTGGGACCTACCATGAAAGCCTCTAAGGCAATATGAGCCAATGCAAGTCCATCATCACCTATGCATACTCCTTCTTTATAGAATCGAGGCCTGCAATGGAACGATGGTCAAAACATGAACAACTGCTAGGTATGAACACAGAAATGATGAATTAAACAAACTTACCTTTCTACCCTGTACACCATTCCAGGAGGATTCTAGAACAAGGTATGTGCACGAGATGCTAAGAATAAAGTGCTATTGAAGTTGTGAGGGCTACATGATAATAATTCCCATACACACGTCAATGGACGGGTGGATCTGCACCCTCCAAAGGGACCATCCCCAACTGTGGATAATCCCTCATTGACATCGACCATGAAGGCCACTATACCATTTGACAATCCCGGTAACATGGTGTCAAAGACACTTCATGCTGATTGTTCATTTTGGTAAGACCACACCACCACACTGAATCTTTGTAATATGAAGGCAAGGAATTTGCTAACACCCCTTTTGAACCATACCCCATTTCGATCAATAGTCATATCAGGTACCGGTTCATCACAATCAATAGGCCCAAACCATGCTATAACTCCAACAAGTTCCACCACAAGAAGGAAAGGTTTATGACATCTGCACATGTTCAAGAACCAGAATTGGTAACCCATAAAAACAGTATAGGTTTTACACTAGGGCCAGCACTTGAAAACATTTTTTTTAGGGTTCACACATAGTGTGCAGACCCTTCACGCTGAGCACGCAGCATGCAGACCCTACATGCTCAGCATGTAGACCCTGCATGCTAGGAATTTTTCCCCCTCTTACACACTAACATCTATGCTAAAATGACAGGCTAGATCTGACACAAATTCTATGCATTGAAATGAAAAAGGATGAAACTGAATGCAAATGGACAAAAATAGTAAACAAAAATAAAAATTTTGATAGGGAACCAAGGCCTACTGGTGCACTGATCTAGACCATGATGCCATCATAGGCTTGGGTAGACATTTGAGCATTGCGTCACTCTCCTCGGTGAAGGTCAAGTCTAGCTCCTTCCTCCCCGAGTCCCACACCTACTTCCCCTTGCCCATGCCTTCACACTGGGGTATATAGAGGTTCACACTAGGGTTTGTAGAGGTTCATGCTAGGGTTTATAGAGGTTCATGCTGGGGTTTGGCTGAGCATTCATGTCGGGGGTTTGTAGAGTGTTCCCGCTAAGGGCTTCTCCAGGTTACACGTTGACACTCTCTCTTGACGCGTCCAGATCTTTGCCCCATTGCTACCTCCTGCCACTAGATCTTCACCTTTTCCTATCCCTACCACCCGATCTTCACCTCCGCATCACCTTGAATCTCTACTAAGAGGCTCATGTTGGGAGGTTTGTTTTACGCTTAATTTTACGTTGAGCATAGATACATGCCAAGCTCTAGTTCACGCTGGGATTTGATCTAGGTTCACATTGTCTTTGGCTCAACTTTGGGGTTCACGCCTGCTACCATTTATTTTAAGTTAATTTTTATTCATCTCCACTTTGTTCATGCCACCTCACCCTCTAGGAAATTGGCATCTTGGCCATTTTACTCCAATTAATGATTTACTAAAACACAAATACATATTAACAAAACTAAAGAGTGTATAACTATGTACTAGGCTAAACATCACTCATGTAAGACCTTGCCTAAACTAAGCCCTTTGATACATACTCTTCATCTTGTAGTTTCACACTTAACAAGAATTACGAATTGTATAATCAACTAGAAACCATAAACAAACCACAAATGGCCCAGTAAGGCCCTAAACTACCGTGAACAGCCTGGTAAGGCCCTAAATTGCCGCGATTGGCCAAGTACAGCCTTAAACTGCCATGTGGCAAAGTGAGACATTTAACCAACTCTAGCACACTTCGAACACATTTAAATATTTGAATTGGTGTCATAAAACAACTAACAAACCCTCCCTATTTAGTGTTAATGTTGCTTCCTATGGCTTGGTAGGAGCAAGCATGGATAGCAAGCAAATATTCTCACCACTGTTCATCAATAGACCATATGGACCCATCCAACGGTAGACTATCAGGAAGTCCATTGATTTAGACACATCGACTTACGAAAAATCCATGGCATCAACAGAGGAAACGATAGAACATTTTTAGACCATGACGAAATCTCTGGATATTGAAGCCAATAACATCACCGAGGACCCATTAATTGAAACCCCCATAACTATGCCAAACGAAAAAGTTAAGACACTAAAACTAAGTACTTTACTAGACCCACAACTCTCCAATGACATAGAAACAGTGCTAAAAGGTAACATCAAGGCATTCGCTTGGTCTTACACTGACATGCCTAGGCTAGACCCTCGAATAGTCTAGCACAACATCATACTCAACCCAAAGTTAAGACTAGTGAAACAAAAAGCACGTAAGGTTAAGCCTGAAGTAGCATTGGTAG
The DNA here is from genome assembly GCA_015680685.1 of Gnetum montanum. Taxonomy (NCBI): domain Eukaryota; kingdom Viridiplantae; phylum Streptophyta; class Gnetopsida; order Gnetales; family Gnetaceae; genus Gnetum; species Gnetum montanum. The sequence continues at coordinate 143,727 of MNCI01013415.1, read as the reverse complement.
TTCACATTGAGATCACCAAAATTTATCAAGCTGGTTTCATTCGGGCCGTTGACTACGCTAATTGGGTATCCAACATGGTCATTGTCCCAAAGAAAAATGGGAGCATTCGCCTATTCATTGACTTCCAGGACCTCAACTTAGCAACCATAAAAGATGAATTTCCTCTACCTAGTATTGATCAACTGGTTGACTCAACTATTGGGCATGCACTGTTATCTTTTATGGATGGCTTCTCTAGATATAATCAGATCCGGATTAACCCTAAACATCAACTCAAGACAACCTTCATGACACCATGGGGAACATTTTGTTACACAATGATGCCCTGTGGTTTAAAGAATGCTGGTGCTACATATCAACAAGCAATGACCTTCATCTTTAGTGATTACCTCCTCCATTCACTCAACGATTATGTAGAAGATATAGCGGTTAAATCAAAGATACAAGAGCAGCACATAGAAGACCTAGACTTGGTACTTAAGCGTTGTTTAAAATATGAACTTAGACTGAACCCAAAAAAGTGTGTCTTTTGGGTCAAATCAGGAAAAATGATAGGATTCATAGTTTCAGAAGCAGGAATTCAAGTAGACCCCGATAAGGTGAAGGCTATCACAAACTTGCAACGGCCAAACAACCTTAACAAACTTTGAGGCCTACAAGGTAGATTACAGTTCATTAGGCGCTTTATAGAAAAATTGACTGATAAATTGAAACCCATGAACCATTTTCTACGCAAGAGTGTACACTTTCAATGGACCCCATAATGCTAGGAAGCTTTTGACAATATCAAAATGGCACTGACTCAATTACTGACAGTTTATCCACCTCAGAGCAATAAACCGGGGGGGATCTACCTTGCCACAATGGATTCATCAATCGCGTCTATACTTTACCAAAAATGGGATGATGGGATTGAGGTTCCTGTTTACTATTTGAGCCATGCATTATTAGCCCACGAACAACGTTACAATGACATGGAAAGATCGTGCCTTTCCCTTATCTTTTCTTTAAATAAGTGAAAACATTATCTTTTTCGAAACCAAGTCAACATAATCTGTAAGGAAAATGTGCTCAGAGCTATCACAAACAACATGTACGAATCTAATAAGATAGCTTGATGGAAAGCAATGATTGCTAAATTTGACTTGCGTTACATAACCTAATCATCCATAAAATTTCAAGCTATAGTCAATCAGATGATCGCATCACCAACACAAGATCAAGCAATGATTAATCTAGAATTCCCAGACGAAAGTGTAAGCACAATTGACATAGTTCCCGATAACTATGATGCAATACTAAACTTCGATGGAGCATCCACCTCTCAAGGTAGAAGTGCCTCTTCCATTAACACATATCCCTCCAGGGAAATACAACCCTTTGCTTACCGATTTAACTTTCCTTGTACCAATAACATAGCAGAATATGAAGGTCTCCTTAGAGGCCTCATGGCAGCACAAGCTTGAAACATCACATGTCTCATAGTTAGAGGTGACTCATAGTTAATCATAAACCAAGTCAAAGATGTTTATGCATGTAAGGTATCCCATCTACAACCCTACTGTGAATTGACAAAACACTTGCTAAAATAGTTTGTAAATATAGAACTACAACATGTGCCTAGAAATGATAATACCATCACAGACGCATTAGCCAATTTAGCTCTAAACATCTCACCAGACATGTTTGATGCATTTCCCAATTCCATCATGAGCTGCAACAAGCCCATAACTGACGCTCCTGATGAACTTCCCATAACATCCGTTAGCATGACACACATTGTAGGGTGGTACGATGACATTAAAGAGTACCTTTTGCATGGTGAACCACCTCAACATCTAACGAATGCACAGAAGGACGCAGTGAAAAAATGCTCTCGGTAGTATACACTAGTAGGAGATACCTTATGTCATAGATCCTATGAGGGCATTTTACTAGTATGCATTAATAGCACTGATGGCCAAATCGTCATGGATCAAGTTCATGAGGGACTCTGCGGAGGGCACATAGCACCCAAAACAATGACAACCAAAATAGGAAACTTGGGGTACAATTGGCCACATATGGAATACGACCATTTCTCCAAAGTCAAAACATGCGATATGTGTCAAAAGCATGGGAATCTTATACATGTTCCACCCAATGAGTTGCATACGGCTCAAATCACATGGCCTTTCTAGAAATGGGGGTTAGACATCATTGGACCAATAACTCTCCCATCTTTAGCGGGACATAGCTTCATCATAACCATGAATGAATACTTTATGAAATGGGTAGAAGCTATTCCTCTTAGGAAGACCACATCAAAACAAGTATGCAACTTTATTCTCAAAAACATTGTGACATTTTGGCATCTCGATGACTATCATCACTGACAACGGGCCACAATTTAGCAGTATCGAAACAAAAGTGTTTTGTGAAAGCTTAGGTATTAAACACTCATTTTCATCACCTTACTATCCTTAAAGCAATAGATAAGTAGAAGCCACAAATAAAATTGTCATCATGGTGCTCAAGAAAATGCTTCATCAGAGAAAACGAAGATGGCATGAGAAGCTAGTTTATGCACTATGGGCATATAGAACAACGCATAGGACATCCACTGGTAAAACACCATGTAGTCTTGTTTATGGTTCAGAAGTTGTTTTACCTCTGGATTTGCAGGTACCATCCTTAACGATCACACTATCCAGACTACTCGACAAAGGTCAGAACAATGAGTTGCGCATTGTTGACCTCGACTAAGTGGAAGAAGAACGCACACGAAAACTTGATCAAATTAAGTGGTACCAGAAGAAGCAACAACAGCACCATCAACATGACATCCATAAGCACCCGATCAAAGAAGGGGGCCTTATACTTAAGGTGGTTCGTGAACATGCGGATAAGTTCTCAGGCAACTAGGAAGGGCCTTACTTGGTCACCAAAGCATACGGTAGTGGATAGTTCAAACTAGTAGACAAGGATAGAAATGAATTGGCCAATCCTACAAATCACATGTACCTGAAACCATTCCACATCTAATGATCTTAAGATATGTCTTCATCCTAGCATCATGACGATAAACTGATACCGTAGATACGTCCTAGCATCGTGATGATAAATCGACACCACAGAGCTCTGTCTGACATGAAGTCAAATTATGACACTCATTTTCCAGAGTCCACTAAGACTATAAACTAGCTTACCTCTTCATAGTCCACCACAACTATAAACTAGCATCGCATCATCTGCTACGATGATAAACTGGCAACGTCTAATGGGTTATGATGTAAAACTAACCCACGACGGTCCGCTAAGACTATAAATTGGCAATATCATTTCTAGCACATTCATCTGCTACTGTAATTCATGACATTTCTTCAGCAATTCCTGCTACATCATTCATCACACTGGCTCTGACAACAATATTTCTACTCATTTTGTTTGCCTTAAGTTACACATGGTGCCTCCATTTGCATCGGTCACATTCATGTCTGAAGTGTTTGCTAACTCATTCACTTGTGATTTTCTTGTCTTCTTGGAGTTGTGTTTGTAGGATGATACCCAATGGTGCTTGTACACAGATACACTTCATCATGGTGACAAGGTTCCACATTGTTTCTGATGCACGAAACTAGGTTAATCAATCTATTCAAAAGTACATTTCTAGCCCCCAATACAGTCTCCACCTCCCCCAACACTCTCATTCCCTTTCCTACCTAGTTAAAGTTCCCAGATACACCTGTACATCCCAAAACTTTGAGCACACTATTGCACACTGTGACAGTCTCAAGCAGTTGCAGCACACAACACAACACATGAGCAAGAGTGAAAAATTAAAAGAAAGCTCTTTCCAAAAAATAAAACAAAAGGAAAAAAAATAAGAAAAGGAAAAGAAAAAGATCAAAGAGAAAAATGAACCACAAGACCCTTGGCACTTCCCACGCAAGCCCCAGGTGGGAAGGCAATTGTCATGGAAAGAAATACTCATGTCTCAAACCATCATGTTTCACCTCACTGCATGGTTTTGGCTGTCAGACAATGGGTTCCCTTAGACACTCCATAAGGGTCCTGTTTCTCCAAAGAACGCATCACCTCATTGCGTGGCTTTGGTTGCGACAATGAGTTCTCTCAAACATAATACAAGAGTCTCGTTCCTTGAAAGGATGTATTCCTCATGCCTTGGTTCCAAGTCTTCCAAATATTGGCCATCGAAAAGGAACAACATAAATTGTTTGCACAAGATGAACACTCCTCTCCCATGTCAACACAATTCCTTAATCAATTCCTAATCCCATAGTTGCAAACATCTACCTACCCATCTCAAAACCTTGTCACCTACACCCATATACTCTGAATACAATGCGATGATATCTGGCCAAGTGCCAAAGGACAATGCTAGCTACCATTTTTCTTGTGGTGTTTTTTACTTCTTTGTTGATGCTTCTCAGGTCAATTCTTTCAAGCGTCAACAAAGAGGGGCCAATGAAACACCACAAAAATTTGGACCTAACACTTTCAGAAAAGAATCGAGCTAAGTCATGATGCTTCCCAGCATGACCGAAACTTGTGAACTTCAACAAAAACACCAAACAGAGTCAAATCAAGCAAGTAAAAGTTTCCCAAGATCCATTGGAGGCTACGTCAACATCTGGCAACAAGAACTACAAGTTCCAAGCTCAAAACACTTAGTGTCGACTAAGTATACTTCTTGCACATAGGCTTGCATGCCCAACGTGCAGCTTAGTGTGCAACAACTTTTGAGCCCTAAAAACTCACCAAAATAAGCCTAAAATGAAAGTTTGGACTCCCTAGGACCTTCCCCAAGGTCCCCAGTAGCTCTCAGGCTCCTAAAAATCATGTTTTGGGCTTCAAATGATGGGTTTTCATGCCTACACGCTGGCGTGTACCATCATAGACAGACCAAAACAGGCACTCAGTCCATGATTTTCATAGGAAATCAACTCCCAGAGGCAGGAAAACCATCAAGAATCATCCTAGGCTCCCATAACTCAAGTTTTGACCTTGACAAGTGGTAGTTTCATACCTATACGTTGGCCTGCACGCCCAGCGTGCAGCCCTGCATGCAACACTTTGAACAAGGTTGATCGGGCATTTTAGGCATGATTTTGACATGGAGTCCAACCTCAAGGCATGGTCAATGAATCTAAAAGTCGATAGGCTCTAGAGACATAAATTTTTGGCATCATAAGGGTCATTATTGGCCCTGCATGCCCAGCATGCATGCCCAGCGTACAGCATAGCATGCACACTAGAAACATGCCCAAAACTTAGTCAAATCAAGGTCAAAGGAGCCCAAAATCCATAGGCAGCATCCTCAAGACATCAAGCATCCAGATCCATGCCCAAAAACTAGTGTCATAGTTCAAAATTTGTTCAAAAATTTTTCATGCTTGTCCACACGTCGTCCAGTGTACGCCCAACGTGTACACGCTGGCATGTTACACACTTGTAAAAGCTTCATTCTTTTGCACCCAGTCGATGCTCCACATGTCATCTGATCCAAAATATCAGCATTTCACAGCCTATCATCCCATATTAGATCCAAATTTAATGCCCAAACTTGTTCAAAAACCTAGATTTTTGACTAGATCAGGGTTCGAAAATTCAGAAAATCTGGGCAAAAATTTGGGCAATCCACACTTAGAGCATAGAGAACACCCGCCCTGCACGCTGGACTTCTACCCTTCACACTGAGCATATAGCCTTCATGTTGTGCCTACAGCCCAAACCAGCATACCATCACTCCTCTGCATCCACTGGGGCTCTTTGTCTTCCTTGTGTCAGATTCACAACTGGATCTAGACCGGTGCATTGTAAATTTCATTATGCAATAATATTGCTGTATTTTTTGGCCAATATTTGTTACAGTTCTCATTTATTATTACATTTTTGGCTAATATTTTTTACATTTTTAATTTGTATTTGTTTACCTCTTGTTTACATTCCTTCATGCTTGCGTTCTATTTTACATTTATTACACCGTTTACATATAACCCAACGTATTGTGCATTGGCATACGTTTGGGGAAATCCTTGTCTGATCTATGTGCAGACCACCCAAGGTACTCTACCTTCATCAGTTTCAGCTCACCTTCAAGTGAAGGTAGGGTCTTCTATGTCTATCTACAGATCTCTCGGTGTCTTTTTCATTCCAACCAGGCACCGATGATTCCAGACAGTACACTAACCATTGTCTGAATTTGTGTCAAGTGTAAACAATTGTCTACATTCTGTGGTGTAGGTTCTTCATCAATAAGGATGGTCTTCATGGTGATACAAATATGTTTTCTATGGCCGAAATAACCATAAAGGAGTTCACTTCTATTAGCAATGTATGTGCTGGTGTTATGGGACAACTAGAATTTGAAATTCCACATTACCCTACTCACTATGTCGAATTCTTCACCAAGTGTAAAAGACTTGGATGGATGGATAAGGAGTGAACTTTGGATCGTCCACTCACTGTTGCGGATGTGCAAGAGAAAATCCCACCGTTTTCTTCACCCTTCTAATGTGGTAAATTACGTTATGGTGGTTCATTGTACAATCTTACGAGATGGAAACAATGTATAAAATTGTTTTATTTTGCTATATTTTCTAAACCATTGCTTTATGTTCACAGTTAGGGAATCACAAGAGGTCACGATAATGGCCTCTAGGCATGAAGCGAGTATTCTTTTCTTTCATTAGGATGACATAAAAGAAGTGCAATGTTGGCTCAGCCATAGTGCGGCCCTAGCTGTCATAACCAATAACCTTCGGGAAGCTAGACTGATGGAGCTATTTTTGGCTATAACCCTTGACGTCACCATGGTAGAAATTTTAACCCTAGTTAACTCCTTCAGCAAAGAAGCTGAGCGTCTTTACACACACATGGATAATGTGCATGTAAGTTTTGATATTAACGCTCAACTGTTTGTCGACTTTATTGGCATTCCCTTCGATGGACTTCCTGTAGAAGAAAGGTCAAAAAGGATTTCTAAGCACCAAAAGGAGATAGTGAAGTGGCTAGGGATTAAAAATGAACCAAAAATCATCCTTGCTAATAAAATCCAGGTAGAGGTGGCTTATACCATTTATCCCCTCTTCCGAGCCCATGCCTTCCCCAAGTTGCTCTCCCAGGGAAGAATCCTTACCATAGAGTAGGCTTAGATGATGTGAGATGTTATGGAGGAGGGAACATGGTATAATTGGGCTAGCTTCTTAGCTAAAGGCCTACAGGATGAAATGGTCAAGCTTTGCAAGAAGATTGAGTCTCGCTTCAACATGTATTTTTCCTTCTTTATAGCCTACTTTTGGCATTTTGCTGAATTCCTGGTGATTCATAGGTATGGAATCTAGGTGCAACAAGATCATAACCAGGTTTCCAAACCATGGATTTCCCAGGTTTTTGGCACCACCCAGTCGCAAGATCCCCCTGAAGGTATTGGGAATTCACTTTCACTTACGACTAAGGATCTGGCAGTGCCTCATGGGTGGGGCACTCCCTTCTTACACCAGTAGTGTATCAAGGGGGAAACACCTGGAAGAAGAAATAGTGAGTTCATCAGTCCAATAGAAAAAACATCATCCATCCATGGAGTCTCCTAGTCCGACTAACATAGAGGGAAAGAGGCTGCAAATTAAATTTCATAGGAATGATCCCCCAGCTAGTAAGTAGAGAGATGCGTAATTAGTTTATATATGTGTTACACTACATATAGACATCATGGCATCACGTAGCTTTTTTAAGTGTTTCAGCTAACTATTTTTTTTAGCAGACAAAGGGAAAAATGTAGAGGAGTTGACCTCTGAAACAGGGATGATAGTCATATGGCGTGAAGAAGGGGCCACAATTTTGGATAAGGAGGTTCCTATTAGTAATGTAGGTAGCACACAACTTCATGTGCTTGAAGAAGAGATGGAACTAGGGGACATCGAGGTCCTTTCATATGAACCAAGAAAAGAGAAGTAGTTTGTCACTGGTGAGTTTGACTTTTCCTCATAGGGCAAACCTCACGTTCCTACGTTTGAGGGTTTTGTTGAATTGAGTTTTGCATTATCATAATTTCTAAATTTTCCTTTATGTATAACTCATTTTTTTCTTATAGTAGGCACTTCTGACGATGGCGTCATGTCCTTGTCAGCGGCACCAACTTAGCATTAGGGAGAGACTCCTAATAAATTTGCCTTTATGGAAGGCATCATGAATGATATGATTGGCCATCTAGAGTGAATCGATCCTAAAATTGGTATGTGAGTGTTATAACATAGGAACTGTTGGCATTATGACATTGTATTAGTTTTGTTGCATCTAATTATTATTTTTATGTTACAGGATCTCACCTCAGATGGGATCCCAAAGAGCTCGTTGACTTAGACACCACCCATTAACCCTCACTGGAGCTGACTGAAGTGCCATGAAACCTTTATGATGAAATGCGTAAATGTGCATTACACTTGACCCGCTCTTTATGGGAGTTTCAAAACATCCTTTTTTTCTAAACCACCTCGATGGACTCCTATGGAGAAGGGGAAGGTTAAGGCTGGAATTGATCTAGGAGATGGCGTTTGGTCTGAGCTTACCGAGGACAAGATCATGCAATGCTTGTGGGTTGGTTTGGAATAGATTCCTTTGGTAGCTAATGCAGGACCATCATAGGTAAGTTGTAGGACCCACTCTTTATAGGAGTGTTAGAACATCAATGAAGATATTTAGAAGAGGTTGTAGAAAGTAGAAAAGGAGAAGATGTTCTTAACTAGTAGGGTTAAGGACCTAGAGTCTTGAAACAAATTTTTGCTAGCTTGGGAGGCCAATGATGAGAATTGGCGGACAGTTGTAATTGACTATGCTCATTATTGGATGGTTGTCAGAAAAAATATCCAAGCCAGCTGTGAGCTCATTGAGAAATGGATGGAAATGAATCTCCTAGCCTAGAAGAACCAAGACTAGAAGGATTTTAGCACGAGGGTCTAAGAATGGGGTCAGACACAGTAAGATCATAAGCATGTGTATAAGTTAGAATGTGTTGCATACCGCCAACATTAGAGGGATTCTATTGTTGAAGCATAGTCCCTTTGGCTATTCCTTGATGTCATTGGTACTTCTGGAGTGTACGAAATGTTTCAGGAGCAAGTGATAGTAAGCGCCTCTGTAGAGAGAGAAATAACCCTCCCTGGCAGGGAGACCACTTTTTCTTCCATTTTTCCTGAACCACCTCGATGGACTCCTATGTAGAAGGGGAATTTTAAGGCTGGAATTGATCTAGGAGATGGCGTTTGATCTAAGCTTACGAAGGACAAGATCATGCAATGCCTATGGGTTGGTTTAGAACAAATTCCTTTGGTGGCTAATGCAGGACCATCATAGGTAAGTTTTAGGACTATTGCATTCTTATTATGCATAGTCTAGGTGGCAATGCTAACATGCGTGTCATGTCAAATCATAGGATCGGTGTGAGGAGGGTCCTCATGAGGATGAGTGAAATGGAGATGATGGTCCTCACAAAGAGGGTCTTCATGAGGAGGAGCGTAACGGAGCTGATGGTCCTCATGAAGAGGGTCTCCATGAGGAGGAGCATCTCAAAGATGACCAAACTCGCAGCAAGAATTCTAGTGAGGAAAAGCATCGTAGAGAGGACCACCCCCATGAAGATATAGCACACGAAGAAGGTCCCTACGAGGATGATCTTTATGAGGTAGAGGTGGAGTTAGATGACACAGGTGAAAGTGGTAATAGCGGCAACGTGTGACATGGCTATATTGGCCAACCTTTTATTACAATGGAGTGGAGTAAAAGGACAATGTTTGTCAATCTAAATGATATGATCTATGTGATATAAATATTTTAGTTTTCAAAAAATGAAACATATCGTTAGGAGGACTATACTCTTTAGGCCACTGTGGGTCATTAATAGTTTAAGGCCATTTTGGGTCAGACCATCACAAGCGTAAAAGAAAAAACAAAATTGCCAGTTTTAGGTCATAGCAGGCCATAAATAGTTTAAGGCCATTTTGGGCCAAGCCATCACAAGCGTAAAAGGAAAAACAAAATTGCCAGTTTTAGGCCATAGCGGGCCATAAATAGTTTAAGGCCATTTCGGGTCAAGCCATCACAAGCGTAAAAGGAAAAACAAGATTGCCAATTTTAGGCCATAGTGGGCCATAAATAGTTTAAGGTCATTTTGGGCCAAGCCATCATAAGTGTAAGGAAAGACAAAATTGCGAGTTTTAGGCTGTAGTAGGCCATAAATAGTTTAAGGCCATTTTGGGCCAAGCCATCGTAAGCGTAAGGAAAAAAATTACCAGTTTTAGGCCATAGAGGGCCATAACTAGTTTAAGGCCATTTCGAGCCAAGCCATCACAAGCATAAAAGGAAAAACAAGTTTTCCTATTTTAGGCCATAGCAGGCCGTAAATAGTTTAAGGCCATTTTGGGCCAAGCCGTCATAAGCATGATAAGGATAATGTAAAAGGAAAGAGCATAAATTGCATAACAATAAATGACATGGACTAATGTAACATGTCACACCAACATGTTCATTCACCAGCTCTACAACTACTTCTTAATTGTTTTTAATTTTGGTAATGCATAAGGATGAGGAGGTTCATTACTCTATTCTTCCATGCCACCATCTTCCTCCTGAAAAGGTAGTTCAACCCAGATCAAGCTGTCATCAGCCACTATTTTGGCCTTTTCAAATATTGGGACAAGAGATGGATCTTCAAGGATTTTGATTTTCAAACCCTGTTCCATTTCTATGTTATTAACATCCTGAGGGATCATTTTATCACCATGGATGATCACTTCCCCTCCTATGTAGGGCAAATGGATCTCCTGATGGATGTGTGATGAAACTACCCTTAGTTGAGCCAACTAGGACCTCCCCAAGATTAAGTTCAAACCAGGAATCTCCTCGACGATAATAAACACTGCATCTGTGGCATATTGGTCCCCTGGTACGAAGTTATTGCGTACTATTTCTTTGACTTGTACTCTTGTCCCATTGAATAAATTTAAACATGACATTATCGTGGGACTGATCTAGTTGATCAAGCCTAGTTTATCCACTATGGGGTATGGAATGACATTGGCAACTGCCTCGTCATCCACGTGTACTCTTTGGATTTGGTATTCACCAACCCAAATAGCGATGAACATGGATGTTATTGTCACTTGACCCTTGTCTGGGTCATCCTTGATGGATTCATCATGAAAAGTTAGTAGGGAAGGTTAGGATTGTTCAGCGGCGAGGGAAAGCATGATGGAGTGGATTGCTTCTTCATCCACTGGTAGGTTCTCGTCCATGGGTATGGACATTAACAAGTGAACCATGGCCTCACGATGCTTTCATGATGTCATCAATAAGTCGTAGAGGCTCAACATTGTAACTTTTTTATTTTAGAGCCTACTTAACTTGCATAAACATGTCGAAGAGATTGTGTCCATGATTTAGTGTTTTATCATCCTTCTCTTCTTCCATTCGTCCTAGGAGATGAATCTCTCAGGGAGGAATGGTTTCAAATTGAGGGTTGCATTTTCTCGGGTTGGGAGGAGATGGTTGCATTTGCGTAGTGTCTTCTTTTCTTGAGGGTGGGGCCAAGGGCGTCAAGGCATGGGGCATAGGCTTAGGAAACCCCAGTGTAATTCTATCCTTGGTTGTATCAGCTGTCATATGCCCTTCTCCTTTCCTGTTAGGTTGTGATTGGGGTGTTGACTTAGAGGGTTACCCCTACATAGTAGGAGCAACTAATGGCTTTGGCACCCTGATGACAAAGGATGCCCTAGGTATGGGTGCGGGCCAGGCCGTGGCTTTACCGATAGTGGGCTGTAGGATGATGGTAGGAGATGGGACTTGGAGAATGAAGGATTGTTTCTGAGCTACACTCATCGATGTCGGTGAACTCATTGTCTGAGGCAGGCAAGGAGATACAGGTAGCACAAAAGGCTATTTTGGTTGTGCTTGGCCATCGCCTTCCGCACCCACCACATTGATAGTGTACCCTGCATTATTTTTGTTTAATGGGTCTTGGTACACATGCATGGATTGATTTTCTGGATGGATCAGACTACTGCTATCTAAGAACAGTTTACCTTGATTGATCATGCATTGAATTTCATCTTTCAATGCCCAGCAGTAATCCATGCCATGACCACATAGCTGGTGATAGTTATAGAAACGGTCCAGCCTAAAGTTTTTGGGGATTAGTGGTTCATTTGGCAGGGCCAAGGAGGGATTCTTGAGTAGCTTGCAATGTCATCTTTGGCATTCTAGACCCTACTTTAATACTTTCTTATGTTGAATATGGCCAATTCCTAGCAATTTCTTCAGAAGTTCTGAAGGCTTTACTGGTAGAGCCATGTATTTTAAACTGTCTTTACACTCAAAATTAGGCTTCAATTGTGGAGGTGTTTCAAGGGGATATGGAGTTTCCCGGTTGGTGTTGTTTGAGCTAGTTTTGGGCTCAGTAGGCTCTGTAGATACTTTCTTGTTGTTATTTTTCTTCTTGGCCCCTTTGGCAACCGCTGCTACGGTCGTTGTCGTAGCTTTGTCTTTACCCTTACTCTTGCTATGGGAATTTTTGTAGACCACATACGTTGGGTCCTTGCTAGCCTCTGCCACATCTTGGATGTTCTTAGTTTGAGTGAAGGCTTGGCTAAGGGAGCAGGGAGCTAGGTAATATAACTTACACTTGATAAAGTCATTAACTGCCCCCTTGAAAATAGCCAGCAGGTGAGCCTCTGCGATGGGTTCAAATATTTTGTTCAAGGTGGTGCTCCACTGCTGTATAAGCTTTTGAACTGACTTGAGCGGGTCTTGCTTGACTTCCATGAGCTGATCCAGCATGACTTCTTGTTTCAAGTTCTATTTGAAATGAGTCACAAACTGAGTTAATAGCTCTTTCAAAGTTGAGATGGAAGAGTGTGGGAGTGCTTGATACTAGTCTAAAGCTTTTCCCGTTAGGGACATAGCAAAGACACGGATGATGGTATGTGGCCATTGTTGCAATAACAATGACTTTGACCTAAAAGTGACTAGATGGGCCTTGGGATTGCCTTCCCCATTGTATTTTGTAAAATGGAGGAGTGACATCCCAGGAGGTAACGACAAAATAGACACTGCCAGACTAATAGGATTGTCATGGTAAAAATTCATGATCTATATTGTATCATAACCGATAGCCTTGAGGCATTTAACTTCCTTAGTAAGGGTCTGAATAATTTGGAAGGCTTGATCTGGACTCATAGATGAAGAAGTGATTTGTGGAATGGCAGGAGGAGCCATGCTAGGTGGCGGAATAGGGATGGCAGCTTGGTCGATGTGCGATGCTATTGGAACTATCCCTGTAGGCGGTGCCACTTGTGGCATCCACCACCCAGTAGGTGGTCCAAATGGGGCGACCACTATCGATTGGGTCATGGGATATGTTGTTTGCATGGATGGGGGCACAGACAATGATCCTGTAGTGGGGTTTAGCACCTGTGGGACCTGGTGTTGATGATGAGTAAGATGGGACATCTTCGTAGGATGTGCAACAAGGGACAATGTGTTTGGTACCCACCATGCTATAGTGGCAGGTCCTATCATGTGAGTTGAGATGAATGTAGGTGTTGTATGTAATTGTGAAGTAAGTATCACATGTACATACGGTGACATAGGCGTAGGCATACGATGAGATGGATTAGCTAACTACGGCTACTGAGGAATGATTTGTGAAGGGGCACCACCCTGGAGGGTAGGCAGAGAGGAAAAATGTAGCTAGGAAAAGTGCAGGACTTGGTTAGCATTAGATAATGTTAAGGGCATGGTGATCATGAATAGCATGTTTACATGGGATGTTGTGGAGGGAGGGGCCATAGCCAAATCAGTGTGACTGGCTTCCTCAGAGTGGGAATCTAAATCATCCTACCTATCATGAAGTGCTTCATCATGGAACAACTCCTCTCATTATTCTGTCAATGTCCTAGCCATCAGCATTTGATCTAAGATCCATTTTTTTGGTCTATCATGGGTACAATGGTGTTAGGTGAAGGAATAAATTCCTTCCCATTGTAGTATATGAACTCATATTCTCATTTCTCTTCAAGTTCTTGTGGATACATGGGCAGATTTGCCGCAAGTTTAGCATAGAGGAATTTGTAATGTTCCCTGTGCTGAGTGTATCCCTTAGGCTCTTTGTTTTGGAGCCTGAGGGATTGGCATGGTCGCACCAGATTGATTAGCAGCTTGACCATAGGAGGTGTAACTTGTAGAGTCCAAGGATTCTCGAGGTTAGTAGTGTCAATAGTGGTGGTTGATGCAGCCATTCTCTACGTAGTTTGAGAGTAATGATGCAAGGGAAAAGGTAAACTAAGGTGAAAATGGGCTTTCTAGCCTACATAACGTTTATGCATCTTCCATGACCAATACGATGATAGTGACAATGCAAAGGCTAAAATGACATGACTACAGAAAACACAAGTAGCCATGTTGCCTAGGGCAAGTCAGGGCATTCTAAGGTTTTTTACCAATGGGGCAATCATGAGCAGGCAGGGAGAGGAATCCAACCAACACTCAATAGGGTTAAGGCATTTAGCTTGGATCTGGGACATGCCTAAATACAGCTACTACCACCAGTACAACACATTTTTCCTCGCACATTATATGGCGACGTGCTTTTAGAACCCATAGGGGACTATCTATTATGCTAGCAGGTGAGTTTTGTAGCCATGCTCTGTTGTGTTGTGCAATGCTGGACATATTGGCCAAATGCTAATAGTGTGTGTTTTTCACCAGGTTCTTTATCAATGATGATGGGGTTCATGACCGATCGGGTCTATTGGCTACAACACAGCTAGCCCTACAAAAGTTCTCTTCTGCTCAGAACCTACGGGCAGGTGTGATCAGTCAGTGTGGGGGAGAATACCATACCTACCCAAGCATGTTTCATGTTCCTTACAATCAGTGTAAGGAGAAGGGTTGGCTGGATAAGGAGTGGACACAACCCTTCAAGTCGGTCATGGTTGAAGAAGCTATGGTTGAACTCCGACTGTTCCCGTTACCATATAGACCGGGTGGGTCAAATAATAAGTATCGCATGCTCAAGTGTTTTTGTAATCCTTGAATTTCTTGCATTGTCATGCTAAGCATGTTTTGTGAAAATTTTTTTAGGGGCAAAGAAGCCCTAAGAGGTGATGGTGGTAACCGCCGAGATGCAGGGGGAAAATATGTACTTCAAATACGACGAAGTAGAAGTGAGCTAGCGTTGGTTAGACTAGGGGGGCTTAGACTTCTTGGTCAAGAATGTTCAAAAGATAGGGCTTATGGATCTATTTATGTCCTTGAATCTAAGTGTTCCTACTGCTTAGATGCTTTCCCTTGCCAACTCCTTCTCTAAGAGGGTGGGCCATTTTTGCACGCATGTACAGGGCATGCGGGTGGTCATTGAAATCAATGACTAGCTATTTATGGACTTGTTTGGTGTTCTTGCCGACGACCTCATCATAGGAGTGGTTGGCGCTCATTAAGGAGCAAAAAGGGCTTCCCATGGATAAGCTTAAGGATAGCTCCACCATGGAGATTTACCCAGTCTTCCATGCCAGTGCATTCCCCCAACTACTTATGCAAGGAAAGGTCCTAAGGCTAGAGCAGGCCTGGATAATGTGGGAGGTTATGGAAGAAGGGGCTCGTTACAATTGGGCCAACTTCCTATGTAAGGGCTTGCAAGCTGAGATTTTGGGACTCTATGAAAAAATGAAGTCTTGATCCAACATACACTATGCCTTCTACATAGGCTATTTGAAGCGCTTCGTGGAGTTTCTGGTGGTTCAAGAGGATGGAGTCTGGGCCATGTGAAATTGCAACCAGATTTCCAACCTGTGGATTTGCTAAATCCTCTAGATCACACGAGCCTAAGATTCCCTGAAAATAATTTGGAAGTCATTGTATGTAATGCCCAAGGATCGAGTGGCTCTCAGCTTTCATGGCCCAGACAATGTAGGAGAAATGCCCCCTACTATAGCTGGTAGCATGACATGGGGGGAACGTCTCATAGCCAAGACTGTGCCCAAGGGGTTGTGAAGGAAGAGATCTCCCCTAGCTAGGGAAACTCTTCATGTGGAGGAAGAGGAGGGACAAAGACTACGGCTTAAGCTACAGAGGACACAACCCCCCATTGATAAACTCTTTCATGTAATGCTTACTTTGTTATTGTTTGCTACGCTATTCTACGCTAGGTGGTGTAGCGTAGGGTGGCATCTTCTTTGAGCTAATTTGTTTTGGATTGACAAAAACATGCTTCTCTACTAATAGAGGAAGAAGAAGAAGAAGAAGAATGTGATGAAGAAGTGTCAGCCCTTAAGATGAGGGTGATGAATGATGATACGGAGGTCCTAGTTTCAGAAGAAAGGGCCCCAGTCAGAAATGAGGGAGCTCCTATTTCCAGGGTAGGAGCTCTTGTCATTAGGAAGCCTTCTATCAATAAAGAGGTACCTCCCTTGAATAAAAAAGACACTGGTCTCCTGAAAGAAAAGGCACCAGGGCATGAGGAAGGGGCTCGTATGGACTTGGTAGGGCCCTCCACCAAGGCTACTACCATCATCTTGCATCAGCAAGAAGAAAGACCGCAGCCAGACACTGGTGTGTTTGGCAATACATCTACCTTATTATAGTCCATTTTGGCCATTGTTGATATGCTTAGTCATGTAACAGGTGCTACTGCTGATGTCACATGACCCCCTTCGATTCATGTGGGGTCATGGGTTGAGATCCCTGACAAGTTTGCGTTCGTGTAGGGACTTGTTGATAACATGATCAAACGCCTTCAGTAGGTGGACCCTAAAGCTGGTAAGTAGTAGTATTAAATTCTCTTGTGTTGTTACACTAAAATCTCTTGAGTTTGTTAATTTTTCTATGCTAACGTGATTGCTACGCTTTTTGTGTCGAGGCAACCTCTCAGCTCAAATGGGACCTGGCATAACCTATGAAAGTTGGTGTCATTCCTACACTCTCACCTACCATGACCATGGTGCCTCGTTGCACGTTCGATGAGGCTTATGAGTGCATCTTGCACTCAACACACTCTTTGAGGAAGTATAAGCACGTTAACGAGGACCTATGGAAATGGGTCCAAAGGGGAGGCTGATTTGATTGTTGAGGTGAAGGATGTCAAGTCGAGGAACAAGTTCCTCGTAACCCGTAACCCTAATGCTGAGGACTAGCGCAAGGATGTAGATCACTACGTCAGATTTTGGACTATCATGTGTTAGAACATTGTTTCCACTCATGAGATAATCAAATAGAAAATGCATATGGACTTGCTAGCCCAGAACTGTCAATACATGAAAGATATCAATGCCAAGGTTTTCGAATGGTGGCGAACCTAGAGAAACCACAAACATGTGTACAAGCTGGAGAATGACACCCATTGAAAACTGTAGAAAGACACTTCTATGGAGGAATTCACGTATGAAGCATTTATGAATGAAAGTGATGCTTCTGAGGCCTACCCTAAGTTCAAAGAGCAAGTAAAGGTTATGGAATCTCTTGACTTGAAAGTGGACCTTCCTACCGGAGAGACTGCAACCACCTCCCTTTCCCTGGGACCTCTAAGATCGATGACCTTGGAAAGGAAGAGAGCCACCACTGCAAATGATGAACCTAGCAATAGGTGTTGGATGAACATCACGATAGAGGAGGTCTAGCGTTGCCTCAAGCTCAATCTAGACCGAATACCCTTTGAGACTAATGCTGGCCCCTCTCAAGTTAGTCGCTTTACTGTGTAAATGCTCATGCTATGTTATAGCATGCATTTGTTGCCCTAACTGACTACTTCATTCCTAGGATGCAGGCTCCAAATGAGGGTGCAAGGCTTGTAGAGGGAGGGAATGAAGAATTGGTAGAAGGCAAAGTAGGAGAGGATGATGCACAAGTAGATGAAGTGGAGGCGAGCAGCGAAGACAATTCAAATAGATATAACTGATGATATCATGGGATTTTCTTTTTGAAATTCTTGAAATTTTGAAATGTTGAAATTTTGTAAAAGTTTCGTGAACATTTCCAACAGGCAAAAGTTTTGAATAAAATGAAAGACCTCAAAAAAGAAATCCATTTTGTGTTAACTTGTGTAGCATATAAAGTTTTCATGCTTTCATATGCTAGTTTTAGATCATTTCGGGTCATTGCTTGTTTTAGGCCATTTCGGACCATTGTGTAACATGCTAGAAGGATTATATGTTAACAAAATGACAAGCAAGAATGCTAGTTTTAGGCCATTTCAAGCCATTTCCAAAAGAGATAGTACGTTAATAAAGAAAAAAGTGATGATGCTATTTTTAGGTCATTTCAAGCTATAGCGTAGCATGGCAGAAGGATGGCATGTTAACAAAGTAGAAAGCAATGATACTAGTTTTAGGCCATTTTAGGCCATAGCGTAGCATGCAAAAAGGATGGCATGTTAACAAAGTAGAAAGCAACGATGCTAGTTTTAGGCCATTTTAGGCCATAGCGTAGCATGCAAAAAGGATGGCATGTTAACAAAGCAGAAAGCAACGATGCTAGTTCTAGGCCATTTCAGGCCATAGTGTAGCATGCCAAAAGAATGACATGTTAACAAAGTAAAGAAGTGGTGAATGTACAAGGGATGGCAACTGGGTAGGAAATGGTAGGGTTGCTACGCTATGTGTAGCTACCTCACTCTTGAAAGTTATGACCTCTAAGCCCTGCTCCATGTCTACATTACTGATTGCTTACGTCGCTACTTTTTCACCATGGATCACCACCTCCCTACCTACGTATGGTAAGTGGATTTCCTAGTGTATACGCAAGGAGACAGCCCTAAGTTGCATTAACCATGATCATCCCAAGATCAAGTTAGACTTGGGAATTTCCTCGACCACGATGAACGTTGCGTCTATGGAGAACTGGTCCCCTGCTATGAAGCCTACGTGAACTATGCCTTTCACCAGGATGCATGCCCCATTGAAGGACCTCAGACACGATGTCATTGTGGGTTTGATCTGGTCGACCAATCCCAACTTGTCCACAATAGGGAAGGGAATGACATTTGTGGAAGCCCCATCATCAACATGTATCCTTCGGATTCGGTGTTGAATGACCCAAATTGTGATGAAGAGAGGCACTATAGTCACCTAACCCCCTTTGGGATATTTGCTAATGGGGTCATCACTGAAAGTCAATTGAGGTGTCGTGGACTTCGTGGGTACAGAGGAAAGCATGATCGAATGGATCGCTTCCTCTTCCACTGGCATGTTCTCGTCAATTGGAACCATCATTAACATGCGGATTAGAGCCTCATGGTGGGGTACAGATGTAATGATTAGGTTATACAAACTCAGTGTTAAATTTTTTTTTCTTTAGAGCTTGCTTGACCTAGGTGAGGGCATCTAGAAGGTCTTGGTTTCCTACTTGTTTGACACTTTCTTCCTCTTCAATTTTTCCCAGAAGACAAATCTCTTGAGGAGAGATGACCTTGAATCTAGATTCAGATCCTTATTGGTAGGGTGATGTAGGTTGCATAGTCATGTCAACCTTCATCTTTGGAGGTAAAGGTGCAGATGCAAGGGATGAAGAAGTAGGCTTGGGGATACCCTTGATGATACCGCCCTTCGACGTCTCGCCAACCAAATGGACTTATCATCTTGTAGGGCGAGGAGGCTTTTCAGCTTTGTTGTGTGAGATATGAGCCATTGAAGGAGTCGATCCCTTGATGATGAATGGAGCTAGAGGTATTAACTGATGGGACCTTGTGGCTCCACGAATAGGTGGTGCAAAGGTGGCTACTCATGGTGGGACTTTCAAGATGAACAGCTGCTGCGAGCTTGGGCTAAGTGCTGGTGGTCCTCATGCACTATGCTGAGGCACAAAGATCATAAATGGCTGCTAGGATGGCCTGGGATCACTGTCAATGCTTATAGCATTGATGATGTAACCGACATTGTTGGCATTGAGGGGATCTGTGTGGACATACATAGATTGGTTCTCAAGATGTACTAGGCTGCTTTCATCTAGCACCAATTTTCCCTAGTCAATTAATCTTTGGATGTCATCTTGCAATGCCAAACAATAATCCATGTTGTGACCACACTGTTGGTGGTAGTCACAAAACCTGTCTAGCCTGAAACCCCTAGGAATTGGATGCTTATTGGGTAGGGACAAAGAGGGATTCCTCAGGAGATCACAGTAGCATTGATGTTTTGCATTTTCCTCTTCTAACATCTGCTTATGTTGGATTTATCCCACTACTAGTAGTTGCTTTAGAAGCTCTGAATGCTTTAGAGGTAGTGGGGTATACTTTGAGCGGTCTTTGCGCTCAAAGTTAGGTTTGGTTTGTGCAGATGTTTTGAGCGTAGGTGTAGCAAGTTGCGGCACACGGCCCTGTTTGGGCACGAGGTTAGCCATGGGTATGGCCAGTATCTTATTATTCTTATTACCATTGCTGCCATGTTTAGGCTTGGCCTCAATTGCCACAGTGGCCATTGTGGTTGTTGGGGCCTTACCCTTGTCCTTTTTTGTTAAGGTGTTTTTGTAAGTGATGTAGGCCAGGTCTTTGCTTATCTCAGCCACATCCTATATTCTCTTAGTCTAAGTGAAAGCCTTATTAACAGAGCGAGGAGCAAGGTAGTATAGTTTAGACTTGATGAATTCATTCACTGCAAACTTAAAGATAGCCAGCAAGTGGGCCTCCGTGATGGGCTTGTTGATTTTGTTAAGGGTTGCACTCCAACGTTGAATGAACTTTTAGACTAGTTCTAGTGGGTCTTGCTTCATGCTCATCAATTGATCTAGTGTGGTCTCTAGCCTCAAGTTGTACTTGAATCATGTCACGAACTAGGTTAGGAGCTCTTCCAAAGTTGAAATGGATGAGCGTGGCAACATGTGGTACCAATCTAGGGCTTTCCTAGCTAGGCACATGGCGAAGACATGAATGATCATGTATGGCCATTGTTTTAGTAACTAAGATTCAGACCTGAAGGTAACAAGATGCACGTTGGGATCTCCCTCCCCATCATACTTTATGAAGTATGGGAGGGACATCCCTGGGGGTAACGTCAAAGTAGGGATTGCAGGACTGACGGTATCATCCTATTAAAAGTCCATGACTTGTATCATGTTGGACCTAATAGCTTTGAGGCATTTTATTTTCTCAATGAGGGTCTGGATGAGCTGAAACACTTGGCTCAGACTCGGTGATGTTGTAGATGGTTGGGGGCTATGTAGACAGCTCCCACATGTGGCATGGCGGGGGTAGTGGTATGACCCATCGGCGATACCATCGGGACAACCCCTACTAGCGGTGTAGCCTATGTTGTCCACCATCCAACAGGTGGTGTTGTTAAGGTGACAACCATGGTTGGGTCACTAGATAGACTACTTGCATTACTGGTAGCATAGATCATGGCCTCGTGTTGGGTTGCACCATTTGTGAGGCTTGGTGTATTTGAGAGTGCATGTAGTAAGACATCTGCGATGGTTGTAGAATAGGTGAAGAAGTGAATGGGGTCCACCACGTCGATGGGCCTAGGCCTGCCACAGTGGGTGGAATAGACATGAATGTAGGAATAGATGCAAAATTTGCGTATGTTTATGAAGTTGGTATAGCATGAACATGTGGCACGGTAGCCATGGTTGGCATGTTATGTGCCACATGAATGGGCTACTGAACAGCCTACAAAGGGACGATAGCTACAAATGGAACATCATAGAATTCGCATGGCTACCCATAGCAGCTGTAATCATAGGTTTTGGAAGTGTGGGCTTAATTACCAAGGGAGTGGTAACAGACGATGGCTTGGCCTAGAAGAACTGACTAGGAGGAATAGAAGTGGGGTCAGTTGGACCTCCCTCATCCGATTGGAAATCGAGTTCCTCCTGCCCATCCTAGAAATCATCATCTTGGTTGGACGTTGTGTCTTGTTGCTTCCTAATCCTAGCCAACTGGATTAGTTGGTCTAGAATCCTTTGATATGCTTGTGTTAAAGATAAAGAAACACCAGGAGTAGGAACAAACTCCTTCTCATTGCAATCAGAAAACTTGAAGCTATGCTTGTCCTTGAGTTTGTGTACGTCCATGGGAAGATTAGCCTACACCTTTTCACTGACAAAACTATAATTCTCATGTTACTAGGCAAATCCATTAGGTCCTCAATTTTGGATCCTAAGAGATCGACATGCCTCCAGCATCGGATTTAGTGGTTGTTCGGCACCAGTAGTGCCTTGAACCATGATGGGGTCTTCAATGTTGAAGGGAACTTCCATGTTGAAGGCATTGGTAGTAGTAGCTGAAAAAGCCATTGTTAAGTAAGTAGTTATGCAAAAAAGTGCAAAATTTATGCAAAATAGTGTGAATGAACAAGGAAATCAAAAAATAGAAAAAAGAAGGCTTTATGTCTTCCCGGATTCCAGAGGAACCATCAAGGCGACCAACCTACACCACACAAAGCATAAATAACCATAAGTGGGTGTCACGTTTATGCTAGTGCGGGATAGGATGCAGAACATGTGCAAGACTACCATAAGATGGGAAAGCTAGCTAGTGACCAAGAAGGCTTTGCATCTCACAAGATCTCTAAGGGACCATCGAAGTGACCTCTCTGTACCATGCAAGATGGGGTATAGAATGCATGCAAGACTACCGTAAGATGGGTATGCTAACTAGCAGTCAAGAAGGCTTTGCATCTTGTAGGATCCCTGAGGGACTGTCGAAGCAACCACTCTATACCACGTGAGATGGGATACAAAACATATGCAAGACTACCATAAGATGAGCAAGCTAACTAGAGGTCAAGAAGGCTTTGCATCTCACAGGATCCCTGAGGGACCGTCAAAGAAACTACTCTATACCATGCTAGATGGGGTACAGAACGCATGCAAGACTACCATAAGATGAGCTAGTTAGTTGGCGATCAGAGGCCTTGTGTTCTGTAGGACTTCCGAGGAACCATCGAGGTGATCGATCTGCACTGCACAAAGCACAAACAACCACAAAAGGGTGTCACCTCTATGCTTATGTGTATTAGGGTGTACAAGGCTCACAAAAATACCATGATATGTAGAAAAGGCACGAAAAGGCCCTCCTTCTAGCTCCAGAAAACTGTAGAGATAGAAAATGTCGATGGCTGGAAAACATCGAGGGGTCAGTGAGTGTGACAGTTTCGACCCCGGACCCACAGGAGGGCCATGCTAGATGTGTGCAAATATGGGGCACCCTGAATGGTTTGATCAATTAGATAGGGAATTAATTGGTGTCTATATAGCATTTTGCAACATATAATTTGGAAATAGGAATGAAAACGATAAAGCAGAAAAAATAGTGCAAAACTACCACACCTGTTATGTTGCAGCTATGAGCCTACCATGTCATAATTGTGTCGTTAGCATCTAGAGACATGTGCCAATGGCCCAATTAGGTGAAGTGCATTGATGTTGCAAAACCACCCGCATGCCTTGCTGTGCTTTGTAGTGTAGCATGCTTGGTGTAGCATAGCACCTTGTCATGCATTCTGCTACATGTGTGTTGCATGCTTGCTACGTTATGCTATGCTACATAGTGTAGCGACTGGTCTTAGTCATGAAAATTTTGTCGATTTGCAAACTTTTCTTCTACGAGACTTGTAAACTTGCTAATTCTACCCTTTGAGCTACCTTCTATCTCTTCTGCAAGATTGCTACACCTTGCTACGCCATGTAGCAGCAGACATGGTCTGCCACTTCTTGACAGAAAGGAACATTGTTGAAGGACTTGAAATTGGGCGTGGGAACTACCTGTGAAGCTATCACCATGCTACGCTACATCATGTGGTGTAGCGTAGCATAGCACTTCATTCTATAATTGTCTTCTGAAGCTTGCTACACTACATAGCAAGGCATAACATAGCATAGTAGACTTCGTGACTTAGAAAACTTGCCAAACTATTTTGTGTATCTGGAATGCTGCTACCAACTCTACGCATCATTTCTAAGTAGGTTGTTGGTTGGGCAAGCTACTTGGGTGGATAGGCAGGGTGACCTGTAGAGCTTGTTCATGCCCAAAGCAGAAAATTTATTGGATTGGCCAGCCTAAAATCAAAGTGTTCTCCTCCTAAAGAACTTTCATGGTGCTACGTAGATTGTAAAACTTGTTAAAGAAAGAATGACTTTGAAGTTTTTAGGGTGTTTCAAATGATGGCGCTCTCAGAGAGAACACTCCCATGTGCATAGTGTAAGGTGCTCTTGGGGAAGGCACTCTCAGGAAAAATGCTCTTTGAGATGCTACTCTATTAGAGGAAGCTCTCAAGGAGAACGCTCTCAGGGAGGGTGATCTCATAGAGACCATTCTTAAGGCAGACACTCTCAATGAGGGCATCCTCAGGGAGACTGCACTCAAGGAGGGCATTCTTAAGGAGGGAATTCTTAGGAAGGGTGCTCTCCAAAATAATGCTCTCAATGAGGGTGCTCTTGAGATGAACACTCTCACGTGCATAATGCAAGGTTTTCTCATGGACAACCATCTCATGAAGGCTGCTCTCAAGGAGAACGCTCTAGAAGAGGCTACTCTAATGGAAGATTCTCTCAAGGAGAACACTCTTGAGAAGGGTACTCTCAAGGAGGGCACTCTTTAAAAAAATTCTCTCAACAAGGGAACTCTAGCGAGAATGCTCCTAGTGAGGGCACTCTTAAAGAAAATGATCTTTAGAAGGCCTCTCTAATTGAGGGCACTCTCAAGAAGAATGCTCTTGTAGAGGGACATCTCATATAGAATTCTCTCAAGGAGGATGCTCTCAATGAGGGACTCCTCAAGGAGATCACTCTCAAGGAGGACGTTTGAATGGAGGATGCTCTCAAAGAGAATGCTCTCAACAAGGGTGCTCTCAAGGAGAACACTCTCACATGTGTAATGCAAGGTGCTCTTAGGGAGAATGCTCTAAGGGAGGTCATTCTAAGGAAGAGTGCTCTCTATGAACTTTCCCTTTGAAAGGTCTCTATCATTGAGGGTGTTTGCAAGGAGAAAACTCTTAAGAATGGTGCTCTTTGATAGAACACTCTCAAAGAGGATTCTCTTAAGGAGAACACTCACATAAGGGTGTCCTCCTCAAGGATAATACTCTCTAGGAGGGTGTCCCTAGTGAGACTGATCTCAAGGAGGGTGTTGTAATGGAGAACAATCTCCAAGAGAATGCTCTCAACAAGGGCACTCTTAAGGAGAAAACTCACATGCATAATGCAAGGTGCTCTTAGGGAGAATGCTCTAAGGGAGGTCTCTATAAGGGAGACCACTCTTTGGGATAGTGCCTTCTGAGAGGGATCTCTCAACGAGGATGCTCTCAAAGATAACACTCTTATGTGCATAGTGTAAGGCACTCTTAAGGAGAACACTCTCAGAAAGACTGCTCTTTCGAAGAGCACTCTCATAGATTGTTCTTAAGAAGGATGCTCTCAAGGAGGGCATCCTTAGGAAGATCGTTCTTAGGGAAGATGTTCTCTAGGAGGGCACTCTTAGGAAAGGTGGTCTCCAAAAGAATGTTGTTAACAAGGGCACCCTCAAGATAAACACTCTCACATGAGCAATGCAAAATGCTATTAGGGATATCACTCTAATGAAGGTTTCTCTGAGGAAGAGTGCACTTTGGGAGAATATCCTCTAAGATGGAGCTCTCAATGAGGGTGCTCTTCAGGAAAACACTCTCATGTGCATAGGGCAATACACTCTTAGGGAAGGCTCTCTCAAGGGTAATTCTCTTCGAGACACTGCACCAATAGAGGAAGCTCTCAAGGAGAATTCTCTTAGGAAGGGCAATCTCATGGAGAACATTCTTAAGGAGGATGCTGTCAAGGAGGGTGACCTTAGAGAGACTACTCTCAAGGAGGGAGTTCTCAGGGAGGACACTGTTAGGAAGGGTGCTCTAGATGTGAACACTCTCATGTGTGTAACCTAAGGTGCTCTCATGGAGGATGCTCTCAAGCAGAATGCTTGTAAGAAGGCCACTCTAATAGAGGATTCTCTCAGGAAGAATGCTCTTGGGGGAGGGTGCTCTGATTAAGGAAACTCTTTGATAAAATGCTCTCAATGAGGATGCTCTACGGAGAACACTCATAGTGAGGGCTCTCTCAAAGAGAACACTCTTTGGAAGGCCACTCTAATGGAGGGTGATCTCAAGAAAAATTCTCTTTTGGAGGTCCATCTCATGGAGAATTCTCTCAAGTAGGGTGTCCCCAAGGAGACCGCTCTCAAGAAGGATGTCCTCCAACATAATGCTTTCAACAAGGGTTCTCTCAAGGAGAACACTCTCATGTGCATAATCCAAGGTGCTCTTAGAGAGAACTCTTTGAGTCAGGTCACTCTAAGGGAGAGAGCTCTCTATGAGAGCACCCTCCAAGAGGGAGCTGTCAACAAGGGCACTCTCAAGGAGAACACTCATGTGCATAGTGTAAGGTGCTCTTGATGAAGGCACTCTTAGGGAGAATAATCTTTGAAAGGTTGCTCTAATAAAGGAGGCTCTCAAGGACAATGCTCTCAGGGAGCATGCTCTTAGAGAGGGCACTCTCATAGAAAATGCTCTTAAGGAGGACATTCTCAAGAAGGGCATCCTTAGGGAGATTGCTCTCAAGGAGGGAATTCTCAAGGAGGGAACTCTTAGGAAGGGTGCTCTCTGATAGAACTATCTCAATAAGGATGGTCTCAAGGAGGATTCTCTTAAGGAGAATGCTCTGATTGAGGCTGCTCTAATGAAGGCCAATCTTAGGGAAACACTATTAGGGAGGGCTCTCTCAATGAAGGCACTTTTTAACAAAACACTCTCAGTGAGGGAACTCTAGGCAAAATGCTCCTAGCAAGGGCCCTCTCAAAGAGAATGCTCTTCAAAAGGCCACTCTAATAGAGGGTTCTCTCAAGGAGAATGCTCTCAGGGAGGGCAATCTCACGTAGAATGCTCTTTGAAAGGCCACTCTAATAGAGGGCACTCTCAAGGAGAATGCTCTCAGGAAGGGTGATCTCACATAGGATGCTCTTAAAGAGGATGCTCTCAAGGAGGGTATTCCTAGTAAGATTGATTTCAAGGAGGGGATTCTAATGGAGGTAGCTCTCCAAAAGAAAAACTCAACAAGGATGCTGTTGAGAAGAACACTCTCACATGCATAACACAAAGTGTTCTGAGGGAGGTCAATCTAAGTGAGAGAGCTCTCCAAGAGGGAAATCTCAATGAGGATGCTCTTAAGGAGAACACTGTCATGTGCATAGTCGAAGGCACTCTCAAGGACAATGCTCTCCAAGATGCCACTCTAATGGAGGAAGCTCTCAAGAAGGGAAATCTCACAAACAACATTCTTAAGGAGGATGATATTGACAAGGGAATCCTTAGGGAGACGACTCTAAAGAAGGGTTTTCTCATGGAGGAAACTTTTAGGAAGGATGCTCTCCAAAAGAATGCTCTCAACAAGGATGATCTCAAGGTGAACACTCTCACGTGCAGACTGCAAGGTGCTCTCATGAACAACACTCTCATAGATGGCACTCTCAAGGAGAATGCTCTCATGGAGGCCACTAAAATAGAGGATTATCTTAGGGAGAATGCTCTTGGGAAGGAAGCTCTCAAGGACGGAACTCTTCAAAAAAATACTCTGAATAAATGTGCTCCAAGAAGAACCCTCTCAGTGAGGGAGCTCTCAAGAAGAATGCTCTTTAAAAGGCTACTCTAATGAATGTGACTATCAAGGAGAACACTCTCATGGAAGGACATCTCATGGAGAACAATTTCAAGGAGGATGCTCTAAAGGAGGGCATCCCTAGGGAGACCACTCTAAAGGATGGAATTCTAATGGAGGACACTCTCCAAGTGAATTCTCTCAACAAGGGAACTCTCAAGGAGAACACTCTTACATGCATAATGCAAAGTGCTCTTAGGGAGAACACTTTGAGGATGTGGAAGAAGATACAAAAACTACCCATGTAAGCATGTGGTGTTGTTAGTTTAATGTCATTGCAGACTACTAGGGGTGCAACTATGCTAGAGTTGCTTAGTTTGGGGTCTTTTGGACCGATTGTATTGCGATTGCTAGGATTACTAGTTTAAGATCTTTTTTGACCCTTAATCAAAAACAAATATATATTTTTTATTTTTGGGAAGGCAAGTAGCTGTCTTGAAGCGTGTCAAGGCTTTAATGCTAATAGTGCTATGATGTCATGATGAGCATGCTACGTTGTATGGCGCTCTCCGTATTAATCACAGAGAGAGAGAGAGAGAGAGGAAAGTTTTCCCATCTTGTCATTATAGCCATAAATAGGGGTCAAACCCTGGCTTATTTTACATTACTTCATGGTTTCATGCAAGGTCGTTGAAACCACCACCACCGTGGTTGTCATAACCATAGGGGCTAGGGTAGTTTAAGTTGCTTGACCCTAGCATGTCATAACGTAAAACCCTTGGGAGGGCTAGGCCATGTGTGATGTGGTAACACAACACATGTTTTATTATAGCATGTTGTCAATTGTTTTGTTGCTACACTCAGCTTATTTTCATGTTCTTACTATGCTAGGCTTTCACGCCCTTGTTGCACTATGTACAAGCAGATGCTTATGCTACGCTATATACATGGACTGCTAGACATTGCTATGTTGCACATGTATTGCCTTTAAGTATGATGCTAACATTCACTGATATTGTCATGTAGGGAAAGGCTAAGGCCCAGGTTGATCATTTTGTAAATTAGAGGGGTCTTGTGCCATGTGAGTAGACCTGTGGCAAATGCCCCTCCTCCCTAGATATGTATGGGAGAGTAAGGGGTCTGGTTTAGAGAAGGGGCACGGGACTTCTTGCAATTCCTTCTTGACCACTTTAGTGTGATCATTTGGTATTCCCTAGAGGAGGAGGATGTATCCAACATAATAGAGGCCATGTTGCCTAGGGCAAGTCGAGGCATTCTAAGGTTTTTTACTGATGGGGCAATCATGAGCAGGTAGGGAGAGGGATCCAGCCAATGCTCAATAGGGTTAAGGCATTTAGCCTAGATTTGGGAAATGCCTAAATATAGCTGCTACCACTAGTACAACACATTGTTCCTCGCATGTTACATGGTGATGTGCTTTTAGAACCCACAGGGGACTTTCTATTGTGCTGGTGGATAAGTTTTGTAGCCTTGTTCTGCTGTGTTGTGCAATGCTAGCCATATTGGCCAATTGCTAACAGTGTGTGTTTTTTACTAGGTTCTTTATCAATGATGATGGGGTTCACAATCGATTAGGTCTACTAGCTACAGCACAGCTAGCCCTATAGGAGTTCTCTTCTGCTAAGAACCTATGGGCAGGTGTGATTGGTCAGTGTGAGGGAGAATACCATACCGACCAAAGCACGTTTCATGTTCCTTACAATTAGTGTAAGGAGAAGGGTTGGCTAGATAAGGAGTGGGCAAAACCTTTCAAGTCGATCATGGTTGAGGAAGCTATGGTTGAACTCCCACTGTTCCCATTACCATATAGACCCAGTGGGTTGAACAGTAAGTGTCACATGCTTACATGTTTTTGCAATCCTTGTATTTCTTGCATCATCATGCTAAGCGTGTTTTGTGAAAATTGTTGCAAGGGCATAGAAGCCCCAAGAGGCGATGGTGGTAACCACTGAGATGTAGGGGGGAAACATCTACTTCAAACATGGCGAAGTAGAAGTGAGCTAGCATTGGTTAGACTAGGGGGACTTGGACTCCTTGGTCAAGAACATTCAAAGGACGAGGCTTATGGATATGTTCATGGCCCCGAATCCAAGCATTCCTACCACTAAGATGATTTCCCTGGTCAACTCCTTCTCTAAGAGGATGGGCCATTTTCGCATTCATGTACAGGGCATGTAGGTTTGCATGTAGGTGCTCATTGAAATCAATGACTAGCTGTTTATGGACTTGTTTGGTGTTCCCGCTGATGGCATCCTCATAGGGTCGAAGCATAAGAAGGAGTTGATCCTTCAAAAGAAGGATATCAAGGAGTGGTTGGGGCTCATTAAGGAGCAAAAGTTGGCTCCCCATGGATAAGCTTAAGGACGGCTCCACCATGGAGATTTACCTGATCTTCTGTGCCTGCGCATTCCCCCAACTACTTATCCAAGGAAAGGTCTTGGGGCTCGATCAGGCTTGGATAATGTGGGAGGTTATGGAAAAAGGGGCCCATTACAACTAGGCAATTTTCCTATGTAAGGGCTTGCAAGCTGAGATTTTTGGACTCCATGAAAAAATGGAGTCCTGCTTCAACATACACTATGCCTTCTACATAGGCTGTCTAAAGAGCTTTGTACAGTTTCTAGTGGTTCAGGAGGATGGAGTCTGGGCCATGCGAAATTCCAACCTAATTTCCAGGCTATGGATTTGCCAGATCCTCTAGACCACATGAGCCTAAGATCCCCTAAAAATAATTGGGGAGTCATTGTCTGTAATGACAAAGGATCAAGTGGCTCTCAAAGTTCGTGGCATAGACAACGTAGGAGAAATGCCCCCTCCTATAGCTAGTAGCATGACGTGGGGGGAACATCTCATAGCCAAGACTGTTCCCAAGGATTTCTAAAGGAAGAGATCTCCCTCAGCCAGGGAAACTCTTTGTGTGGAGGAAGAGGAGGGACAAAGACTACGGCTTAAGCTACAGAGGATGCAACCCCCCATTGGTAAACGCTTTCGTGTAATGCTTACTTTGCTATTTTTTGCTACGCTAGGTGATGTAGTGTAGCATGGCATCTTCTTTGAGCTAATTTGTTTTGGATCAATGTAAAACATGCTTCTTTGCTAATAGAGGAAGAATAAGAAGAAGAAGAAGGTGATGAAGAAGTGTCAGCCCTTAAGATGAGGGTGATGAATGATGATATGGAGGTCCCAGTTTCGAAAGAAAGAGCCCTGTTCAAAAATAAGGGAGCTCCTATTTCCAGGGTAGGATCTCTTGTCATTAGGGATCCTTGTATCAATAAAGAGGTACCTCCCTTGAATAAAAAAGACACTGGTCTCCTAAAAGAAAAGGCACCAGGGCATGAGGAAGGGGCTTGTATGGACTTGGTAGGGCCCTCCACCAAGGCTACCACCATCATCTTGCATTAGCAAGAAGAAAGACCGTAGCTAGACACTGGTGAGTTTGGTGATATGTCTACCTTATTGTAGTCTATTTTGGCCATTGTTGATATTCTTAGTCATGTAACAAGTGCTACTGCTGATGTCAGAGGACCCCCTCCAATTCATGTGGAGTCATGGACTGAGATCCCTGACAAGTTTGCATTTGTGTAGGGACTTGTTAACTACATGATCAAATGTCTTCAGTGGGTGGACCCTAATGCGGGTAAGTAGTAGTTTTAAATGCTCTTGTGTTGTTACACTAAAAGCTCTTGAGTTTGTTAATTTTTCTATGCTAACGTGATTGCTACACTCTTCGTGTCAAGGTAGCCTCTCAGCTCAAATGGGACTTGGCATGACCTATGAAAGTTGGTGTCGTGCCTACACTCTCACCTATCGTAACTGTGGTGCCTCATCACACGTTTGATGAGGCTTACAAATGCATCTTGCACTCGACACACTCTCTATGGTAGTATAAGTGCATTAACGAGGACCCGTGGAAACAAGTCCAAAGGGTTGAGCAAAAAGAGGCTGACCTGGTCACTGAGGTGGAGGATCTCAGGTCAAGGAATAAGTTCCTCATAACCAGTAACCCTAATGTTGATGACTGGCGTAAGGTTGTAGATGACTATGCCAGATTTTGAACTTTCATGTGTCAGAACATTGATTCCACTCACGAGATAATCAAACAGCAAATGCAGATGGACTTGCTAGTCCAGAAGTGTCAAGACATGAAAGATATTAGCACCAAGGTTTTTGAATGGGGGAAAACCTAGAGAAACTACAAACATGTGTACAAGCTGGAGAATGACACTTATTGAAAACTATACAAAGACACTGCTGTGGAGGAATTCATGTATGAAGCATTCATCAATGTAATCAATGCTTCTGAGGCCTACGCTAAGTTCAAAGAGCAGGTAAAGGTTACGGAATCTCTTGACTTGAAAGTGGACCTTCCTACAGGAGAGACTACAACTGCCTCCCTTTTCCTGGGACCTCTAAGATGGATGACCATGGAAAGGGAGAGAGCCACCACTGTGAATGCTGAACCTAGCAATAGGCATTAGATGAACATCACAACAGAGGAGGCCTGGCGTTGCCTCAGGCTCAAGCTAGACTGAATACCCTTTGAGACCGATGCAAGCCCCTCTTAAGTTAGTCACTTTATTGTGTAAATTCTGATGCTATGTTATAGAATGCATTTTTTGCCCTAACTGACTACTTCATTCCTAGGATGCAGGCTCCAAATGAGGGTGTAAGGCTTGTAGAGGGAGGGAATGAAGAACAGGCAGAAGGCAACGTAGGGAAGGAGGATGCACAAGCAGATTAAGTGGAGGCGAGCAGCAAAGACGATGCAAATAGATACAACCCATGATAGCATGGGATTTGCTTTTTGAAATTCTTGAAATTTTGAAATATTGAAATTTTGTAAAAGTTTCACGAACATTACCAACAGGTAAAAGTTTTAAATAAAATGAAAGACCTTAGAGAAGAAATCAATTTTGTGTTAACTTGTGTATCATGTAAATTTTTCATGGTTTCATATGCTAGTTTTAGGCCATTTTGGGTCATTTTGTAACATGCCAGAAGGATTATATGTTAACAAAGTAAAAACAACGATGCTAGTTTCAAGCCATTACCAAAAGAGATAGTACGTTAACAAAGCAAAAAGTGATGATGCTAGTTTTAGGTCATTTTGAGCTATAGCGTAGCATGCCAGAAGGATGGAATGTTAACAAAGCATAAAGAAACGATGCTAGTTTTAGGCCATTTCAGGCCATAGCATAGCATGCTAAAAGGATGGCATGTTAACAAAGAAGAAAGCAACGATGCTAGTTTTAGGCCATTTCGGTCCATAGCGTAGCATGCCAAAAGGACAACATGTTAACAAAGCAAACAAGTGGTGAATGTATAAGGGATGGCAACTATGCAGGAAGTCGTAGGGTTGCTACGCTATGCGTAGCTGCCTCACTCTCAGAAGTTGTGACCTTTGAGCCCTGCTTGATGTCTACATTACTGATTGCTTACGTTGCTACTTTGTCACCATGGATCACCACCTCCCTACCTACATATGGTAAGTGGATTTCCTGGTGTATAGGCAAGGAGATAGCCCTAAGTTGCGCTAACCATGATCATCCCAAGATTAGGTTAAACTTGGGCATTTCCTCGACCACGATGAATATTGCGTCTATGGAGAACTAGTCCCCTGTTATGAAGTCTATGTGAACTGTGCCTTTCACTAGGATGCGTGCCCCATTGAAGGACCTCAAACATGATGTCATTGTGGATTTGATCTGGTTGACCAATCCCAACTTGTCCACAATAGGGAAGGGAATGACTTTTGTGGCAGCCCCATCATCAACTTGTATCCTTCAGATCCAATGTTGGCCGACCCGAATTATGATGAAGAGAGGCACCGTAGTCATCTAAACCCACTCAGGATCTTCCCTAATGGAATCATCACTAAAATTCAATTGAGGTGTCGTGGCCTCTATGGGTACAAAGGGAAGCATGACCAAATGGATCACTTCCTCTTCCACTGGCATGTTCTTATCGACCAGAACCACCATTAACATGTAGATTAGAGCCTCACAGTGTGGTAAAGATGTCATGATTAGGTCATACAAGCTCAGTGTAGAATTTTTCTGCTTTTGAGCTTGCTTGACCTGGGTGAGGGCGTCCAGAAAGTCTTGGCCACCCCCTTGTTTAACACTTTCCTCCTCTTTGATTCATCCTAGAAGACAAATCTCTTAAGGAGAGGTGACTTTGAATCTATATTTAGATCCTTATTGGCATGGTGATGTAGGCTACATAGTCATGTCAACCTTCATCTTTGGAGGCAAAGGTGCAGATGCAAAGGATAAAGATGTAGGCTTGGGGATACCCTTGATGGTACCTCCCTTCGACGTCTCACCCACCAAATGGATTTCTTGCCTTGTGGGGCAAGGAGGCTGTTCAGCTTTGTTGCACAAGATATGAGCCATTGAAGGCATCAGCCCCTTGATGATGAATGGAGCTAGAGGTTTTAACTGATAGGATCGTGTGGCTCTATGAATAGGTGGTGCAAAGGTGGATAATCATGGTGGGACTTTCAGGATGAATGGCTATTGTGAGCTTGGGCCAACTGCTGGTGGTGTTGGTGCACTATGCTAAAGCACACAGATCACAAATGGCTACTAGGGTGGCTTGGGATCATTGTCAATGCTTATAGCATTGATGACGTAATCGACATTGTTGGTGTTGAGGGGATCCATGTGGACATACATAGATTGGTTTTCAGGACGTACTAGGCTACTTTCTTCGAGCACCAATTTTTCCTAGTCGATTAATCTTTGGATGTCATCCTATAATGCCAAACAATAATCCATGTTGTGACCACACTGTTGGTGGGATTCACAAAACCTATCTAGCATGAAACCCCTAGGAACTGGAGGCTCATTGGGCAGGGACAAAGAGGAATTCCTAAGGAGCTCGCAGTAGCATTGATGTCTCGCATTTTCTTCTTCTAACATCTCCTTATGTTGGATGTATCCCACTACTAGTAGTTGCTTCAGAAGCTCTAAACGCTTTAGAGGTAGTGGAGTGTACTTTGAGCAGTCTTTGTGCTCAAATTTGGGTTTGGTTTGTGCTGATTTCTCGAGCATAGGTGAAGTAGGATGTGGCACATGGCCCTCTTTGGGAACGAGGTTAGCCATGGGTATGACCAGTTTCTTGTTATTTTTGTTACCATTACTGCTAGGTTTGGGCTTGGCCTCAATTTCCACAGTGGCCACTATGGTTGTTGGGGCCTTATCCTTGTCCTTTCTTGTTAAGGTATTTTTGTAAGCAATGTAGGTCGGGTCTTTGCTTATCTTAGCTGCGTCCTGTATGCTCTTAGTTTAAGCGAAATCCTAATTAAGAGAGCGAGGAGCGAGGTAGTATAGTTTAGACTTGATGAAGTCATTCATTGCACCCTTAAAGATAGCCAGCAAGTGGGCCTCCACGATGGGCTCGCGGATTTCATTAAGGGTTACACTCAAACGTTGAATGAACTTTTGGACTAGTTCTAGCAAGTCTTGCTTCACACTCCTCAACTGATCCAGCGTGCTCTCTAGCCTCAAGTTGTACTTGAACTGTGTCACAAACTAGATCAGGAGCTCTTCCAAAGTTGAAATTGATGAGCGTGACAACACGTGGTACCAATCTAGGACTTTCCTAGCTAGGGACATTGCGAAGACATGAATGATCGTGTGCAACCATTGTTGCAATAACAAAAATTCAGACCTGAAGGTAACAAGATGAACGTTAGAATCTCCCTCCCCATCATACTTTGTGATGTGTGGGAGAGACATCCCTAGGGGTAACGTCAAAGTAAGGATTGCAGGACTGACGGGATCATCCTGTTAAAAGTTCATGACTTGTACTATGTTGGACCCAACATCTTTCAGGCATTTTATTTCTTCAATGAGGGTCTGGATGAGCTGAAACACTTGGTTCAGACCTAGCAATGTTGTAGATGGTTGGGGGACTACAGAGATAGCTCCCACCTATGGCATGGTGGGGGCAGCGGTATGACCCATCGGCGATACCATTGGGACAACTGCCATTAGCGGTGCAGCCTGTGTTATTCACCAGTCAACAGGTGGTGTTGTTAAGGTGGCGACCGCAGGTTGGGTCACTGGATAGACTGCTTGTGTCACTAGTAGCATATACCATGGCCTCATGTTGGGTTGCATCATCTACGAGGCTTGGTGTATTTGAGAGTGCATGTAGTAAGACATCTGCGATGGTTGTAGAATAGGTGAAGAAGTGAATGGGGTCCACCATGTCGACGGGCCTAGGCCTACCATAGTGGGTGGAATAGACACAAATGTAGGAATAGAGGTAGAATTTGCATATGTTTTTGAAGTCGGTATAGCATGAACATGTGGTAGGGTAGGCATGGTTGGCATGTTATGTGCCACATGAATGGGTTGCTAAACAACCTGCAAAGGGATGGTAGCTACAAATGGAATAGTTGAAACAGGCGAGAGCATGCATTGAAACATCATAGAATTGGCGTGGCTACCCATAGCAGCTATAATCAAAAGTTTTGAAAGTGTGGATGTAATTACAAAGGGAGTGGTAATAGATGACGGCTTGGCCCAGAAAGACTGAGTAGGAGGGATAGGAGTGGGGTCGATTAGACATTCCTCATCTGATTGGAAATCAAGTTCCTCCTATCCATCCTAGAAACCATCATCTTGATTGGACACTATGTCTTGTTGCTTCCTAAGCCTAGCCAACTAGATCAGTTGGTCTAGAATCCTTTGATATTCTTGTGTTAAACATAAAGAAACAATGGGAGTAGGAACAAGCTCCTTCCCGTTGCAATAAGCGAACTTAAAGCTACATTTGTCCTCAAGTTCATGTATGTCCAAGGGCAGATTAGCTTGCACCTTTGCATTGAGGAAACTATATGCTCATGTTACTAGGTCAAACCCTTAGGTCCTCGATTTTGAATCCTGAGAGATAGACGTGCCTCTAGTGTCGGATTCAGTGGTTGTTCGGCACTAGTAGTGCCTTGAACCATGATGGGATCTTCAACATTGAAGGGAACTTCCATGTTGAAGGCATTGGTAGCAGTAGTTGAAAAAGCCATTGTTAAGCAAGTAGTTATGCAAAAAAGTGTAAAAGTTATGCAAAAGAGTGTGAACAAACAAGGAAACCGAAAAATAGCAAAAAGAAGGCTTTACATCTTGTCGGATTTAAGAGGAACCATCGAGGCAACCAACCTGCACCACACAAGGCGTAAACAACCATAAATGGATGTCATGTTTACACCAATGCATGATAGGATGCATAACATGTGCAAGACTACCATAAAATGGAAAAGCTAGCTAGTGACCAAGAAGGCTCTGTGTCTCGCAGGATCCCCAAGGGACCATTGAAGTGACCATTCTGTACCATGCAAGATGGGGTATAGAACGCATGCATGACTACCATAATATGGGTAAGCTAACTAGCAGTTAAGAAGGCTTTGCATCTTGTAAGATCCCCAAGGGATCATCGAAGCAACCACTCTGTACCACGCAAGATGGGGTACAAAACGTATGCAATACTACCATAAGATGAGCAAGCTAACTAGCGGTCAAGAAGGCTTTGTGTCTCACAGGATCCCAAGGGACCATCGAAGTAACTACCCTGTACCATGTGAGATGGGATATAGAATGCATGTAAGACTATTGTAAGATGAGCTAGTTAGCTAGCGATCGGAGGCCTTGTGTTCTGTAGGGCTCCCGAGGAATCGTCAAGGTGATCGATCTACACTGCACAAAGTGCAAACAACTGCAAAAGGGTGTCACATCCATGCTTATCCATATTAGGGTGCAGAAGGCTCATAGAACTACCATGACATGCATAAAAGACACCAAAGGCCCTTCTTCTAGTGCCAGAAAACTGTAGCAACCAAAAACATCGATGGCTGGAAAACACCGAGGGGTTGACAGGCATGATAGTTTTGACCTCGGAGCCGTAGGAGGGCCATGCTAGATGTGTGCAGATATGGGGCACCCTGAACGATCTGGTCAATTAGACAGGGACTTAATCGACATCAATATAGCCTTTTGCAACATATAATTTAGAAACAGGAATGAAAGCGATAAAGCAAAAAAAATAATGCAAAACTGCCACACCTGCTATGCTGTAACTATGATCCTGCCATGTCATAATTTCACCGTCAGCATCTGGAGACATGTGCCAATGGTCCAATTAGGTAAAGTGCATTGATTTCGCACAACCACCTACATGCCTTGCTGTGCTTTGTAGCGTAGCATGCTTGGTGTAGCGTAGCACCTTGTCATGCATTCTGCTACATATGTGTTGCATGCTTGCTACGCTATGCTATGCTACGTAGCATAGCGACTGGTCTTAATCATGAAAAATTTGTCGATTTGCAAACTTTGCTTCTGCGAGACTTGTAAACTTGCTAATCCTTTCCTTTGAGCTACCTTCTATCTCTTCTGCAAGATTGTTCTGCCTCGCTGTGCCATGTAGCTCAGCATAGCATAACAGCAAACATGGTCTGCTGCTTCCTGATAGAAAGGAACATTGTTGAAGGACTTAAAATTGGATGTGGGAACTGGCTGTGAAGTTGTTTCCATGCTACGCTATGTCACATGGCATAGCTAGTGTAGCACTCCATTCTGCAATCGTCTTCTAAGGCTTGCTACACTACATAGCAAGGCATAGCATAGCGTAGTAGACTTTGTGACTTAGAAAACTTGCCAAACTATTTCACGCATTTGGAATGCTACTGCCAACTCCGCACATCATTTCTAAGAAGGCTGTCAGTTGGGCAAGCTACTTGGGTGGATAGGTAGGGTGACCTGTAGAGCTTGTTCATGTCCAAAGTAGAAAATTTATTGGACTGGCCAACCTGAACTCAAAGCGTTCTCCTCTTGAAGAACTATCATGGTGCTACATAGATTGCAAGGCCTGGTAAAGAAAGAATGACTTTGAAGTTTTTAGGGTGTTTCAAATGAGGGTGCTCTCAAGGAGAACACTCTCATGTGCATAGCGG
The DNA here is from genome assembly GCA_015680685.1 of Gnetum montanum. Classification (NCBI taxonomy): domain Eukaryota; kingdom Viridiplantae; phylum Streptophyta; class Gnetopsida; order Gnetales; family Gnetaceae; genus Gnetum; species Gnetum montanum. The sequence goes on along the minus strand of MNCI01013415.1, from coordinate 105,155 downwards.
AAGGTTCTCTTGGGGAAGGCAATCTCAAGGAAAATGCTCTTTGAGATGCTGCTCTAATAAAGGAACCTCTCAAGGAGAATGCTCTCAGGGAGGGTGATCTCATAGAGAACATTATTAAGGAGGACATTCTCAATGAGGGCTTCCTCAGGGAGACCACACTCAAGGAGGGCATTCTTAAGGATGGTATTCTTAGGAAGGGTGCTCTCCAGAAGAATGCTCTCAATGAGGATGCTCTTGAGGTGAACACTCTCACGTGCATAATGCAAGGTTCTCTCATGGACAACGCTCTCATGAAGGCTACTCTCAAGAAGAATGCTCTAGTAGAGGCTACTCTAATGGAAGATGCTCTCAAGGAGAACACTCTCGAGAAGGGTACTCTCAAGGAGGGCACTCTTCAAAAAAATGCTCTCAACAAGGGTTCTTTAGGGAGAATGCTCCTAGTGAGGGCACTCTTAAAGAGAATGCTCTTAAGAAGGCTGCTCTAATTAAGGTCACTCTCAAGAAGAATGCTCTTGTAGAGGGACATCTCATATAGAACACTCTCAAGGAGGATGTTCTAATGTAGGATGCTCTTAAAGAGAATGCTCTCAACAAGGGTGCTCTCAAGGAGAACACCCTCACATGTGTAATGCAAGGTGATCTTAGGGAGAATGCTCTAAGAAAGGTCATTCTGAGGAAGAGTGCTCTCTGTGAAGGTTCCCTCTAAAGGATCTCTCTCAGGGAGGGTGTTTGCAAGGAGGAAACTCTTAAGAAGAATGCTCTTTGATAGAACACTCTCAAAGAGGATTCTCTTGAGGAGAACACTTACATGAGGGTGTCCTCCTCAAGGATAATATTCTTTAGGAGGGTGTCCCTAGTGAGACTGATCTCAAGGAGGATGTTGTAATGGAGAATAATCTCCAAGAGAATGCTCTCAACAAGGACACTCTCAAGGAGAACACTCACGTGCATAATGCAAGGTGCTCTTAGGGAGAACGCTCTAAGGGAGGTCGCTATAAGGGAGACAACTCTCTAGGATAGTGCCTTCAAAGAGGCATCTCTCAACGAGGATACTCTCAAAGATAACACTCTCATGTGCATAGTGCAAGGCACTCTCAAGGATAACACTCTCAGAAAGGCTACTCTAATGAAGGGCACTCTCATAGAGAACATTCTTAAGAAGGATGCTCTCAAGGAGGGCATCCTTATGAAGATCTCTTTTAGGGAGGACGTTCTCCAGGAGGGCACTCTTAGGAAGGGTGGTCTCCAAAAGAATGCTCTTAACAAGGGCACTCTCAAGATAATCACTCTCACGTGAGCAATGCAAAATGCTATTAGGGATATCACTCTACGGAAGGTTTCTCTGAGGGAGAGAACACTTTGGAAGAATATCCTCTAAGATGGAGCTCTCAATGAGGGTGCTCTTGAGAAAAATACTCTCACATGCATAGGGCAATACACTCTCAGGGAAGGCTCTCTCAAGGACAATGCTCTTCGAGATGCTGCACCAACAGAGGAAGATCTCAAGGAGAATTCTCTTAGGGAGGGTGATCTCATGGAGAACATTCTTAAGAAGGATTCTATCAAGGAGGGTGATCTCAAAGAGACCACTCTCAAGGAGGGAGTTCTTAGGGAGGACACTCTTAGGAAGGGTGCTCTCCAAAAGAACACTTTCAATGCAGGTGCTCTAGATGTGAACACTCTCATGTATGTAACCTAAGGTGCTCTCATGAAGGATGATCTCAAGGAGAATTCTTGCAAGAAGGCCACTCTAATAGAGGATGCTCTCAGAGAGAATGCTCTTGGGGGAGGGTGCTCTGATGAAGGGCAATCTTTGACAAAACGCTCTCAATGAGGATGCTCCAAGGAGAACACTCCTAGTGAGGGCTTTCTCAAAGAGAATGCTCTTTGGAAGGCCACTCTAATGGAGGGTGCTCTCAATAAGAATTCTTTTGTGGAGGGCCATCTCATGGAGAATGTTCTCAAGTATGGTATCCCCAAGGAGACCACTCTCAAGAAGAGAGTTCTCCAACAGAATGCTTTCAACAAGGGTGCTCTCAAGGAGAACACTCTCACGTGCGTAATGCAAGATGCTCTTAGAGAGAATGCTTTGAGGGAGGTCACTCTAAGGGAGATAGCTCTCTATGAGAGAGCCCTCCAAGAGAGAGCTATCAACAAAGGCACTCTCAAGGAGAACACTCTCATGTGCATAGTGTAAGATGCTCTCGATGAAGGAACTCTTAAGAAGAACAATCTTTGAAAGGTTGCTCTAACAAAGGAGGCTCTCAAGGACAATGCTCTCAAGGAGCACGCTCTTAGAGAGGACACTCTCATAGATAATGCTCTTAAGGAGGACATTCTCAAGGAGGGCATCCTCAGGGAGATTGCTCTCAAGGAGAGAACTCTTAGGAAGGGTGCTCTCTGATAGAACTATCTCAACAAGGATGCTTTCAAGGAGAATTCTCTGAAGGAGAATGCTCTCGTTGAGGCTACTCTAATGGAGGCCGATCTTAGGGAGAACACTCTTAGGAAGGGCTCTCTCAAGGAAGGCACTTTTTGACAAAACACTCTCAATGAGGGCACTTCGGGCAGAATGCTCCTAGGAAAGGCCCTCTCAAAGAGAATGCTAGAGGGTGTTCTCAAGGAGAATGCTCTTAGGGAGGGCAATCTCACATAGAATGCTCTTCGAAAGGCCACTCTAATAGAGGGCACTCTCAAGGAGAATGTTCTCAGGGAGGGCAATCTCACGTAGAATGCTCTTCGAAACGCCACTCTAATAGAGGGCACTCTCAAGGAGAATGCTCTCAGGAAGGGTGATCTCACGTAGAATGCTCTTAAAAAGGATGCTCTCAAGGAGGGTATTTCTAGCAAGATTGATCTCAAGGAGGGGGTTCTAATGGAGGTATCTCTCCAAAAGAAAATCTCAACAGGGTGTTGTCTAGGAGAACACTCTCACGTGCATAACACAAAGTGTTCTGAGGGAGGTCAATCTAAGGAAGAGAGCTCTCCAAGAGGGAAATATCAATGAGGATGCCCTCAAGGAGAACACTGTCATGTGCATAGTGCAAGACACTCTCAAGGATAATGCTTTCCAAGATGCCACTCTAATGGAGGAAGCTCTCAAGGAGGGCAATCTCACAGATAACATTCTTAAGGAGGATGCGCTTGACAAGGGTGTCCTTAGGGAGACCACTCTAAAGGAGGGTTTTCTCATGGAGGAAACATTTAGGAAGGATGCTCTCAAAAACAATGCTCTCAACAAGGATGATCTCAAGGTGAACACTTTCACGTGCATACTACAAGGTGCTCTCATGAACAACACTCTCATGGAGGGCACTCTCAAGGAGAATGCTCTCATGGAGACCACTCAAAAAGAGGATGCTCTTAGGGAGAATGATCTTGGGAAGGAAGCTCTCAAGGAGGGCACTCTTCAAAAAAATTCTCTCAATAAAGGTGCTCCAGGGAGAACCCTCTCAATGAGGGAGCTCTCAAGAAGAATGCTCTTCGAAAGGCTACTCTAACAAATGTGAGTCTCAAGAAGAACACTCTCATGGAGAAAAATCTCAAGGAGGATGCTCTAAAGGAGGGCATCCCTATGGAGACCACTCTAAACAATGGCATTCTAATTGAGGGCACTCTCCAAGTGAATTCTCTCAACAAGGGCACTCTCAAGAAGAACACTCTCACATGCATAACGCAAGGTTCTCTTAGGGAGAACACTCTAAGGATGGTCACTTTGAGGGAGAGCACTTTCCAAGAAGGTGCCTTCCAAGAGAGAGCTCTCAACGAGGGTGCTCTCAAGGAGAACACTCTCCAAAAGGCCACTCTAATGAAGGGTGATCTCATAGAGGCCACTCTCATAGAGAACATTCTTAAGGAGGATGCTCTCAAGGAGGGCGTCCTTAGGGAGACCACTCTTAGGGAGGGCACTCTACGGAAGGGTGGTCTTCGAAAGAATGCTCTCAACGAAGAAACTCTTAAGGTAAAACACTCTCACATGCTTAAAACAAGGTGCTCTAATTGAGAACACTCTCAAGGAGAACACCCTCATAAAGGCCACTCAAATGGAGGCCAATCTCAAGGAGAATGCTCTTGGGGAGGGTGCTCTCAAGGAGGGCACTCTTTAACAAAATGCTCTCAAGGAGGGTGCTTCAAGGAGAATGCTCCTGGTAAGGGCCCTCTCAAAGAAAACACTCTTCAGAAGGCCACTCTAATAGAGGGTGCTCTCAAGGAGAACATTCTCAAGGAGGGAAATCTCATGTAGAATGATCTTATGTAGGACGATCTCAAGGAGGGCATCCCTAGTGAGACCGATCTTAAGGAAGCCATTCTAATGGAGATAGCTCTCCAAGAGAACAATCTCAACAAGGGCACTCTTGAGGATAACACTCTTATGTGTGTAACATAAAGTGCTCTTAGTGATAATGCTTTGGGAAAGGTCCCTCTGAGGGAGAGCGCTCTTCAAGAGGACACCCTTTGAGAGGGAGCTCTCAACAAGGATGCTCTCAAGGAGAACACTATCCTGTAAGTAGCATTAGGCACTCTCAAGGAAGGTACTCTCAAGAAGAACACTCTTCAAGATGCCACTCTAATGAAGGAAGCTCTCAAGGAGAATGCTCTTAGGGAGGGTAGTCTCAAGGAGGGTGCTCAAATAGAGAACATTTTTAAGGAGGACACTCTCAAAGAGGGTATCCTCAAAGAGACGCACTTATCTCTCTATCACTATGACTTGTCATCAACTCTACCTCCCCCTATATATGTTGATTGGGCCAATTTTAGCCATACCATCCTACACCCTTATAAATTTGGTCATGAAGGACTAGCTCAAGGAGAGCGCTCTCACATGTGTAGCATAGGCACTCTCAAGGATGACGCTCTCTGAAAGGCCACTCTAATAGAGGGTGCTCTTTGGAAGGGTGATTTCATGGAGAATGCTCTTAAGGAGGAGGCTCTTGAGGATGTTTTCCTCATGGACATCGCTCTAAGGGAGGGCGTTCTTTGATAGAATGCTCTCAATGAATACACTCTCAAGGTGAACACTCTCACATGCGTAACACAATGTGCTCTCATGGACAACACTCTCATGAAGGGATCTCTCAAGGAGAATGCTTTCATAGAAGCCACTCTCACAAAGAAGGCTTTCGTGAAGGCTACTCTTAGGAAGAACACTCTTGAGATGGGTGTTCTAATGGAGGGCACTCTTCAAAAACAAATCTCAATGAGGGCACTCCAAAGAGAATGCTCCTGGCAAGGGCCCTCTCAAAGACAATGTTCCTTAGATGGTTTCTCTAACAGAGGGTGCTCTTAAGGAGAATGATCTCAGGAAGGGCATCCCCAATGACATTCATATCATGGAGAGTTTTATAATGGAGGATGCTCTCTAAGAGAACACTCTCAACAAGGGCAGTCTTGAGGAGAACACTCTCACATGTGTAACACAAGGTGTTCTCAGGGAGAACACTCAAGGGAGGCCACTCTAAGGGAGCGCTCTTTGGTAGGGTGCCTTCCCAGTGGGAGCTCTCAATGAGCATGTTCTCCAGGAGAACACTCTCACGTGCGTAGCACAAGGTGCCCTCAATGAAGGCAATCTTAAGGAGAACAATCTCCAAAATTTTGATCTAATGGAGGAGGCTTTCAAGGAAAACACTCTTAGGGAGGGCACTCTTAGAGAGGGTGCTCTCATGGAGAATGTTCTTAAGGAGGATGCTCTTGAGGAGGGTGCTCTCTGATAGAATTCTCTCAATGGGGACACTCACAAGGAGAATGCTCTTGCATTGGCCACTCTAACAAAGGTCACTCTTAGGGAGAATGCTCTCAGGGAGGATGCTCTCAAGGAAGGCACTCTTCAACAAAATGCTCTTAATGAGGACACTCCAGGAAGAATGCTCCTAGTGAGGGTCCTCTTAATGAGAACACTCTTCATAAGGCCACTTTAATAAAGGGCAATCTCAAGGAGAATGCTCTTGATGAGGGCAATCTCATGTAGAGTTCTCTTAAGGAGGATGCTCTCAAGGAGGGTGCTCTTATGGAGGGTGATCTCACAAAGAACATTCTTAAGGAGGAACATTCTTTAGGGTTATAAGCTAAAAAAAATTTTAGGGTTGTAAGCTGAAAATTTTTTTTAGGGTTGTAAGTTGAAAATTTTTTTTGGGTTGTTAGCTGAAAATGATTTTGGGTTCTAAGTTGAAAAAAATTTTAGGGTTGTAAGCTGAAAAAATTTTTGGTTGTAAGTTGAAAAAAATTTTATGGTTGTAAGCTAAAAAAATTTTAGGGTTGTAAGCTGAAAAATTTTTATGGTTGTAAGCTGAAAAAATTTTGCAGTGATCTTGTGCGGCAAACAAAAGTACAATTAGGAAATGGAGGAAAGCAAAGACAAAAAGAATGCTTAGTGGAAAAAAATATGGAAAAGACTCGAAATTGGCATGAACAAACAAAGAATTGAACACAAAACATTTTCGGGAAGTTGCACCCCTCTTCAGTATGTTTTCTTCGATGAAATGTACATTGCCAAGAGAGCCTAAGTGCTCTATTTAAAAGATCCCCAACTTGACCGGTAAAATTTAAACTTTGGAAAATTAAACTGGCCCCACTCGTTTAGGCTGAAGTGGGGGTGGGGGTCGAGAACCTGAACTTGTTCCAAACAAGCAATGATTGCAGCTTTTTAGGATTACGCCAGCATGACATCATATCTGGAATGGTGTCCTTGAGTGTCAAATCTTTTTGGCGAAGCTGACTAAGTATAGGGTTTAGGAGTACCCTAACATTTAAGGATTTAGTAGAAGGACTAAAATTCATTTTGAAGATGAGAGGAGTCCAAATCCTACGAACGCCATGACTTTGCTGAAGTCTCTTTAGAAGTGATCTACGGGAAGGATAGCCACGAGCCCGAAGTCTATAGAACAGTTGTCATTGAATCTGTTGAAGATCACCAAGGCAGGATTCCCTAAGAAGATACCATTTTAGCTCCATGATAATAAAATCATTCTTCTGATGAAAAGGATGCCAGGAGGAGAAGGGGATGTACTGATATGCATTCAAAGGTTTCTGGTAACACTTGGTGGACAAAATACCAGTGTCAGCGAATTGAGAACCTTTGAAAAAAGTAACATCAAAAATATTAATCGTGGAGTCAAAAATGGTGGGGGTAATGTTTATGGAAGGATAAACATTACTTTACCTTTCAAGTAAGGTATATAGGAAATCTTTATTGCCACTCCATATGCCAAAAGTATCATTGATAAACCTCTTAAATTATAAAAGATTATTGAACCAAGAAGCAACGAAAACTTGTTTTTCTAGGTGACACAGAAAAAGACATGTGTAAACAACTAAAAAGTTGCTACCCATAGCAATGTCCCTGATTTGTTTGTAAACTACCTCATTAAATTCAAGGTAGTGTTCTCGAAGCACTAAAGCAAAGAGTTGCATGATGGCATTGTTGTGCATGGACTGCAAAGGTGTGCGGTTTACAGCAAAATATTCATCAACCATGTTTTGAAAAGCCAAAAGCCCTTAATCCGTGGTGATGCTAGGATACAATGATTCTACATCAAATGTAAAAATAATTACATTAGGAGGTAGAGGTCTAGCATGAAGATCTTAGATCAAGGCAAAGGAATCTTTGAGGTGGTTTGGTTGATGGCAAAGGATTGGGAACAACAAAAAATGGAGGAGGCGAGAAGTGGGTTCAAGGAGGTAGCCCTTCTAAGAAAAAATAGGGTGACCAACCATAACCGGTTTGTAAATTTTAGGGATGATGTAAAAATTACAAGGTTTGCGAACCTTGTTTTATAACAAAACATCCTTGAAATTTGATAATTTTTTAGGAAATCGATCAATGATAGCAAGCAGTTGGTGATGAAGAGAATCCCATGGAATGGAGTCTAGCTGAAGGTAGACATCTGAATCGGCAAGCTGATGGTTAGCTTCAATCAGATACTAGTTGGAATCCAAAACACAAACCCCAAAATTCTTATCCACAGGACTAATCACGATGTTGTTGTCTTTCTGGAGTCCACGAAGGGCTCCAAGGAGATGTCTCGGAAGCATGGATCTTTTGCGGACATCAAGGGATGTGAGGGCAGTTTCAAGGAACTCAAGCCCACAACGAATGCTATGTTCAAGCTCCACATTCCAACTACTGGGAGGGGATTCCATTTACTAGAATGGCACATTTTCATTTTTTTCATCTGAATGGCACAAAAAAATTCAGAAGATGACAAATTATCTTCTAATTTATTCTTAAAGAAGTTACACAGATGTAGAAGGCGAGTGAATGCAGTAAATTCATTAAGAATGGCCATTTTATCCATGGGAGGGGGGTGGGGGATGAATTTTAAACCATAACCTAGAATTTTCATTTTGTTTTCCAAGAGAACGCGAGATGAACAATTATGTACCATGAAATTGGTATTTCGGTTTTTGATTTTGCAAATGGTTTTTTGGGCGAAGAGCATACGTGCGTAGGCTTTTTGGTCAAGCACTAGTAACCAAAAAGTCAACTGAGAATGAAGAGGGGGCTTTTGGGCTAGCGGAGAATAACTCAATGGGAGGAGTGGAAGAGCCGATGGGGGGTTGTTTTGGGCAATCGTTGAAACAGATTGCCCAAAGACAATGGGGGTGGAGGTTGGAAATCCTTCCAAATGAGAAGGGGGGCCAGGGGGGTTTGGGAAAGGGGGTTTATGAGGGGCCCAGCCCATTAACTTTGGCCTAGGCCGAATGGGTTTAAAGACCCCAATAACAAAATAATTTCCCTTAGTACCAACATCCATCTGATCGTTGTTAGCGCGTCGAGAAGAAGAACTGCTGCTAATGGTGATTTTCGGATCTGAATTGCCGCTCAGGTAAGAACTGCCATGTAAATGATAAATCATGATAGGATCTAATGTGGTTGTAGGAGAAGCAGAGGTAGCAACAGTGGAAGAAGAAGGCACGACCGAAACTGACAGAAAATCGGAGGTGCGCAGGGAGAAAACAATGGCGGCTGCGACGATGGGAGTGTTGTCTATGATCAGCGCAGAACTAGAACCTGAAGCAAGGTTTAGCATAGGTCCAAAACCAAATATGAGGTTCTAAATAGGCCTAGATCTAGCACCAGGGTCAGATCTGAAGCCAGAGTTCTGTCCAGGGATAGAGAGGACGCGCAGATCGCTTCAATCCTGCAGATCAGAGCACGAAACTGGGTTCTGACCAGAGGGTGTTGACGGTGGAACAGAGGGTGGAGATGGTCGAGGTAGATGGGCAGTGCCCAGGTGGTGGATGAAACACCTAGATCATGCAGGACCTAGACCCAGAATGCCAGATCTAGGGTCGAAACCCTTAGATCCAGGGCCAAAACCCTCAGATCTGCGGCTGAAAGCACCAGATCTATTTGATATGTGGTCACTACCATGGCCCTAACTTGTAGATCTATTAGATCTACCAGCACTAACATTGCCATGGCCCTGACTACAGATGCAGCAGTGGCCACGACTATGGCTAGGAGAAACGCAATGCCCAAAACCTGAAGGAGAACCTTTGCCCTGCACAAAAATAGAACCAGAACCCAAACCGAAACCAGAACCAGGAAAACCAAAACCATAAACCCCAGGATCATGGCAATCAGCAAAACCAAATGGATTTTTGCCAGAACCGGAGCTTGAACCTACAAACTTAAAATTCAAATTTGTAGGAAAATTTTGATAATGGTTAAAACTGGAAGCAGTTGAAAGCTACTGTTTTTGTTTTTTTTTTTTTGGGTGGTTGTTTTTGTTGTTGTTCTCTTGGAGGAACTTGTTGATTTTGATGGCATTGCTATTGCTATTGTTGTTGTGGGATTTTTTGGAATTTTGCTGCTGTTGCTGGGGTTGTTGCTGAGTGGTTGAGGATGGCTATTTAGTAGGACTAGGATGGGACTTAGTCCTCTAGTTCCTCTAAAAAAAGAAGTTCTTGGGGATGGCTCCATAATCTTTGAGCCATTCCCTGAACTGTAGGAAGGTAGTGTCCCATTCTTGATGCACGATTTCTTTGCACACCTCTTTGATAGTTGGAAGAGGATCCAACAGGTTAGCCTCAGCTTTGGCAATAGAGGCAGCATTTTTTTGCTGCTCTTCTACTTTCTTGCAAGCTTTCTTATCAACGTTGAAATGTAGACGTTCATTGAGGAAAGCTTCCTCCATCTTCTTAGTGCAAGCTTCCATAAGAGCCTGGTGAAAAGCAGGTGGTTTTTGAATGCTAGAGATGCATTCAACAACTTTTTGGCTTACATCGTGTGGAAAGGCTTCCATTTGTTGTCGATGCTACTCAACCGAAACAAATTCGACATAAACATAGGCTTCCTGTAGCCTAAAGTTGTTCTCAAGCTGTAGAGAAGAAATTTTTTTTTGAAGGAGATCATCTCCCTTGGGAGATGATGCTTTCAATTTATGAGCCTTGATCCTTAAACTATGAACTAACATTTTCTCACCATGAAGCTATTCGATTCGTACCTTTGTTCACTCTGCATGATCGGTGGCTGCAAGGTGTTTTTGAAAATCCTTTGTAGAAGCTTAGATCATTTCCTCCAAGATTGGAGGAATTGATGCATCGTTGGAGTGGGCATGACGGGCAGAACTAGCTTCAGAGAGTTTCTGTTGGAGTTCATTGCATTATTTTTGGGATGCAGTGAGTTGCAATTGAAGATCATTAGCATCACACTTGGACTTAGTCAAAGCACCCAAAAATCCTTCAAGAGAGCCAAAGGGGTTTTCGTTGGCTGGTCGGTTGCCGAGAGAGGGATCTATTGTTGGGTTCCTTTCCCGATTTGGTGGAGAATCTAGCACATGAGAATGCTTTCATGAAGAGCTAGCAGAAGAACCTGAAGTGACCTCTTGCTAGGAAGCAGCAAGGGGCAGTTGGTCGAAAGCAAATGATTGCTGACTTGCAGAGCTCATCTTTCGTCTGGCAACAAGATAGACAAAAAATTTTATGATTGTAAGCTGAATTTTTTTTCAGTGATCTTGTGCAGCAAACCAAAGTACGGTTAGGAAATGGAGGAAAGCAGAGACAAAAAGAATGCTTAGTGGAAAAAAATATGGAAAAGACTTGAAATTGGCATGAACACACAAAACATTTTCAAGGAGTTGCACCCCTCTTCAGTATGTTTTCTTTGATGAAATGTACATTGCCAAGATCCCCAACTTGACCAGTAAAATTAAAACTTTGGGAAGCCAAACTTTGGAAAATTAAACTTTAGGAAGCCAAAATTTGGAAAAATAAAACTTTACGAAGCCAAACTTTGGAGTATTAAACCAGCCCCAATCATTTAGGCCAAAGTGGAGGTGGGGCTCGAGCACCTAAACTTGTTCCGAACAAGAAATTATTGTAGATTTTTAGGATTACACCAGCATGAGATCATATCTGGAATGGCATCCTTGAGTGTCATATATTTTTGGCAAAGCCGACTGAGTATAGGGTTTAGGAGTGCCCTCACATTTAAGGATTTAGTGAAAGGACTAAAATCCATTTTGAAGATGAGAGGGGTCCAAATCCTACGAACGCCATGACTTTGCTAAAGTCTCTCCAGAAGTGATCTACGGGAAGCAGTAGGAACCAAGCTGAGGTATTTGAACAGCAAGCGAGAAGGATAGCCACGAGCCCGAAGTCTGTAGAACAGTTGTCGCCGAATCCACTGAAGATCGCCAAGGCAGGATTCCCTAAGAAAATACCATTTCAGATCCACGATAATAAAATCCTTCTTTTGATGGAAAGGATGCCAAGAGGAGAAGGGGATGTATTGATATGCATTCAAAGGTTTCTGGTAACACTTGGTGGACAAAATACCAGTTTTAGCAAATTGAGAACCTTTAAAAAAAGTAACATCCAAAATATTAATCATGGAGTCAAAAATGGTGGGGGTAATGTTTATGGAAGGATAAACATTACTGTACCTTTCAAGCAAAGTATGAAGAGAATCTTCAGTGTCACTCCATATGCCAAAAGCATCATTGATAAACCTCTTAAAATATAAAAGGTTATTGGACCAAGGAGCAACGAAAACTTATTTTTCCAGGTGACATAGAAAAAGACATGCATAAATAAATACAAAGTTGCTACCCATGGCAATGCCCCTGATTTGTTTGTAAACTATCCTGTTAAATTCAAGGTAGTGTTCTCGAAGCACCAAAGCAGAGAGTTGCATGATGGCATTTTTGTACATTGACTACAAAGGTATGGGGTTTGCAGCAAAATATTCATCAACCATGTTTTGAAGAGCCAAAAGCCCTTGATCCATGGTGATGCTAGGATACAATGATTCTACATCAAATGTAAAAAGAATTATATTAGGAGGTAGAGATTTAGCATGAAGGTATTTGATCAAGTCAAAGGAATCTTTGAGGTGGTTCGGTTGATGACAAAGGATTGGGAACAGCAAAAAATGGAGGCGAGAAGCGGGTTCAAGGAGGTAGCCCTTATAAGAATAAATAGGGTGACCAACCATTACCAGTTTATGAATTATAGGGATCATGTAAAAATTACAAGGTTTGCGAACCTTGTTTTGTAAAAAAACATCCTTGAAATTTAACAATTTTTTAGGAAACCGGTCAATGATAGCAAGTAGTTGACGACGAAGAGAATCCCATGGAATGGAGTCCAGCCAAAGGTAGAAATCTGAATCAGCAAGCTGACTGTTAGCTTCAGTCAGATACCAGTTGGAATCCAAAATAGAAACCCCCAAATTCTTGTCCCTAATATGAATCACGATGCTGTTGTCTTTTTGGAGTCCACGAAGGGCTCCAAGGAGACATCTTGGAAGCATGGGTCTTTTGGTGACATCAAGGGATTTGAGGGCAGTTTCAAGGGACTCAAGCCCACAATGAATGCTATGTTCAAGCTCCACATTCCAAATGTTGGGAGGGGGATTCCATTTACTGGAATGGTGCATTTTCATTTTTTCCATCTGAATGGCACAAAAAAATTCAAAAGATGACAAATTATATTCTGACTTATTCTTAAAGAAGTTACGCAGATGTAGAAGGCGAGTGAATGCAATAAATTCATTAAGAATGGCCATTTTATCCATGGGAGGGGGTGGGTGATGAATTTTAAACCATAACCTAGAATTTTTGTTTCGTTTGTTGAGAGAACGCGAGATGAAAAATTATGTACCATGAAATTGGTATTTTGGTTTTCGATTTCACATATGGTTTTTTGGGCAAAGAGCAAACATGCGTAGGCTTTTTTGTCAAGTGTTGGTAACCAAAAAGTCAACCAAGAATGAAGAGGGGGTTTCTGGGCTAGTGGAGAAAAATTCAATGGGAGGAGGGTTTGGGCGGTGGTGCAAATTGCACAGAGGGAAGTGCTTATGGGGGGTTGTTTTGGGTAATCGTTGAAATAGATTGCCCAAAGAAAATGGGTGTGGAGGTTGGAAATCCTTCCAAATGAGAAGGGGGGGTAGAGGGGGTTTGGGAAAGGGGGTTCATGAGGGGCCTAGCCCATTAACTTTGGCCTAGGCTGAATGGGTTTAAAAACCCAAAAACAAAAGAATTGCCCTCAGTACCAACATCCATCTGATCATTGTCAGCACCCTGGGAAGAAGAACCGTTGCTAATGGTGATTGTTGGATCTGAATCGCTGCTCAGGTAAGAACTGCCATGTGAAGGATAAACCATGGTAGGATCTAATGTGGTTGCAGGAGAAGTAGAGGTGGCAGTGGTGGCAGCAGTGGAAGAAGAAGGCGTGGCTAAAACTGATAGAAAATCTGAGGCATGCATGGAGAAAACAGTGGCAGCGATGGCGGGAGTGTTGTCTATGATTAGCACAGAACTAGAACCTAAAGCAGGGTTCAGTGCAGGGCCTGAACCAAATATGAGGTTCTAAATAGGCCCAGATTAGGCACCAGGGTTAGATTCGAAGCCAGAGTTCTTTCCGAGGATAGAGGGGACACGTAGATCACATGGATCGAGCAGATCTGAACGTGGATCTGAGCACGAAACTGGGTTCTGACCAAAGGGTGGCGGTGGCAAAACAGATGGAGGAGATGGTCGAGGTGCATGGGTAGGGTGTATGTGGTGGGTGAAATGCCCAGATCGTGTAGGACCTGGACCCAGAATGCTAGATCTAGGGTCGAAACCCTTAGATCCAGGGCTGAAACCCTCAGATCTGCAGCTGAAAGCACCAAATCTATTTGGTTCGTGGTCACTACCGCATCCATGACTTGTAGATCTATCAAATATACCAGCACTGACAGTGCCACGGCCCTGACTGCAACTGTAGCTATGGCCACAACTACGGCCAGGAGAAACGCAATGCTCAAAACCTGAAGGAGAACCTTTGCCCTACAAAAAAATAGAACCAGAACCCAAACCGAAACCAGAACCAGGAAAACCAAAACCATAAACCCCAGGATCATGGCAATCTACAAAACCAAATTGAGCTTGAACCTACAAACTTGAAATTCAAATCTGCAGGAAAATGTTAATAATGGTTAAAACTGGAAGTAGTTGGAATCTACTGTTTTTGTTTTTGTTTCTGTTTGGGTGGCTGCTTTTGTTGCTATTTTCTTGGAGGAACTTGCTAATTTTGATGGCGTTGCTGTTTTTGTTGCTGTTGGGATTTTTTGAAATTTTGCTGCTGTTGCTGAGATTTTTTATTTTTAGGATTTTTCTGCAAATTTTTTCTACAACTTAAATTGGCCCCACTCGTTTGGGCCGAAGTGGGGGTGGGGCTCGAGCATCTAAACTTGTTCCAAACAAGCAATTATTGTAGCCTTTTAGGATTACACTAGCATGTGATTAGATCTGGAATGGCATCCTTGAGTGTTGGATCTAAATTAAAACTTTGGGAAGCCAAACTTTGGAAAATTAAAACTTTGGGAAGCCAAACTTTGGAAAATTATACCGGCCCCACTCATTTAGGCTAAAGTGGGGGTGGGGGTCGATCACCTAAACTTGTTCTGAATAAGCAATTATGACAGCTTTTTAGGATTACGTCCGCATGAGATCATATTTGGGATGGCATCCTTGAGTGTCAAATCTTTTTTATGAAGCCGACTGAGTATAGGGTTGTTACACTAAAAGCTCTTGAGTTCATTGATTTTGCTATGCTAACATGATTGCTATGCTCTTCGTGTTGAGGCAGCCTCTCAGCTTAAATGGGACCCGACATGACCTATGAAAGTTGGCGCCATGCCTACACTCTCATCTACCATGACCGTGCTGCCTCGTCGCACATTTGATGAGGCTTACGAGTGCATCTTGCACTCAACATGCTCTCTATTGGAATATAAGTGCATTAACGAGGACCTGTGGAAACAGGTCCAAAGGGTTGAGCAAAGAGACGTTGACCTAGTCACTGAGGTGGAGGATCTCAGGTCGAGGAATGAGTTCCTTGTAACTCGTAACCTTGATGCTGAGGACTAGCGCAAGGCTGTAGATGAATATGCCAGATTTTGGATTGTTGTGTGTTAGAACGTTGAATCCACTCATGAGATAATCAAACAAGAAATGAAAATGGACTTGCTAGCCCAGAAGTGTTAATACATGAAAGATATTAGCACCAAGGTTTTTCAATGGAGGCAAACCTAGAGAAACCACAAACATGTGTACAAGCTAGAGAATGACACCCATTGAAAATTGTACAAAGACACTGTTGTGGAGGAATTCACATATAAAGCATTCGTGAATGCCATCGATGCTTCTGAGGCCTATGCTAAGTTGAAAGAATAGGTAAAGGTTACGGAATCTCCTAACTTGAAAGTGGACCTTTCTACAGGAGAGACTACAACTACCTCCCTTTCCCTGGGATCTCTAAGATGGATGACCATGGAAAGGGAGAGAGCCACCACTGCAAATTCTGAACCTAGCAACAGGCATTGGATGAACATCACAAGAGAGGAGGTTTGGTGTTGCCTCAGGCTTGATCTAAATTGAATACCCTTTGAGACCGATGCAGGCCCCTCTCAAGTTAGTCACTTTACTGTGTAAATTCTCATGCTATGTTATAGCATACATTTGTTTCCCTAATTGACTACTTCATTCCTATGATGTAGGGTCCAAATGAGGGTGCAAGGCTCGTAGAGAGAGGGAATGAAGAACCAGCAAAAGGAAACATAGGGGAGGATGATGCACAAGCAGATGAAGTGGAGGCAAGCAGTGAGGACGATGCAAATAGATACAACCCATGATAGCATGGGATTTTTTTTTGAAATTCTTGAAATTTTGAAATGTTGAAATTTTGTAAAAGTTTTGTGAACATTGCCAACATGCAAAAGTTTTGAATAAAATAAAAGATCTCATAAAATAAATCGATTTTACGTTAACTTGTGTATCATGTAAATTTTTCATGCTTTCATATGCTAGTTTTAGGCCATTTTGGGCCATTGCGTAATATGCCAAAAGGATTATATGTTAACAAAGTGAAAAGGAACAATGCTAGTTTTAGGCCATTTCAGGCCATTGCCAAAAGAGATAGTACGTTAACAAAGAAAAAACTGATGATGCTAGTTTTAGGTAATTTCATGTTGTAGCGTAGCATGCCAGAAGGACGGCATGTTAACAAAGTAGAAAGAAATGATGCTAGTTTTAGGCCATTTCAGGCCATAGCGTAGCATGCCAAAAGGATGGCATGTTAACAAAGCAGAAAGCAATGATGCTATTTTTAGGCCATTTTGGGTCATAGTGTAGCATGCCAAAAGGACAACATGTTAATGAAGCAAAGAAGTGGCGAATGTACAAGGGATGGCAACTAGGCAGGAAGTAGTAGGGTTGCTATGCTATGCATAGCTACCTCACTCTCGGAAGTTGTGACCTCTGAGCCCTGCTCCATGTCTACATTACTGATTGCTTATGTCGCCACTTTGTCACCACGGATCACCACCTCCCTTCCTGTGTATGGTAAGTGGATTTCCTGGTGTATAGGTGAGGAGACAACACTAAGTTGTGCTAACCATGATGATCCCAAGATCAGGTTAAACCTGGGCATTTACTCAACTATGATGAACATTGCGTCTGTGGAGAACTGGTCCCCTGCTACAAAGTCTACGTGAACTATGCCTTTCACCAAGATAGGTGCCCCATTGAAGGACCTCAGACATGATGTAATTGTGGGTTTGATCTGGTTGACCAATCCCAACTTGTCCACAATAGGGAAGGGAATGACGTTTGTGGCAGCCCCATCATCAATGTGTTTCCTTTAGATCCGGTGTTGGCCGACCTGAATTGTGATGAAGAGAGGTGTACTGACCTAAATCGTCGGTGTAAGGCTGGAAGGGAAACAAACACTGAGGGATCGTTGGGCAGCCACAGCAGACCCTGCCTTCGCTTGAGGGCAAGTTGGAAAAGGGAACGAAGGCAGAGTGCCTTGGATGGTTCGCACACAAATCAACCAAGGACTTCCCCAAGCGTAAGCTATGGCTAGCGCTTGGGTTATCGTAAACAGTGTAAACGGAATATAAACAATGATATGAAATGTAAATAAAGTGCACTAAACTATGAATAAAGTGTAAACAAAGTTATATTGTAAACAAGAGATAAATTGGAGTAAATAATGTAAATGAGAAGCAAAAAATGAAACTGTATTATATTGTTTTTAAACAAGAATATGCACCGGTCAAAGCGTAGTTGCACAAGTGTGGACGGCAAGTGAAACGCTAAGCCCTGGGATAATGTCTGAAGTGACGATGCGATAATGTGATGTGGTGAACGTGAAAAATGCTTGGATGCCAACAGTCAGATGTGCCGAGCGCCCAAGGATTGCCAGTTCTGTAATTTCTCAGAATTTTCAATGTCTCTAATTTTTGTCTCCAATTGCCTCCTCCCAATCGTCCCCCCCCGCTTGATTTATGTGAATTGACAGGGTATTTATAGGGTCGGGCCGTGCTCCGGCACAGAATTTTAGAATGGAATCAACGGCTGAGAGATGAGAGGAAAGTGGATCTGGTAACATGTGTCCAATGGACAGTTGTGCTTGGGCTGGATGCATACTGGCGAGAGTTGGATGTGTGTTGGACAGTTGTACACGAGTTGGATGTGTGCCGGCAAGCTACGTTTTAGACTAGGTACATTGTATTTTACAATTTATGGGTTATTCAAGCCCATGAAAGTACATTTAATTAAAACATGAGGGCCTAACATGCCCGCACATGTTGACTTACAATGAAATGTACAACAAGAGAAATTTGACCCCCGTTTGCGTGAAACTTCTTTGTTTCTGAGTCTTTCTGAAATTTTCTGAAATGTTCTGAAAGTTGCTGATGCTGGTAATTCTCTGCCATTTTCTGAAACTTTTCTGGAATTTTTCCTGAAACTTCGATGAATAGTGTTCGTGCGATGAACAGTGTTTGAGCGTAGTATGAACAGTGTTTGAGCGTAGGATGAACAGTGTTCGAGCGTAGGATGAACAGTGTTTGAGCATAGTATGAACAGTGTTTGACCGTAGGATGAACAGTGTTCGAGCGTAGGATGAACAGTGTTTGAGTGTATGATGAATAGTGATTACGCAGTTTACGCTCTGCAGCGTAGGATGAACAGTGTTAGAGCGTGAGATGAATAGTGTTTGAGCGTATGATGAATAGTGTTTGAGCGTATGATGAACAGTGTTTGCGCGATGAATAGTGTTTTACGCTGATGATTAGTGTTTTACGCACCTTACGCTCTGCAGCGTAATAAAATATAGCTACAGCGTAATCAGCCGAAAACACCTCATTTAAGGCCCGAATCTTGATTTTCTGGAAGTTGCTGATGCTAAGGATCTTCTGCCATTTTTCTGAAACTTTCCTGGAATTTTCTGAAATTGTGATGAATAGTGTTCGTGCGATGAATAGTGTTTTACGCATCTTACGCTCTGCAGCGTAATAAAATGTAGCCACAGCGTAATCAGCCAAAAACAACTCATTTAAGGCCCGAATCTTGATTTTCTAAAGGCTGGGAACCGCTAGGGACCTTGGCGAAGGTCATGGGGGGTCCTTGTGCTTGATTTTGGCTTGTTTTGACTTAGTTTCAGGGCCCCCAATATTGGTGACGCAGATCCTTACGCTGTGCAACGTCTGCACAGTGTACTTAGCCAAAATTGCATTTTTTTGACCTTAAAACTGATGATTCTTAACACCGACACTTGTCACCGTGATCTGTGGGCTCCAGGAGAATATTTCTTACTCCATGCTGGGCTGCTTGAAGCCGTTTTAGAGGCCTTGAAGTTGTCTGGAAGTGTTGCCAAAATTTTTATGGTGTTTCATTGGCCCCTCTTTGTTGACGTCTGGAGGAATTCACCCGAGAGGCGTCGACAAAGAAGTGCAAACACCATGAACAAACAAAGCATCAAAGATTAACCATCAACCCTTGGCTGGATGTTATCGCACCATTTTCAAAAGTACATGGGATTGAGAGAATGTGGTTCAAGATGGAAGGGAATTGGTTGTAACCAGGGAGGCTAGGAGGTTAAGGGCGATGATTGCTACTGGGATTTGTGGGAGAGGAATGCTCTCTTATGCACAAGTTATGTCATTTGGTCCTTGTCAACAGCCGATTTTTTCGGCAGACTCAAAACCAAGAGATAGGAGATGCGTTCTTTGGAGAAACGAGACTCTTATAGAGTATTTGCGGGGCCCGTTGTAAACAGCCAAAGCCACACGATGATGTGTAACATGGTCTCTTTGAGACACAAGTGTAACTGTTTTTCAAGACAATTGCCTTCTCGCCTGGGGCTTGTGTGAGAATGGCTAATAGTCTTTTGTTTATGATGTCAACGGGGTCTTGAAGACCTTTTCCGTGCATTTTGCTCTTTGACCATTTTTGGTCTTTTTTTCGGTCTTTTTGAAAGAGCTTGCTCTTTGTGCCGTGCTTGTTTTTGAGCACTTGCATTTTGCATTATGTATTGTGTTTTGCGTCGCAACCGCTTAGAGAGCTGCAATGTGCAACAGTGTACGAACAGTTTTGAGATGAGTGGAATGTATCAAGGGGGATGTAATTGAATAAGCTAAGGGGAGCATGATGGGGAAATAGGGGATGCATCAAGAATCGGGAATGTACTTATGAACGGATTGATTAACCCAGTCACGTGCATCAGGAAAAATGTGATACCTTGTCGTCACGATGAAATGCATCTATACACGAATGCCTCAGAAGTGTCATCCTGCAAACACAACTCCAAGAAGACAAGAAAACCACAAATGAAACAATTAGCTAAACACTTTAAACAAGGAGATGGAGTCACCACGTGCAGCTTTCAAAGCAAACAGAATCATGAACAGCATCAGTTTCATTAGGCCCCATGGGATGAATCATGCAACAAGTCTCTGTGGAACAGGAACAACCAACTGCAACAACAGATCTTTTCAAATTTTGTCTGGTCATCAATGATGTCGCTAGTTTATAGTCTTAGCGGACTATGGTGGATTAGTTTCATGTCATAGCCTCTTGGACGATGCCAGTTTAGCGTCGTAGCGGACGATGCATTGCTAGTTTATAGTCATAGTGGACTATGAAGAGGCAAACTAGTTTATAGTCTTAGTGGACTCTGGATGCTAGTTTCATGTCATGGTGGACGGATGTAGCAGTTTAGTGTCATACCGGACAGAACTCTGTGGTATCAGTTTGAAGTCATGATCCAGGACTGTTCTATGGTATCAGTTTTAAGTCATGATCCAGGACTGATCTGTGGTATCAGTTTTAAGTCATGATCCA
>MNCI01013415.1:29019-79119 GCA_015680685.1 Gnetum montanum | reverse complement strand
ACTTACAATGAAATGTACAACAAGAGAAATTTGACCCCCGTTTGCGTGAAACTTCTTTGTTTCTGAGTCTTTCTGAAATTTTCTGAAATGTTCTGAAAGTTGCTGATGCTGGTAATTCTCTGCCATTTTCTGAAACTTTTCTGGAATTTTTCCTAAAACTTCGATGAATAGTGTTCATGCGATGAACAGTGTTTGAGCGTAGGATGAACAGTGTTCGAGCGTAGGATGAACAGTGTTTGAGCGTAGTATGAACAGTGTTTGAGCGTAGGATGAACAGTGTTCGAGCGTAGGATGAACAGTGTTTGAGTGTATGATGAATAGTGATTACGCAGTTTACGCTCTGCAGCGTAGGATGAACAGTGTTAGAGCGTGAGATGAATAGTGTTTGAGCGTATGATGAATAGTGATTACGCAGTTTACGCTCTGCAGCGTAGGATGAACAGTGTTCGAGCATGAGATGAATAGTGTTTGAGCGTATGATGAATAGTGTTTGAGCGTATGATGAATAGTGATTACGCAGTTTACGCTCTGCAGCGTAGGATGAACAGTGTTCGAGCATGAGATGAATAGTGTTTGAGCGTATGATGAATAGTGTTTGAGCGTATGATGAATAGTGATTACGCAGTTTACGCTCTGCAGCGTAGGATGAACAGTGTTAGAGCGTGAGATGAATAGTGTTTGAGCGTATGATGAATAGTGATTACACAGTTTACGCTCTGCAGCGTAGGATGAACAGTGTTCGAGCATGAGATGAATAGTGTTTGAGCGTATGATGAATAGTGTTTGAGCGTATGATGAATAGTGATTACGCAGTTTACGCTCTGCAGCGTAGGATGAACAGTGTTAGAGCGTGAGATGAATAGTGTTTGAGCGTATGATGAATAGTGATTACACAGTTTACGCTCTGCAGCGTAGGATGAACAGTGTTCGAGCGTGAGATGAATAGTGTTTGAGCGTATGATGAATAGTGTTTGAGCGTATGATGAACAGTGTTTGCGCGATGAATAGTGTTTTACGCTGATGATTAGTGTTTTACGCACCTTACGCTCTGCAACGTAATAAAATGTAGCTACAGCGTAATAAACCGAAAACACCTCATTTAAGGCCCGAATCTTGATTTTCTGGAAGTTGCTGATGCTAAGGATCTTCTGCCATTTTTTTGAAACTTTCTTGGAATTTTCTGAAATTGTGACGAATAGTGTTCGTGCGATGAATAGTGTTTTACGCATCTTACGCTCTGCAGCGTAATAAAATGTAGCCACAGCGTAATCAGCCAAAAACAACTCATTTAAGGCTTGAATCTTGATTTTCTGAAGGCTGGGAACCGCTAGGGACCTTGGCGAAGGTCATGGGGGGTCCTTGTGCTTGATTTTGGCTTGTTTTGACTTAGTTTCAGGGCCCCCAATATTGGTGACGCAGATCCTTACGCTGTGCAACGTCTGCACAGTGTACTTAGCCAAAATTGCATTTTTTTGACCTTAAAACTGATGATTCTTAACACCGACACTTGTCACCGTGATCTGCGGGCTCCAGGAGAATCTTTCTTACTCCATGGTGGGCTGCTTGAAGCCGTTTCAGAGGCCCTGAAGTTGTCTGGAAGTGTTGCCAAAATTTTTTTGGTATTTCAAGAGGCATCATAGTCACCTGACCCCCTTCGAGATCTTCCCTAATGGCGTTGTCACTCAAATTCAATTGAGGTGTCACAGACTCCGTAGGTACAAAGGGAAGCATGACCGAATGGATTGCTTCCTCTTCCGTTGGCATGTTCTCATCAAACGGAACCACTGTTAACATGTAGATTAGAGCCTCATAGTGGGGTACAGATGTCATGATTAGGTCATACAAGCTCAATGTAGAATTTTTCTACTTTAGAGCTTACTTGACCTTGGTGAGGGTGTCTAAAAGGTCTTGGATGCCCCCTTGTTTGACACTTTCCTCCTCTTCGATTTGTCCTAGAAGCTGAATCTCTTGAGGAGAGGTGACTTCGAATCCAGATTCAGATCGTTATTAGCAGGGTGATGCAGGCTGCATGGTCATGTCAACCTTCATCTTTGGGGGCAAAGGTATAGATGCAAGGGACGAACACGTAGGCTTGGGGATACCCTTGAAGGTACCTCCATTCGATGTCTCGCCCACCAAATCGACTTCTCACCTTACAGGACGAGAAGGCTATTCAGCTTTGTTGTGTGAGATATGAGTCATCGAAGGCATCGGCCCCCTAATGACGAATGGAGCTAAAGGTGCTAACTGATGGGATCACGTGGCTTCATGAATAGGTGGTGCAAAGGTGGATGCCCATGGTGGGACTTTTAGGATGAACAACTACTGCGAGCTTGGGCCAACCGTTGGTGGTGCTGGTGCACTATGCTAAGGCACACAAACCACAAATGGCTTCAAGGGTGGCTTGGGATCACTACCAATGCTTATAGCATTGATGATGTAATCGACATTGTTGGTGTTGAGGGGATCCGTGTAGACATACATAGATTGGTTTTTAGTATGTATTGGACTGCTTTCATCCAACACCTATTTTCCCTAGTTGATTAATCTTTGGATGTCATCCTACAACACCAAACAATAATCCATGTTGTGACCACACTATTGGTGGTAGTCACAAAACCTGTCTAGCCTGAAACCCCTAGGAACTGGAGGCTCATTGGGTAGGGACAAATAGGGATTCCTAAGGAGCTCGTAGTAGCATTGATGTCTTGCATTTTCCTCTTTTGACATCTACTTATGTTGGATGTATCCCACTACTAGCATTTGCTTCAAAAGCTCTAAAGGTTTTAGAGGTAGTGGGATGTACTTTGAGTGGTCTTTGAACTCAAAGTTGGGTTTGGTTTATGCAGATGTCTCGAGCGTAGGTGTAGCAGGTTATGGCACATGGCCTTGTTTGGAAGCAAGGTTAGCCATGGGTATGGTCAATTTCTTGTTATTCTTGTTACCGTTGCTGCTAGATTTTGGCTTGGCCTCAATTGCCACAGTGGCCACTGTGGTTGTTGGGGCCTTACCCTTGTCCTTTTTTGTTAAGTTATTTTTGTAAGCAATGTAGGCCAGGTCTTTGCTTATCTCGGTCGCATCCTCTATGCTCTTAGTCTAATCAAAAGCCTGATTAAGAGAGCAAGAAGTAAGGTAGTATAGTTTAGACTTGACGAAGTCATTCACTACACCCTTAATGATGGCCAGCAAATGGGCCTCCGCGATGGGTTCCTGGATTTTGTTAAGGGTTACGCTCCAACGTTGAATGAACTTTTGGACTGGTTCTAGTAGGTCTTGCTTCACTCTCATCAACTGATCCAACGTGATCTCTAGCCTCAATTTGTACTTGAAGCATGCCACAAACTGGATCAGGAGCTCTTCCAAAGTTGAAATGGATGAGTGTGGCAACACACAATACCAATCTAGGGCTTTCCTAGCTAGGGACATGGCGAAGATGTGAATGATCATATGTGGCCATTATTGTAATAACAAAGATTCAGACCTAAAGGTAACAAGATGTGCATTGGGATCTCCCTCCCCATCGTACTTTGTGAAGTTTGGGAGAGACATCCTTGGGGGTAACATCAAAGTAGGGTTTACAGGATTGACAGGATCATCTTGGTAAAAGTCCATGACTTGTACCATGTCAGACCCAACAGCTTTGAGGCATTTTATTTCCTCATTGATGGTCTAGATGAGCTGAAATGCTTGGTTCAGACCTAGTGATGTTGTAGATGGTTGGGGGGCTATGGAGACAGCTCCCATCTATGGCATGGCAGGGGCAACGGTATGACCCATCGACGATACCATCGGGACAACCCCCACTAGCAATGCAACCTGTGTTGTCCACTGCCCAACAGGTGGTGTTGTTAAGGTGGCGACCACGGGTTGGGTTGCTGGATAGACTGCTTACATCACTGGTAGTGTAGACCATGGCCTCGTGTTGGGTTGCACCATCTGTGAGGCTTGGTGTATTTGAAAGCACATGTAGTAAGACATCTGCGACGGTTGTAGAATAGGTGAAGAAGTGAATGGGGTCCACCACGTGGATGGGCCTCGGCCCACCACAATGGGTAGAATAGACATGAAGGTAGGAATAGAGGCAAAAGTTGCATATGTTTGTGAAGTCGGTATACCATGAACATGTGGCAAGGTAGCCATGGTTGGCGTGTTATGTGCCACACAAATGGCCTACTGAACAGCCTGCAAAGGGACGGTAGCTACAAATGGAACAGGTGAAATAGGTGAGAGAGGACGTTGAAACATAGTAGAATTGCCATGGCTACCCATAGTAGCTATAATCATGAATTGCAGAAGTGTGGGAATAATTACAAATGGAGCAGTAACAGATGACAGCTTGGCCCAGAAGGACTGAGTAGGTGGGATAGGAGTGGGGTCGATTGGACCTCCCTCATCCGATTGGAAATTGAGTTTCTTTTGCCCATCCTGGAAAGCATCATCTTGGTTGGATGCTATGTCTTGTTACTCCCTAAGCCTAGCCAACTAGATGAACTGGTCTATAATTCTTTGATACGCTTGTGTTAAAGATAAAGAAACACCGGGAGTAGGAACAAACTCCTTCCCATTGCAATAAGCAAACTCGAAGCTACGTTTGTCCTCGAGTTTCTGTACGTCCAAGGGCAGATTAGCCTACACCCTTGCATAGAGGAAACTATAATGCTTGTGTTACTAGGACAATCCCTCAAGTCCTTGGTTTTGGATCCTAAGAGATCGACATGCCTCCAACATCGGATTCAGTGGTTGTTCAACACCAGTATGCCTTGAACCATGATGGGGTCTTTAACATTAAAGGGAACTTCCATGTTGAAGGCATTGGTATTAGTAGTTGAAAAAGCCATTTTTAAGCAAGTAGTTATGAAAAAAAGTGCAAAAGTTATGCAAAAGAGTGCGAATGAACAAGGAAACCGAAAAATGGTAAAAAGAAGGCTTTACGTCTTGTCGAATTCCAAAGGAACCTTCAAGGTGATCAACTTGAACCACAAAAGGTGTAAACAATCACAAATGGGTGTCACGTTTATGCTAATGCATGATAGGGTGCAAAACACATGCAAGACTACCATGAGATGGGAAACCTAGCTAGCGACTGAGAAGGCTTTGCATCTCATAGGATCCCGGAGGGACCATCGAAGGGACCACTCTGTACAATGCAAGATGGGATATAGAATGCATACAAGACTAGCGTAAGATGGGTAAGCTAACTAGCAATCAAGAAGGCTTTGCATCTTGTAGGATCACCAAGGGACTGTTGAAGCAACTGCTCTGTACCACGCAAGATGGAGTACAAAATTTATGCAAGACTACCGTAAGATGAGCAAGATAACTAGCAGTAAAGAAGGCTTTGCATCTCGCAGGATCCCCAAGGGACCGTCAAAGAAACTACTCTGTACCATGCAAGATGGGATATAGAATGCATGCAAGACTACCATAAGATGAGCTAGTTAGCTAACGATCGAAGGCCTTGTGTTCTGTAGGGCTCCCGAGGAATCATTGAGGTGATCGATTTGCACCGCACAAAGCGCAAACAACCACAAAAGGGTGTCACCTCTATGCTTATGTGTATCAGGGTGTAGAAGGCTCATATAACTACCATGACATGCAGAAAAGGCATCAAAAGGCCCTCCTTCTAGCACTAGAAACCTATAGCAATGGAAAACGTCGATGGCTGGAAAACACCGAGGGGTCGGCAGGCTTGAAAGTTTCGACCTCAGACCCGTGGGAGGGTTGTGCTAGATGTGTGCTGATACAGGGCACCCTGAATGGTTTGGTCAATCAGATAGGGAATTAATTAGCATCTATATAGCCTTTTGCAACATATAATTTGGAAATAGGAATGAAAGCGATAAAGCAGAAAAAATAGTGCAAAACTGCCACACCTACTATGTCGTAACTGTGAGCCTTTCATGTCGTAATTGCACCATCAGCATCTGGAGACGTGTGCCAATGGTCCAATTAGGTGAAATGCATTGATGTCACACAACCACCCGCATGCCTTGCTGTGCTTTGTAGCATAGCATTCTTGGCATAGTGTAGCACCTTGTTGTGCATTCTGCTACATGTGTGTTGCATGCTTGCTACGCTATGCTATGCTACGTAGCGTAGCGACTAGTCTTAGTTATGAAAACTTTGTTGATTTGCAAACTTTACTTCCGTGAGACTTGTGAACTTGCTGATTTCGCCCTTTGAGCTACCTTCTGTCTCTTCTGCAGGATTGCTACGCCTCACTGTGCCATGTAGCTTAGTGTAGCATAGTAGCAGACATGGTCTGTCACTTTCTGATGGAAAGGAACATTGTTGAAGGATTTGAAATTGGGCGTGAGAACTGGCTATGAAGCTATCACCATGCTACGCTATGTCACGTGGTGTAGCATAATGTAGCACTCCATTCTGCAATCATATTTTGAAGCTTGCTACACTACATAGCGAGGGGTAGCATAGCGTAGCAAACTTTGTGACCTAGAAAACTTGCCAAACTGTTTCACACATCCGAAATGTTGCTGCCAACTCCACGCATCATTTCTAAGCAGGCTGTCAGTTGGGCAAGCTACTTGGGTGGACAGGCAAGGTCACCCATAGAGCTTGTGCATGCCCAAAGTAGAAAATTTACCAAACTAGCTATCCTGAACTTAGAGTTTTCTCCTCCTGAAGAATTATTGTGGTGCTACACAAATTGCAAGGCCTGGTAAAGCAAGAATGACTTTGAATTTTTTAGGGTGTTTCAAATGAGGGTGCTCTCAAGGAGAACACTCTCATGTGCATAGCATAAGGTGCTCTTGGGAAAGGCACTCTCAAGGAAAATGCTCTTTGAGATGCTGCTCTAATAGAGGAAGCTCTCAAGGAGGGTGATCTCACAGAGAATGTTCGTAAGAAAGACACTCTCAATAAGGGCTTCCTCAAGAAGACTACACTCAAGGAGGGCATTCTTAGGAAGGTTTCTCTTCAAAAGAATGCTTTCAAAAAGGGTGCTCTTGAGGTGAACATTCTCACGTGCATAATGCAAGGTTCTCTCATGGACAATGCTCTCATGAAGGTTTCTCTCAAGGAGAACGCTCTAGTAGAGGCTACTATAATGGAAGATTCTCTCAAGGAGAACACTCTTGAGAAGGGTACTCTTAAGGAGGGCACTCTTCAAAAAAATGCTCTCAACAAGGGCACTCTTGGGAGAATGCTGCTAGGGAGGGCACTCTTAAAGAGAATTCTCTTCAGAAGGCCACTTTAATTGACGGCACTCTCAAGAAGAATGCTCTTGTAGAGGGACATCTCATATAGAACACTCTCAAGGAGGATGCTCTCAATGAGGGACTCCTCAGGGAGATCTCTCTCAAGGAGGTTGTTCTAATTTAGGATGCTCTCAAAGAGAATGCTCTCAAAAAGGGCACTCTCAAGAAGAACACTCTCACATGTGTAATGCAAGGTGCTCTCAGGGAGAATGCTCTAAGGGAGGTCATTCTAAGGAAGAGTGCTCTCTGTGAAGGTGCCCTCTGAAAGATCCTTCTCAAGAAGGGTTTTTGCAAGGAGGAAACTCTTAAGAAGGGTGCTCTTTAATAGAACACTCTCAAAGAGGATTCTCTTGAGGAGAACACTCACATGAGGGTGTCCTCCTCAAGGATAATACTCTCTAGGAGGGTGTCCCCAGTGAGACTGATCTCAAGGAGGGTGTTGTAATGGAGAACAATCTCCAAGAGAATGCTCTCAACAAGGGCACTCTCATAGAGAACGTTCTTAAGAAGGATGCTCTCAAAGAGGCCATCCTTAGAAAGATCTCTCTTAGGGAGGACGTTCTCTCAAGAAGGGCATTCTCCAACAAACCACATTCAAGAAGGGCGTTCTCCAACAGAATACTTTCAACAAGGGTGCTCTCAAGGAGAACACTCTCACATGCGTAATGCAAGGTGCTCTTAGAGAGAACACTTTGAGGGAGGTGACTCTAAGGGAGAGAGCTCTCTATGAGAGCACCCTCCAAGAGGGAGCTATCAACAAGGGCACTCTCAAGGAGAACACTCTCATGTGCTTAGTGTAAGGTGCTCTCAATGAAGGCACTCTTAGGGAGAACAATCTTTGAAAGGTTCCTCTAACAAAGAAGGCTCTCAAGGATAATGCTCTCAGGGAGCATGCTCTTAGAGAGGGCACTCTCACAAAGAATACTCTTAAGGAGGACATTTTCGAGGAGGGTGTCATCAGGGAGATTGCTCTAAAGGAGGGCATTCTCAAGGAGGGAACTCTTAGGAAGGGTTCTCTCTAATAGAACTATCTCAACAAGGATGCTCTTAAGGAGAATTCTCTGAAGAAGAATGCTCTTGTTGAGGCTGCTCTAATGGAGGCTGATCTTAGGGAGAACACTCTCAAGGAAGGCACTTTTTGACAAAACACTCTCAACGAGGGTACTCCAGGTAGAATGCTCCTACCAAGGGCCCTCTCAAAGAGAATGCTCTTCAGAAGGCCACTCTAATAGAGGGTGCTCTCAAGGAGAATGCTCTCAGGGAGGGCAATATAACATAGAATACTCCTCAAAAGGCCACTCTAATAGAGGGAACTCTCAAGGAGAATGCTCTTGGGAAGGGTGATCTCACATAGAATGCTCTTAAAGAGGATGCTCTCAAGGAGGGTATTCCTAGCAAGATTGATCTCAAGGGGGTTCTAATGTAGGTAGCTCTCCAAAAGAAAATCTCAACAAGGATGATATTGAGGAGAATACTCTCACATGCATAACACAGTTTTCTGAGGGAGGTCACTCTAAGGGAGAGAGCTCTCCAAGAGGGAAATCTCAATGAGGATGCTCTCAAGGAGAACATTGTCATGTGCGTAGTGCAAGGCACTCTCAAGGACAATGCTCTCTAAGATGCCACTCTAATTGAGGAAGCTCTCCAGGAGGGCAATCTCACAGATAACATTCTTGAGGATGCTCTTGACAAGGGTGTCCTTAGGGATACCATGCTAAAGGAGGGTTTTCTCATGGAGGAAACTTTTAGGAAGGGTGCTCTCCAAAAGAATTCTCTCAACAAGGATGATCTCAAGGTGAACACTCTCACGTGCGTACTACAAGGTGCTCTCATGAACAACACTCTCATGGAGGGCACTCTCAAGGAGAATGCTCTCACGGAGGCCACTCAAATAGAGGATTCTCTTAGGGAGAATGCTCTTGGGGAGGAAGCTCTCAAGGAGGGAACTCTTCAAAAAAATGCTCTCAATAAAGGTGCTCCAGGGGGAACCCTCTCAGTGATGGAGCTCTCAATAAGAATGATCTTTGAAAGGCTACTCTAACAAATGTAACTCTCAAGAAGAAAACTCTCGTGGAGGGACATCTCATGGAGAAAAATCTCAAGGAGGATGCTCTAAAGCAGGGCATCCCTAGGAAGACCACTCTAAAGGATGGCATTCTAATGGAGGGCACTCTCCAAGTGTATTCTCTCAATAAGGGCACTCTCGAGGAGAACACTCTCACATGCATAACGCAAGGTGCTCTTAGGGAGAAAAATTTTAGGATGTGGAATAAGATACGAAAACTGCCCATGTAAGCATGTTGTGTTGTTAGTTTGATGTCATTGCGGACCACTAAGGGTGTAACTATGCTAGAGTTGCTTATTTTGGGGTCTTTTTGGATCGGTTGTATTGCAATTTCTAGGATTACTAGTTTAAGGTATTTTTGGACCCTTAATCAAAAACAAATATATATTTTTTATTTTTGGGAAGACAAGTAGCTAGCTTGAAGTGTGTCAAGGCTTTAATGCTAATAGTGCTATGATGTCATGGCGAGCATGCTACATTGTATGGTGCACTCTGCATTAATTAGAAAGAGAGAGAGGCAATTTTACCCATCTTGTCATTATGACCATAAATAGGGATCAAACCCTAGCAATTTTCCCTTTTTCACCATAAGAGCGCAGAGCCCACATTGGAGCACAAGGTGATTTCGGAGAGTGAAGAAATTATGTTAATCGACTAGTAAGATGAGTTTTTACAATGAAAGGTGTAAATTTGCAAGTAGGATAATGGCTCCTAAGACTGATCTGGCACTTGCAAGGGTTGAGGAGGTTAAGAAGACCCTGGGGCATGTGCCACAAGTTCACATTTAGACGTGGAAGAGCACATCGTTGACCTAATCGGTTATTATGTCTCCAAATAGGGTGTAACTATGCACGTGTATTGCCTTTAAGTATGATGCTAACATTCATTGATTTTGTCATGTAGGACGGGCCCAAGGCCTAGGCTAATCATTTTGAAAATTAGAGGGGTCCTGTGCCATGTGAGTAGACCTATGGCCAATGCCCCTCCTTCCCAAATACATATGGGAGAACAAGGGGTCTAGTTCAGAGAAGGGGCATGGGACTTCTTGCAATTCCTTCTTGAACACTTTAGTATGATCGTTTGGTCTTCCCTAGAGGAGGAGGAGGTATCTGGCATAACAGAGGCCATGTTGCCTAGGGCAAGTTGAGGCATTCTGAGGTTTTTTACCAATGGGGTAATCATGAGCAGTCAGGGAGAGGGATCCAGCCAATGCTCAACAGGGTTAAGGTATTTAGCCTAGATCTGGGACATGCCTGAATACAGCTACTACCACCAGTACAACACATTTTTCCTCGCACGTTACATGGCGACGTGCTTTCAGAACCCACAGGGGACTGTCTATTGTGCTGGCAGGTGAGTTTTGTAGCCTTGCTCTATTGTGTTGTGAAACGCTGGCCATATTGGCCAAATGCTAATAGTGTGTGTTTTTCACTAGGTTCTTTATCAATGATGATGGGGTTCATGACCGATTGGGTCTGCTAGCTACAGTACAGCTAGCCCTATAGGAGTTCTCTTCTACTAAGAACCCATGAGTAGGTGTGATCGGTCAGTGCAAGGGAGAATACCATACCTACCCAAGCACGTTTCATGTTCCTTACAATCAGTGTAAGGAGAAGGATTGGCTGGATAAGGAGTAGGTAGAACCCTTCAAGTCGGTCAAGGTTGAAGAAGCTATGGTTGAACTTCCACTGTACCCGTTACCATATAGACCGGGTGGGTCAAATAGTAAGTGTCACATGCTTAAGTGTTTTTGCAATCCTTTTATTTCTTGCATCATCATGCTAAGCGTGTTTTGTGAAAATTATTGCAGGGGAAAAGAAGCCCCAAGAGGTGATGGTGGTAACCACCGAGATGTAGGGGGAAAACATCTACTTCAAATATGGCAAAGTAGAAGTGAGCTAGCGCTGGTTAGACTAGGAGGCCTCAGACTCCTTGGTCAAGAATTTTTAAAAGGTAGGGCTTATGGATCTGTTCATGGCCTCGAATCTTAGTGTTCCTACCACTGAGATGCTTTCCCTAGTCAACTCCTTCTCTTAGAGGATGGGCCATTTTTGCACGCACGTACAGGGCATGCAGGTGGTCATTTAAATCAATGACCAGCTGTTTATGAACCTGTTTGGTGTTCTTGCTGATGGCATCATCATAGGAGTGGTTGGGACTCATTAAGGAGTGAAAAGGGCTTCCCATGGATAAGCTTAAGGATGGCTCCACCATGGAGATATACCCGATCTTTCGTGCCCGTGCATTCCCCCAACTGCTTACCCAAGGAAAGGTCTTGGGGCTCGAGCAAGCCTGGATAATGTGGGAGGTTATGGAAGAAGGGGCCCATTACAACTGGGCCAGCTTCCTATATAAGGGATTGCAAGCTAAGATTTTTGGACTCTATGAAAAAATGGAGTCCTGCTCCAACATACACTATGCCTTCTACATAGGCTATTTGAAGCGTTTCGCGGAGTTTCTGGTGGTTCAAGAGGATGGAGTCTGGGCCATGCAAAATTTCAACCAGATTTCAAACCTATGGATTTGCTAGATCCTTTGGACCACACGAGCCTAAGATCCATTAAAAATAAATTAGGAGTCATTGTATGTAACAATCAAGGATTGCGTGGCTCTCAACTTTCGTGGCCCAGATAACATAGGAAAAACGCCCCCTACTATAGCCGGTAGCGTGACATGGGGGGAACGTCTCATAGCCAAGACTATGCCCAAGGGGTTGTGAAGGAAGAGATCTCCCCCAGCCAAGGAAACTCTTCACATGGAGGAAGAGGAGGGACAAAGACTATAGCTTAAGCTACAGAGGACACAACCCCCCATTGGTAAACTCTTTCGTGTAATGCTTACTTTTCTATTATTTGTTATGCTATGCTATGCTAGGTGGTGTAGTGTAGGATGGCATCTTCTTAAAGCTAATTTGTTTTGGATTGACACAAACATGCATCTCTGATAACAGAGGAAGAAGAAGAAGAAGAAAAAGGTGATGAAGAAGTGTCAACCCTTAAGATGAGGGCGATGAATGACGATACGAAGGCCCCAGTTTCAGAAGAAAGGGCCCTAGTTAAAAATGAGGGAGCTCCTATTTCCAAGGTAGGATCTCTTGTCATTAGGGAGCATATCAATAAAGAGGTACCTCCCTTGAATAAAAAATACATTGGTCTCCTGAAAGAAAAGGCACCAGGGCATGAGGAAGGGGCTCGTATGGACTTGGCAGGGCCCTCTACCAAGGCTACTACCATCATCTTGCATCAGCAAGAAGAAAGACCGTAGCCAGACACTGGTGAGTTTGGCAATATGTCTACCTTATTGTAGTCCATTTTGGCCATTGATGATATGCGTAGTCATGTAACAGGTGCTACTGCTGATGTCACAGGACCCCTCTGATTCGTGTGGAGTCATGGGCTGAGATCCCTGACAAGTTTGCGTTTGTGCAGGGACTTGTTGATGACATGATCAAACACCTTCAGCAGGTGGATTCTAAAGTGGGTAAGTAGTAGTATTAAATGCTCTTGTGTTTTTACACTAAAATATCTTAAGTTTGTTGATTTTTCTATGCTAATGTGATTGCTACGCTTTTTGTGTTAAGGTAGCCTCTTAGCTCAAATGGGACCTAGAATGACCTATGAAAGTTGGCTTCATGCCTACACTCTTACCTACCATGACCACGGTGCCTCGTCGCATGTTTGATGAGGCTTACGAGTGCATCTTGCACTTGAAACACTCTCTGTGGAAGTATAAGCATGTTAACGAGGACCTATGGAAACGGGTGTACCACCTGAAATCTTCGGTCTCCAGCTGGAAGGGAAAACAGAGGCCGAGGGATCGTGGGATGAATACAGAAGACCCTGCCTTCGCCTTAGGGTGAGCTGGAATGCAATGGAGGCAGAGTACCTTGGGTTGTCCACATGCGGATCAGACAAGGATTTCCCCATGCATACGCAAAATGCTATACACTAGGTTATGCGTAAACGGCGTGCAGGCGTAAACAAAGAAAAAATAGCGTAAAGCGTAGACGGATGCAAACGGAGTGTAAACATGAACAGGCGTAAATGAGGCGTGGGCCAAATTGATGTAAAACTATAAAATAACTTGCAGCAAATTAAACGATGGAATTACAGAGTCAGAGTACAGTGCACCGGTCTAACGCAGTTGTGGGAACACAAGGCGGACGAAAAGCCCCAGCATACATAGAGGTGACTCGGATGGTTTGTAGGGCGAGCGAAGCATAAGAGACTGGATCCGCAGCGTGCAGGGCTTCCCAGCGTAAGAAGGTTTTCTGCTCTTTTGCGCAGCGTAAATGTTCTCTAGTGTGCTTCGGGATTTTGCCAACCATCTGGAGGAAGTGGAAAAATGGGGGTTTTATATAGGTTGTTATGCTAGACTCGGGATGGGAGACACGTGGCGCGTCGACCGGGTGCATACACTTTACAAATATACAAAATGTTACAACTGCTGGGCATATACGCTGAAAATGCTAGGCGTGAACTGGGTTGAGATGGAGCGCTGGGCGTATACATTGGAATGCTGGGCGTACACGCTGGGCACATACGTTGAAGGGTGCCACTTGCTTCAATTCTTGCTCTTCGGTGTTATCTTCATGCTGTCATTGGAGATCCTGTTGTCGAGCGTGCGCATTTGCAGTGCCTGGGCGTATACGCCGGAGATCTGGGCGTATACGCTAGAGTGTTGGGTGTACACGCCGGGCGTATACGCTGGGCATATACGCTAGAGTGCTAGGCGTATACATTGTATATGCTGGGCTTGGCATATATGCTGGTGTGTATACGCTGGCACCATGTACTTAGCAAAAATTAGGTGTTGCGATCATGCAGCCGACGTCGTTTGTGAGTTCCCGGGACCTAGTTTGGGATCGGACAAGTACTAAGCTCCGAACTTTATGGTGTTTCATTGGCCCCTCTTTGTTGACGCTTGGAGGACTCGACCCGAGAAGCATCGACAAAGAAGTGCAAAACACCACAAGCAACTCGATAGAAACGTTGTTCGGTGCTACTTGGATGAGACGTCATCGCACCATGTTCAGTAGTACATGGGATCGAGAATGCGGAATTTGTAGCTAATGGGAGGATAGGGATTGGCGACTGCCCATGGAAGTGTGTGGATAGGGGATGTTTCGATATGTGGCATGCTGATCCGTGCCTTAGCCATTGTTGTAGCAGACTCGGAGTACAGGCATGCGATGTGTGTCCTTTGGCGGAACAAGGCTCTTGGTTAGTTTTCAAGAGGATTGTTTGGTGAGGCCAAAGTCACGGGAGGATGTGTTACATTCTTTGGGAGAGCAGGGCTCATGTTTAGTGTTCGAGGGGAACCTACTGGCGGGGAGCCAAAGCCATGCAACTAGATGTTCTTTGAGCACTTTGGACATGAGTACTTAGTTTTGAGACAACTGCCTTCCCACCTGGGGCTTGTATGGGAAGTGCTAGTACTTAGTACTTTTTTTTTACATTGTAAACTCTTCTTTGCCTGTGTACTCATGCGCAGGTGCTGTGCGGTGTGTTGCGGCTACTTTAAAGCAGTACGATGTTTCAAATGTACCGAGTGTGTCGAGGGGATGTCGAGATAAAGTGTTTTGGTGAATGGATAGGGGAGTTTTATCAGTGAATGGGGACGTACCGGTGAACGGTTTGATTCAGTCTTGCCATGTATGCCACGAACAGTGTCTTATCTTGCTACTCGTGATGAAGTGCATTCTTGTGCAAAGCTTCCAGGTGTCATCCTGCAAAAAAAACGTCAAAAAGACAAGAAAACCATGAGTGAATAGACGAGCTTAGACTTACATGGTGGCCGACGACATAGAGATGTTGAAGGATGGCAGGCACTGTATGTAGTTGATAGCAGTATTGATGACGAGTGTTGCAGTGAAGCTGATGGATGATCGTGGCGGCGGATTGATGTGCTGGATGTGAACTTGCCAGTTTATAGTCTTGGCAGACTATTATGGGTTAGTTTTATGTCATAACCTGTTGGACATTGCCTGTTTAGCATCGTGGTGGACAGTACATTGCCAATTTTTAGTCTTAGCAGACTATGAAGAGGCAAGCTAGTTTATAGTCTTGGCGGACCCTAATGGT
This sequence comes from Gnetum montanum, assembly GCA_015680685.1. Taxonomy (NCBI): domain Eukaryota; kingdom Viridiplantae; phylum Streptophyta; class Gnetopsida; order Gnetales; family Gnetaceae; genus Gnetum; species Gnetum montanum. The sequence continues at coordinate 63,754 of MNCI01013415.1, read as the reverse complement.
TGTGATGATGACAGTTTATTGTCATGCCGGACGGGTGGTAGTTTATTGTCATTGTGGACACTATGGTATTAGTTTTAAGTCATAATCTAGGACTGTTCTGTGGTATCAGTTTATAGTTGTAATTCAAGGACTCACACGTACCTGAGCTTGGGTTCAGACATAGAATGGTTTTAGGTACAAATGATTTGTCGGATTAGTGAGTTCGTTTCCTTCGATGTCAGCTAACTTGAATGCACCATTATCGAATGCCTTGATGACCATGCAAGGCCCTTCCTAGTTGGCTGAGAATTTGTTCGGGTGTTCCTGAGCAGCTTTGAGTACAAGGTTGCCTTCGTGGATTGGGCACATGTTAATGTCATGTTGATGCCGTTGTCGTTGTTGCTTTTGGTACCAATCGATCTGATCGAGTGCGCGTGCGCGTTCTTCTTCTACCGAGTCGAGGTCAATGAGCCTTAGCTCGTTGTTTTTCTCATCATCGAGGAGTCCGGAGAGTGTGATCCTTAGCGATGGTACCTGTAATTCCAAAAGTAAAATAGCTTTTGAGCCATAAATGAGACTGTACGGAGTTTTACCTGTGGACGCCCGGTGTGTAGTGTGATATGCCCATAGTGCGTATTTTAGTTGCTCGTGCCATTTCCTTTTGCTTTGGGTTAGCATTTTCTTAAGTATTGTTATGATTTTCTTGTTCGTTACTTCTGCTTGCCCACTTCCTTGAGGATAGTAAGGGGAAGAAAATGAATGCTTAATCCCCAGACTATCACAAAAGGTTTTTGTTTCGATGCTACTAAATTGTGGCCCGTTGTCGGTGATGATTGTCATGGGAATGCCAAAACGGGTTACAATGTTTTCTAGGATAAAGTTGCACACGTGTTTAGAAGTCATCTTTCGAAGGGGAGCTGCTTCTACCCACTTCGTAAAGTATTCTATCGCGGTTATGATGAAACTATGCCCTGCGGAAGACGAGGGTGTTATCGGGCTAATGAGGTCCAATCCCCACTTCTGAAAGGGCCATGTTATCTATGCTGTGTGCAACTCGGTTGGTGGTACATGTATTAAGTTACTATGTTTTTGACAAATGTTACATGTTTTGACTTTGGAGGAGCAGTCGTATTCCATGTGGGGCCAATAGTAGCCTAAGCGTCTTATTTTCGTGGCCATGGCTTTTGGTGCTATGTGTCCTCCACATAGTCCCTCATGTACTTGATCGACAATTGTTTGGGCATCAGTGCTAGTGATGCACGTTAGCAATATGCCTTCGTACGATCTACAACATAGTGTGTCCCCTACTAGAGTATATTGCTTAGAACATTTTCGCACAGCGTCCTTTTGCACATTTGTTAGATGTTGCGGGGCTTTGCTGCGTAGAAGGTACTCTTTTATGTTATCGTACCATTCCATCGCATGTGTTGTACTAACAGATGCGATCGGCAATGTTTCAGAGATTATTGGTTCATCGCACCTGATTACGGAGCTTGGCAAGGCATGGAACATGTCAGGCGATATATTTAACACTAGTGTGGCTAATGCATCTGCTACGGTATTATCGTTGCAGGAGACATGTTGCACATCAACGTTTTCGAATCGTTTCATTAAATGTTTTGCCAAGTCACAGTATGATTGCAAATGTTGAGCTTTACACGTGTAGACATCCGTGACTTGGTTTACAGCCAAATGTGAATCCCCTCTGACTACCAGGCGCATGATTTCTGAAGCCAGTGCTACTGTGAGACCTCTAAGGAGACCTTCGTACTCTACTATGTTGTTAGTGCAGTGAAAATTGAAGCGATAGGCAAAGGGTCGGATCTCCCTGGGGGGATAAGTGATGACGGCGGCCGCACATCCTCCTCGAGAGGTGGATGCTCCATCGAAGTTTAAAATGGCATCGTAGTCATCAGGCACCGTGTCTACTGTGCTTATACTTTCATCTGGGAATTCAGGCTCTATGGTTACTTGGTCATGCGTTGGCGATGCAGCCATTTGATTCACTATGGCTTGACCTTTGATTGATGATTGCGCTACGTAGTACAGGTCAAACTCGGCTATCATGGCCTTCCATCGGGCTATTCGACTCGTTTCGTAGATGTTTCCTGTTATGGCTCTTAGTACATTGTCCTTACAGATTATATAAACTTGATTATGGAATAGGTAATGTCGCCATTTTCTTAGAGAAAAGACTAGAGCTAAGCATGACCTCTCCACATCATTGTACTTATTTTCATGGGCAACTAAGGCATGGCTCAAATAGTATACAGGGACTTCGGTTCTGTCATCCTATTTTTGGCAAAGCATAGACGCGATGAGTGACTCTGAAGTGGCAAGGTAGATGTAAAACGGTTTGTTGTTTTGGGGTGGGTAAACCGTAGGCAGTCGGGCGAGTGTTGTCTTGATATTTTCGAAGGCTTCCTGGAATTGCGAAGTATATTCAAAATAGATATTTTTACGCAACAGGTGGTTCATAGGTTTTAATTTATCTGTCAATTTTTCTATGAAGTGCCTGATGAACTGTAATCGACCTTGTAGACCTCGAAGTTCAGTGAGATTTCCGGGTGGTTTCAGGTTTGTTATGGCTTTTACCTTATCGAGGTCTACTCGTATCCCTACTTCAGAGGCTATGAATCTGAGCATCTTTCCTGTTTTGACGCCAAAAACACATTTCTTTGGATTAAGTCTTAGCTCATATTTTAAACAACGTTTTAAGACTAGGTCGAGGTCTTGTACATGCTATTCGGTTGTCTTTGACTTAACTACTATGTCATCCATGTAATCATTGAGCGACCGTAACATATAATCACTAAAGATAAATGTCATGGCTCTTCGATATGTGGCCCCAGCGTTTTTGAGACCGAATGGCATCATAGTGTAGCAAAAAGTTCCCCATGGTGTCATGAAGGTAGTTCGAAGTTGGTGTTTAGGGTTGATGTGTATTTGGTTATATCCTAAAAAGCCATACATAAACGACAATAAGGCATGTCTGGTATTCGAATCAATGAGTTGATTGATGCTGGGCAGGGGAAAGTCATCTTTTATGGTTGCTACGTTTAAGTCACGGAAGTCGATGCATAAGCGAATGCTTCCATTTTTCTTTGGGATGATGACCATGTTTGACACCCACTCGGCATAATCAATAGCCCGAATGAAACCAGCTTGATAAAGCTTAGTGATCTCATTGCGAACTGCCAATGCCACCTCGGGTCTAACTTTTCACGCTTTTTGTTTTATCGATCTTAATTTTGGGTCAAGAATGATGTTGTGTTGGATAAACCTAGGGTCTAGCCCGGGCATGTCCGTATAAGACCAAGTGAATGCTTTCATGTTTTCCCTAAGCACATTCTAAATGTCTTGAGCCATGCGTGGTTTTAATAGCATGCTTAATTTTAATATTTTAACTTCCCCATCAGGCATAGTAATGGGGGTTTCAGCTAACGGGTCTTCAGTGATGTTTTCATCTTGTATGTCAAGAAACTTTGTCATGCCTTGGTAATTGTCTGTTGTTTGCTATGTTGAGGCTATGACCACGTCGTCCATTAGTGGACTTGAGTTGATGAAGTTTATGTCAAAGTCTCGTGTAATGGCGCCATATGGTCCGTCGATGGTTAACGGTGCGGTTAAGTGCTGGCAGTCCATTGAGCTCATCCTTGCCAATAAACTGAGAGTTACGTGAGCAAGAAGGGATCGTTCCATGTCTTTCAGAAATTTAAAGTGTGTATACGTGTATCATGGTGGATTATTGTCACACCTGAACGCATGACAGTTTAAGGCCTTACCGTGCTGTGAGCGGATGGGGAGATGGCAGTTTAAGGCTGTACCGGGCCACATTTTTGTAATTTAAGCAAATGTGTAAAATGGGATCCATGGAGGAACCAGGATGTAATAAATTGAATTTTAATTAATTTTTTTATTTATATATATATATATATTTTTGGTTAGATTTCGGCAAAAAAGAAGGAAAAAAAGGCAAAACAGCAAAAATGGAGCGATGGCGGCGTAAGCAGCGGCGGCGTCAGCGTCAGCGTTAGCGTGTGTTATATAAAGGATGAGGGGTCCATTTCTTTTCTATTTTCAACAGTGACAACATAAGGTGCGACTTGTGTGAGCGTAAGCGTAAACTTCCTAAGCGTAGATGCCAAGAGACCCGAGTGTAGACGCTAGACTAAACCCAACGTAGACGCCAAACCTGAAGACAGTTGCTCAGCGTGCACTTGGAAAGTTGGTGTGAACACTTTGCGATGGGCAAGGGCAAGGAAGTGGAAGGCCATGGGAGGAAGGGTTCTGACCTAACCTTCGCCAAAGAGACGGAGGTGATGCTGCAGGGCCTACCTAGGCCGAAGGTGTCGGAGTGGCTAGTGATGCCCTATGGGTAAGCCTTGATCTCTGTCTCTGTTATTGTTTGCGTTTCTTGGCGTAGACGATCGAGCGTAGAGGGTTTGAAGGTTTCTTTGGCGTGCATGCCTACGTCACTGCATGGCGTAGACTGTCATCTGTTTCATTGGCATATGTTATTTGGTGTATTTTCTTGGTGTAAATCGTGTTGTGCGATGGCGTATGTGCTGAGGGTTTGTTTAGCGTATATGCTGTACGTGTTTGGCTCTAGCATGCTAATTACTTTTTGGCATATTCTGTTGACACTATCGGTGGGTTCAGGCATATATGCAGAGGGTTTCTCCAGTGTATACGCTATGCGTGGGGGGTCGGGCGTCAGCGTAGATGCTGAGTTTTGTAGCATATACGCTGGGTTTAAGTTACATTTTTATGGTGTTCGCCCGGCGTATACGCTGAGTTCAGTGTGTACGCTACATTCGAGTCGTGTTGTTTTGTTCAGCGTACACGCTTCGTACAATGTATACGCTGGAGCGTGCATCACAGGCGTATACGCTCTAGGTATAGCATATATGCTGGGCGTAAGTTGTGTTTTTCGAAGTGGTTTGGTGGGCGTTTACGCTGTGTACACCATATACGCTGGGCGTGAACAGTTAGTTTATTTTTTGTTTGTGATGTAAACTTTCATTTCATTGCAATTGGTTGCAAGGATAGCAAACATTTCCTCATAGTGGTTGAGCTCGTCGGGGTTTTGACTTGGGCTGGACCCGTTCAGGATGGCGATCTTCCCCCAGCTCTAACTGTGGATAATAAGGGAGTCTGGTTCAGGGAAGGTGTTGGCAAATTTTTGGCATTCCTGTTAACGAACATCGAGGTGGTTATGTGGTCATTTTTTGATGAGGTGACTGTGCACAGTGTAGTTGATGCATTATTGCCTGGAGCTGTAGAGGGCGTTGTGGTCTTCATGGAAGACATTAACGAGGGCCCTTTCGTTGATGAAGATGGTAATACTCACGGGCCCAAGTCAACACGTCGATTAGCGCGTGTGTGGGAGCTGTTGCCACCAGGGTTGGATTATATTAACAACACTTTATTTATAGCTGCCCACGCACACACCCTGTTTCAGAATCCTCCTGGTACAATGTATAGAATAACCAGGTAGGGCCGTGAACATTCATTACTTTGCCTATTTCTGTTTGATGTTTTTTGCTAGTGTTGACATGCGTTTATATGTAGGCCGTGGACCAACCCTGACGGGACCCTGATTGAAGATGAAGAGATAGCCCTCACTCACACAGCTCTAGAGGCCTTTATGACGGCTCCCACTCTTCATGGGGTTGTACTGGCTCAAACAAAGGGTTCGATGGTTCACTTCCATGAGCAGTTTTCTAGAGCCTTTGCGATGTGCAAAGCCCATGGATGGCTGCATGAGGACTGGACAGATGAGGGACCAGTCTTCCCTCATAGTTTTGGCAGTACCTCAAAATCCACCACTAATGGTGAGTAGTGGCAGTTATTGCGTGCGTTAGTGGATTTGTTCAACTGTTTTGGGGTGCGACCGATGTGATTGTTTTAACTTATTTTGACAGTTGATGAACTCTTGGGTGGGGACCCTGTGACAACCAGATGAACTGAGATGACTTTGTCGATGAAGTTCGGGGGAGTAGAGAAGGCGTAGAAGTGGTTACGTAAGAAAGCCCCGCTGTCCCTCACTCGTTGCCTGGATGATGCAGGCCTCCTAGAGCCTTTCATGACACTAAGCCCTAATGTCTCAATTAGGGAAATGATAGGGATCGTGGACTCTTTCAATGGATCTGTCTCTCAATACAGCACCCGGATTAAGGGTGTCAAGATGGTGTTTCATCTGTCGCCCGTATTCTTTTCTAACTTATTCGGCATGCCGGTAGATGGCCTACCCGTAGTGTTGGACAGGTCTCAAAAAGAGCTCCAAACTATCCGTGAACTGGAGTCTTGGCTTGATGTGACCAAAGGTACCAAGGGGTTCTCAATGCAGGGGAAGGCAAAGATTGTTGAGGTGAATGAACTGCATCCCCTATTTTGAGCATGGGTGTTTCCCAAAACTCTTTCTCAGGTGTGGATTTTTGGGGTGGAGGTGGTACACATTATGCGGACGATTTTGGAAACTGGGATGCGGTACAATTGGGCTCAATTTTTTTTGGTGGGCATGCATAAGGAGATTTTGCGGTTGTGCACGAATATCAAAGCACAATCGCACGTCACTTTTGCCTTCTTCGCTAGCTATCTTCGCCATTTTGCCAAGTTCCTTGTGGTGCGTGCAGACAACAAGTTTGTCCTACGGGATCGGGGTCAACTATCCCGTCCATGGGTCAAGCACTTGTACGCGACTGCCAAGTTGCAGGATGCCCTAGAAGGTATCGATGAGTCTATGTCTGTTACTATAGGGGGATCGTCCGGTGGTTCCATCCATACATGGGATAGTCTGGGGATGGAGCCAGCGGATGTACCTTTAACCGCTAGCCGGGCAGAGCGGGTAATCAAGGAAATTGTTGGCAAAGCCAAATCAAAATTGAAGAGACCCGAATGCCCCCCAAAACAAGTAGCCAAGATAAACCAACCACGCGTAAAGAAAATACACTTCAAGATACCAGGTGAATGAAGCCCATCTACTTATTATTTTATCGTTTTCGTTTATGTGTAACCCTTGCTTCAATTGCTTACGTTGTTGTTTTTGATTTGATGAAGTGAGGAAGTAGGCTTTAGAGACCATCAAAGAGGAGGAGGATATGCACACAGAGAAGAACAATGAGGAGGAAAGCCCGGAGAAGAGCCAAGGTGGGGGAATGGAGCCATTAACGGAGAAGACTACTGAAACTGCACCTTTAGACGACCAGGACGCTATCAACCAAATGTTTAGTAGCTTCCTCGAAGGTGACTTGGATTTGCGTGATCCCCCAGAAGGTGACAAGGATCAGGGTATGTCTTCACTTTTAGTTGGTTTTTATTATATTAATTTTGGCTCCTACTCCCTTTTTTTATTTAGTTTCGTGTTCTTGGCTTAGATGAAGGCAGTGATACTAGGACAGTACGGTTGGACGTTCCCATGAAGACGGTTCCTCCTGAAGGGACCGCTGAGGTTAGTTCTTCCCGTACACGTCAACCACTTATTTGGTCAGAGATGCCAAGTAAGTCAGATTTTGTGGATGGAATTGCCGAAGAAGTTATTGAGCATCTCCAAGAAGTCCATCCTGATATAGGTATGGCTCTTTTAATGATTAGAAGCTTCCTGTCTTATTTGTACAGTCCTAACGTTTGTATTTTCTGCGTGGCCAGGCGCTAAACTAAGATGGGATCCCTCTGAGGGTGTCAGCATGGAAAGCCTGACTACACTCTCCCCAGAAGTGGAACAAGTGCCAAGGCCTATTTATGAAGGCGTTGCAGATAGCCTTGCTCACAATGCCAAGTCTTTGTGGACTTGTACGCGTTCTGTTGAACAATTGTGGTTACAAGTACAAGCAAAGGAAAAAGCATTCTCCGAAGTATCAGAGGAGCGTGACGATTTAAAGGCTTGATACGAGTTTGCCGCTACTAGACTGAGTGGGGATCGTTCTTGGTGAACATCAGAGATTACATACATGAGGTATTGGAACCTTTTAAACTGTCATGCATCACTGACTTGGAGAATAGCGGAATGCAAAGCTCAAGTTGATCTCCTAAACCTCAAGTGTCAAGATTGGAAGGCTTTCGCTTCCAAGGCTCGCAAGTGGGATCAGGATGAGAAGAACCATAAACATCAGTATAAGAAGTCACTAAAAGAAGTGTTCATTGAAAAGTGGTAGCTGGAGATGTTTGTGGAAGGTTTGGGTTTGCGTTCCTCCTTCGATACCTTTGCCCAAAATACTATTGTAGAAATGGAATCGCCTAAGAGGGTCATCGCAACTGCTTCTGGGGAAGTGTCGGTAGGTGAATTTCCTCTGAAACATCCTACCTGGTCAGCGGTCGACAAAGGCAAGGCTTTGGCAAACATTGACCTAGGCCTGGGTGGGACAGATTGGGCCAACGTTCCAGAGGAGGAGATCCTTCGTTGGCTAGAGTTTGGCTTAGGGGGATCTCCTATGGTAAGTGTTTTGCCTTTACGAAGTTAACTTATTGGATAAGGTTTAAAGTTTTAACATCTGCTCATTATTATGTTGGTTGTCAATTTTTGGTGTTTTTAGCATGAAGGTGGTGATGATACAAACGAGGCTGGCCCTAGTGGAGTGGGGGCTCCTGATGCTGGTGGTCCTAAGGGAGATGATCCTCCTGTCACAGACGCTTAGTGTTTTTGTAGTTTTGGTTTTAATGGTTTTTGCTGAATCAGTTGACATGGGCATTGTAACTAAAAAAATGCTGAGAAAAACAAGCATTATTTGTACAACATTGCATAAATAAATATTTTTTGTTGATTTTAAGTTGTTCGCACATACGATACGACATTAAAATGTTTTTGGGTTTGCTTTTCTGTTTTAAAGATGACACATTGAAGATAAATGATGTGTAAAAGGAAAACAAGGTACACGCTAGTTTGAGGCCATTTCAGGCCTCCATGCGTAGTTTAAGGCCATTTCAGGCCCCATTGTAAACAAGTGATTTTTTAGGGAAAGTGGATATTCCGTAGTGGACCGACCATTTCTGATCGTGGCTAGTTTTATGTCATTGCGGACATGCTAGTTTAACGTCTTTTCAGACAAGGAGTGTTGTAATTTTTTTTTTGTTTTGCTGTTTATTATTGTTTCTTTGTGTTTTTGGGTTTTATCATAGTTTAATGTCATTTTGGACTAGTTATAGTTTAACGTCGTTGCGGACGAAGGGGTTCATTTTAGTTATTTTTTGATTTTCCTAATTTTTATGTCAGGGGGTGTATTTATTGGCATGATTTTGTATTTCCCGTCTCCCTCGCTGATCACGTTGAATGGAAATTCAGCCCAGGAGACGTTTGTTTGAACGTTTTTGATTTCGGTATTTTTAGGCGCTTTGATATCGGTCATTGTTTCCGTGTTAGTTTCGTCGTGGGGCAGCAGGTGTACAGTGTTAGATGCAGGTTTTTCGATTTCTAGCTCTTGTCCCATGTTTGAAGGTTTACTACCCACCAGTTGCCTTTTGTTTGAGTCCTTTTGACCAGGTTTGTCGAGTTCAACTTTGGAGCCTTATTCGCTATCCGTGTGAGATAAAATAATGGGAGTAACCGCTTACCCATGTATGATGATTTCATCACCCTCATAGGGTAGGTGAATCTCCTGATGTATAGGAGAGAAAACAGCTCTCAGTTGGGCTAACCAAGGTCTTCCTAATATTAGGTTGAAACCTGGCATTTCATCGACAACAAGAAAATCAGCGAATGTGGGGAACTGGTCTCCAGCTACGAAGTCTAAGGTTATCGTGCCTTTGACCAGTACACGTGACTCGCTAAATGACTTTAAACATGCCGTTGTGGTGGGTTTGATCGAGTTAGTAAGTACCAATTGTTCGATGATGGGATAGGGTACGACGTTGGTAGCTGCCCCGTCATAAACATATACCCTATGTATTTTGACTTGGTTTACATGTATAGTTATGAACATAGGGACTGTTGTTATCTCACCTGTCTTTTTGTCCACTTTGATGTTCTCATCATGGAAGCTCAAGGGCTTAGGACCGACCTCGTGAGAGGGGTACATCACCGCATGAATGGCCGGTTCACTTGGGGGCAAGTCCTCACTAACCGGGATCGATGTTAACATGTGTACTAGAGCTTCGCGAGGAGTCCGAGATGTTAGTACCAAGTCATACAAGCTTAGGGATGTGTTCTTTTATTTCAAGGCTTGTGTGACTTGAGTCAGGGCCATTGCAAAATCTCTACTGTCAGGGACATTTTTATCAACAATGACTGGGTCCATGGGACCCAACAGTTTTATTTCGTGTTTTGGTGGTTTTTCGTTATTGTTAGGACCCACCGTGTTATGCGGTTCTTGTGTTTTGGATGGTTCACCATTGCTGTCTGTGTTTGGTGGATTGCTAGATGATGACATAGGTATGGAGTTTAGTGGAGTTGGTTTGGGTGGCCTCAGAGCTAACTATTGGCGGTCTTTCTCCAATCGTTCCCGGGTAAGCTTATCGGCTATGCGTTCTCGGCATGAAGGTGGAGCTGGTTTGAGGGCCTGGGGTTGCCCTGGGACCTTTACAACGTATGGAGCTAGTCAGGGTTACGAGTGGACGATTAGATATGATTGGGCAGAAGTCTGTCCAGGTATCTTGATGACGTACGGGGTTGGTCTGGGTGGAGGTTGGACCTCCGTTGTTGCAACGGCAGATGGTACTCGGACTACGAAGGGGGTAGGCCAAGCATGAGGGGTTGATGCGTTTGCAGGATTTACTTGTGGGATACGCACCACGTATGGTTTTTGGCAAGTCATAGTGTTGGCAGTAGGTACGGTGGGGGGCACTCGGACTACGTATGGCCGCTACGGGGCATGGGATGATTGAGAGGCGGGTGCTGACTTAGCAGGAGGGATCTGAACTACGAACGGTTTGTTAACCGTTTCCTGCTTATTTTCGGGGTAGATGGTGTTAATGCGGGGTGTGCTAGATTCGTCATTACAATAGATTGAAGTAATTACGTACGGTGCCCCTTCAGCGTTCAGGGGGTCTTTATACACCCCCATAGTCTGATTTTGCGGTTGGACGGGGTTAGCCCCGTCAAAAGTGATCTTGCCATCATCAATCATCCTCTGGATGTCCTGCTTCAAGGTAAAGAAGTAATCCGTTCCATGTCCGTTGCGTTGATGATAGTCGTAGAAGCGATCCATCCTGAATCCTTTGGGCACGGGTGGCTCATCTGGTGTTGCCAGGCTCGGGTTCTATACGAGTTAACAGAACCGGTCTTGTCTTTGAATAGCCGCTGGGGACAATTGCTTGTGTTGCATCAATCCAGCCTTTAAGATTTGATCAAAGAGCTGGGATGGCTTCATCGGTAAAGGCGTGTACTGAGAGGGTTCTTTCATCTCAAAGTTACGCGTACGGTTTATCGGGTTCTGTGATGATGACTCTGGGGCTACCGTAGGAGCGGGCTGATAGTAGTTAGTGGGGGATGCAGGTGGTTTGTGTTGATGCGTGGTGTTTATTTGTTGTGCTCCCACTATTGCTGCTATAGTTGTCTTGGCCTTCTCTTTGTCCTTTTTAGTGTGTTGGTTTCTGAAGAGCAAGTATGCGGGGTCGTGGCTATTTTGAGCCGCCTCCTCTATGTTCTTGATTTTTTCAAATGCCTCATTAAGGTCGCACATGTTAAGGTAATACATTTTGGACTTGAAAAAATCATTGACCGCCGCTTTCAGTATTGTAAGCAGATAAGTTTGAGAGATCGGTTCATGTAGCTCATTGAGAGCCGCACTCCATCTCTGAATAAACTTCTGCACCGGTTCAAGCGGTGCTTGCTTGATCTGCATGAGGCTATCCAGCGTGGCCTTGGGTTTCAAGTTGTACTTAAACTAGGTCACAAAATGACGTAAAAGATCATCCAAAGAAAGGCTAGAGTCCCTGGGCAAGGCTCGGTACCAGTCAAGTGCCCTTTCCGTGAGGGACATGGGGAATACTCGAAGGACGGCATGGGGCCAAGCCTGGAGTAGCGCGCACTATAATCTGAATGTTATGAGATGGGCGTTGGGATCTGTTTCCCTGTTGTATTTAGTTAGCATTGGTAGGGGGACACCTTTGGGCAGGGTTAGAGGAGGGACAAAGGAGCTAATAGGGTCATCGTTGTAGAATTCCACTATCTTCATCTTTCCCTCAGCAGCTATTTTGAGGCATTTCACCTCTTCAGTGAGCTCTTGCATTATTTTCTTGGCATCCACCCAGTCTTGGGCACTCGGTGATATGGCGGCTTGGGGTTGCAATATACTGTACAAGTTAGATTGTTGCGTATGAGGCTGAAGGGTTGAAAGCTACACGGGTGCTTGTGTTTGTGGGAAGGTTATAGCGGGCAGCACTACGAGTGGCATGTGGTAGGGAAAGTATTGTGGCTGTTGTTGCTGTAGCTAGGGTTGTGCTTGGGGAACATTAATTGGTGGAACCATGTGGGGTGGTGTATGGGGATGGGGAACTTGGTGCGATAGCACTCCCCTTGTTGGCCATTGCCCCACCACGTTGTGGGCGGGGACTCCCTGTTGTGTCACGGCTGTTTGGAAAGCTATGTGTGCTGGAGGTGTGGTATGAAGTGGGCGGATGTGGATGCCAGAATCACATGTGGCATCCCTATCACCCTTGGTGGGATTGTTGCTCCCATGTTATCGATAGGTGGCTGCACTTGGGAGGATGGGCCCGCCGCAGCCGTAGGGATGAGTGTGAGTGGGAAGGTGTTGGGTTGGGGGTCGCTCAGAAGAGGGACGTGGACTAATGCTGTTGTTTCCAGTGGTAGCTGTTGAGCCTGGATGAATCTAAGGTGTGGCAAGGGCATAAGTTCCCCTGTGCTAGGATGGAAAAAAGGGTTGACCTGTGCTTGAGGACTTAAGGTATGGAACGACTCCCCTTGCTCGGATTGAGTGGCAAACTCATCCTCATCCTCTAGTTGGGGTTCCAGTGTGGGCTGGTCCAACGAATTGTTCCTTTGAAGGAGGAGTTGTGTGATGAGTTCCGAATACTGTTTAGGAACTAGAATTACGTCATACGGGGAAGGGATGAACTCTCATCCCCCCTTGTAATACAACTCAAACTGCATCTTCGCCTCTAGTTCAGCTTGATCAATAGCCATATCAACTTGTATCTTAATACAGATAAAGTTGTACTGATCCTAGGTAATGATGTTAGAGGCTGGGTTCCTCCCTTGCAGCCTTAGGGATCGACAGGGACCCACTGTGGGCTGCATTCCTGGGTGTTGTGCAACGGGTGGTTGGACAGCTACGGTGTCCATGGCAGTGGTTTGAGCGGTGAGAGCGGTGTTTTTTGAAGGGTTCATGATGCTACGTTACAGATATGGGTTAGTCTGGAAATAAGAAGTTGGTGTCTTGAGGAACGGGCAGCATATACGCCTAGTGGACGGCATATAGGGGCAGCGTATACAGCTTATACAGCGTATACAGCATAGACGCTGTGGGGCGTATGCGTGAGACGGGTTGCGGGGTGGAACAGGGAGGCGTAAACAGGAGAAGCGTAAAACAGGCAGCATAAAATAGTACAAAGCGTAAACGGTCCAAAGCGTAACTAGTCCTAAGCGTACAGTGTGAAGCGTGAAAACAGGCTCAGCATAAAAGACAGGCTTGTAAACTTCAGCGTAATCAGTAGAGTGTGAAACAAATGAGCATAAACAAAGCGGTGGTGTTTGAGAGCGTGAACGCTGTGCAGCGTAGACACTGGGTAGTTACAAGGTAGGTTTCAGAACTGGACAGCGTAAACACTGGGAAATTTAGGGTGGCGTATAGCTAACGGCGTAGACGCTTAACAGCGTATACGCTAGGAGTTGCAGGTAAGGGTTTTAAGGAGGTCCTCCTTCTAGCGCCAATTTTTGTACCACCTGAAATCGTCGGTCTCCTACTGGAAGGGAAAACAAAGGCTGAGGGATCCGAGATGAATACAGAAGACCCTACCTTCACCTAAGGGCGAGCTAGAATGCAATAGAGGCAGAGTACCTTGGGTGGTCCGCACGCAGATCAGACAAGGATTTCCCCGTGCGTACACAAAATTCTATACGCTGGGTTATGCGTAAACAGCGTGCAGGCGTAAACGAAGCAAAAACAGTGTAAAGCATAGACGGATGCAAATGGAACGTAAACGTGAATAGGTGTAAACGAGGCATGGGTCAAATTGACATAAAACTGTAAAAGAACTTGCAAAAAATGAAACGATGGAATTATAGAGTCAGAGTACAGTGCACCGGTCTAACGTAGTTGTGGGAACACAAGGCGGACGAAAAGCCCCGACGTACACGGAGGTGACTCAGACAGTTTGCAGGGCGAGCGAAGCATAAGAGACTGGATCCGCAGTGCACAAGGCTTCCCTGCATAAGAAGGTTTTTTTCTCTTTTGCACAGCGTAAATGTTCTCTGGTGTGCTCCGGGATTTTTCCAACCGTCTGGAGGAAGTGGAAAAATGGGGGTTTTATACAGGTTGTTACGCTAGAATCGGGATGGGAGACACGTGGCCCGTCAACCGGGTGCATACTCTTTACAAATATACAAAATGTTACAACTACTGGGCATATACGCTGGGCGTATACGCTGCATCCGGTCGGTGTATACGCTGAAAATGCTGGGCGTGAATTGGGTGGAGATGGAGCGCTAGGCGTATACGCTGGAATGCTGGGTGTACACACCGGGCGCATACACCAAAGGGTGCCACTTGCTTCAATTCTTGCTCTTCGGTGTTATCTTCATGCTGTCATTGGAGATCCTGTCATCAAGCGTGCGCATCTGCAGTGCCTGGGCATATACGCCGGAGATCTAGGCGTATACGCTGGAATGCCGGGCATATACGCTGGGCGTATACGTTGGAGTGCTGGGCGTACACGCCGGGTGTATACGCTGGGCGTATATGCTGGGTGTATACGCTGGAGTGCCAAGGTTTTCAAATGGTGGCGAACCCAGAGAAACCACAAACATGTGTACAAGCTGGAGAATGACACCCATTGAAAACTATACAAAGACATTGCTGTGGAGGAATTCATGTATGAAGCATTTGTGAATGCAATCGATGCTTCTGAGGCCTACGCTAAGTTCAAAGAGCAGGTAAAGGCTATGGAATCTCTTGACTTGAAAGTGGACCTTCCTACAGAAGAGACTGCAACCACCTCCCTTTCCCTGGGACCTCTAAGATCGATGACCATGGAAAGGAAGAGAGCCACCACTGTCAATGCTAAACCTAGCAATAGGCGTTGGATGAACATCATGATAAAGGAGGTCTGGCATTGCCTCAGGCTCAATCTAGACCGAATACCCTTTGAGACAGATGCAGGCCCCTCTCAAGTTAGTCACTTTATTGTGTAAATGCTCATGCTATGTTATAGCATGCATTTGTTGCCCTAACTGACTACTTCATTCCTAGGATGCAAGCTCCAAATGAGGGTGCAAGGCTTGTAGAGGGAGCGAATGAAGAACTAGTAGAAGGCAACATAGGGGAGGATGATGCACAAGAAGATGAAGTGGAGGCAAGAAGAGAAGACGATGCAAATAGATATAATCCATGATATCATGGGATTTTATTTTTGAAATTCTTGAAATTTTGAAATGTTGAAATTTTGTAAAAGTTTCGTGAACATTGCCAATAGGTGAAAGTTTTGAATAAAATGAAAGACCTCAGAAAAGAAATCAATTTTGCATTAACTTGTGTAGCATATAAAGTTTTCATGCTTTCATATGCTAGTTTTAGGCCATTTCAGGCCATTTCTTATTTTAGGTCATTTCGGGCCATTGTGTAACATGCCAGAAGGATTATATGTTAACAAAATGAAAAGCAACGATGCTAGTTTTAGGCCATTTTAGGCCATTGCCAAAAGAGATAGTACGTTAACAAAGAAAAAAGCGATGATGCTATTTTTAGGCCATTTCGAGCTATAGCGTAGCATGCTAGAAGGACAACATGTTAACAAAGTAGAAAGCAATGATACTAGTTTTAGGCCATAGCGTAGCATGCCAAAAGGATGGCATGTTAACAAAGCAGAAATCAACGATGCTAGTTTTAGGCCATTTCGGGCCATAACGTAGCATGCCAAAAGGATGACATGTTAACGAAGCAAATAAGTGGTGAATGTACAAGGGATGGAAACTGGGTAGGAAGTTGTAGGGTTGCTACGCAATTTGTAGCTACCTCACTCTCAGAAGTTGTGACCTCTGAGCCCTACTCCATGTCTACATTACTAATTTCTTGCGTCGCTACTTTTTCACCACGGATCACCACCTCCCTACCTACATATGGTAAGTGTATTTCCTGGTGTATAGGCGAGGAATAGCCCTAAGTTGCACTAACCATGATCATACCAAGATTAGGTTAAACTTGGGCATTTCCTTGACCACGATGAATGTTACATCTATGGAGAACTGGTCCCCTGCTATGAAGTCTATGTGAATGATGCCTTTCACCAGGATGCATGCCCCATTGAAGGACCTCAGACACGATGTCATTGTGAGTTTGATCTGGTTGACCAATCCCAACTTATGCATAATAGGGAAGGGAATGACGTTTGTGGTAGCCCCATCATCAATGTGTATCCTTTGGATCCATTGTTGGCAAATCCAAATTTTGATGAAGAGAGGCACCGTAGTTACTTGACCCCCTTTGGGATCTTTGCTAATGGGATCATCATTGAAAATCAATTGAGGTTTTGTAGACTTTGTGGGTACAGAGGGAAGCATGACTGAATGGATCGCTTCCTCTTCTGCTGGCATGTTCTTGTCAATCAGAACCATCATTAACATGCGAATTAGAGTCTCACAGTGGGGTACAAATATCATGATTAGGTCATATAAGCTTAGTGTATAATTTTTTTGCTTTAGAGCTTGCTTGACCTGGGTGAGGACGTCTAGAAGGTCTTGGTTTCCTGCTTGTTTAACACTTTCCTCCTCTTCAATTTGTCCCAAAAGATGAATCTCTTGAGTAGAGGTGACCTTGAATCTGGATTCAGATCCTTATTGGTAGGGTGATGTAGGTTGCATAGTCATGTTGATCTTCTTCTTTGGAGGCAAAGGTGAAGATGCAAGGGATGAAGACGTAGGATTGGGAATACCCTTGATGGTACCTCCCTTTGACGTCTCACCCACCAAATGGACTTCTTGCCTTGCAGAGCAAGGAGGGTTTTCAACTTTGTTGTGCGAGATATGAGCCATTGAAGGAGTCAGCCCCCTGATGATGAATGGTGCTAGAGGTGTTAACTGATGGGACCGTGTGGCTCCATGAATAGGTGGTGCAAAGGTGGATGCTCATGGTGGGACTTTCAAGAAGAACAGCTGCTACGAGGTTGGGCCAAGTGCTGGTGGTCCTCATGCACTATGCTGAGGCACACAGGTCAAAAATGGTTGCCAGGGTGGCCTGGGATCACTGTCAATGCTTATAGCATTGATGACATAATCGACGTTGTTGGCGTTGAGGGGATCTATGTCAACATACATAGATTGGTTCTCAAGATGTACTGGGCTACTTTCATCCAGCACCAATTTTCCCTAGTCGATTAATCTTTGGATTTCATCCTGCAATGCCAAACAATAATCCATTTTGTGACCACACTGTTGGTGGTAGTCACAAAACCTGTCTAGCCTGAAACCCCTAGGAACTAGAGGCTTATTGGGTAGGGACAAAGAGGGATTCCTTAGGAGATCATAGTAGCATTGATGTCTTGCATTTTCCTCTTCTGACATCTGCTTATGTTGTATGTATCCCACTACTAGTAGTTTCTTTAGAAGCTCTGAAGGCTTTAGAGGTAGAGGGGTATACTTTGAGTGGTCTTTGCGTTCAAAGTTAGGTTTGGTTTGTGTAGATGTCTTGAGCGTAGGTGTAGCAAGTTGCAGCACGTGGCCCTGTTTGGGCATGAGGTTAGCCGTGGGTATGGCCAGTTTCTTGTTATTCTTATTACCATTGCTGCTACATTTGGGCTTGGCCTCAATTGCCATAGTGGCCACTATGGTTGGTGGGGCCTTACCCTTGTTCTTTTTTGTTAAGGTGTTTTTGTAAGTGATGTAGGCCAGGTCTTTGCTTATCTCAGCCACATCCTGTATTCTCTTAGTCTGAGCGAAAGCCTAATTAAGAGAGCGAGGAGTGAGGTAATATAGTTTAGATTTGATAAATTCATTCACTGCATCCTTAAAGATAGCCAGCAAGTGGGCCTCCGCGATGGGCTCGCTGATTTTGTTAAGGGTTGCACTCCAATGTTGAATGAACTTTTGGACTGGTTTTAGTGGGTCTTGCTTCAAGCTCATCAATTGATCTAGTGTGGTCTCTAACCTCAATTTGTACTTAAAGCATGTCATGAATTGGGTCAGGAGCTCTTCCAAAGTTGAAATGGATGAGCGTGGAAACACGTGGTACCAATCTAGGGCTTTCCTAGCTAGGGACATGGTGAAGATATGAATGACCATGTGCAGCCATTGTTGCAGTAACTAAGATTCAGACCTGAAGATAACAAGATGCACATTGGGATCTCCCTCCCCATCATACTTCATGAAGTATGGGAGAGACATCCCTGGAGGTAACGTCAAAGTAGGGATTGCAGGACTAATGGGATCATCCTGTTAAAAGTCCATGACTTGTACCATGTCAGACCCAATAGCTTTGAGGCATTTTATTTCCTCAGTGAGGGTCTAGACAAGCTGAAACACTTGGTTCAGACTCGGTGACGTTGTAGATGGTTGGGGGGCTATGAAGACAGCTCCCACCTATGGCATGGCAGGGGCAGCGGTATGACCCATCGGCAATACTGTCAGGACAACCCCTGCTAGTGGTGCATCCTGTGTTGTCCACCACCCAGTAGGTGGTGTTGTTAAGGTGGTGACCATGGGTTGGGTCTCTAGATAGACTACTTGCATCACTGGTAGTGTAGAACATGGCCTCGTGTTCGGTTGCACCATCTGCGAGGCTTGGTGTATTTGAGAGCGCATGTAGTAAGACATCTGCGATGGTTGTAGAATAGGTGAAGAAGTGAATGGGGTCCACCACGTTGATTGGCGTGGGCCCACCACAGTGGGTGGAATAGACATGAATGTAGGAATAGATGCAGAAGTTGCATATGTTTATGTAGTCAATATAGCATGAACATGTGGTAGGGTAGCCATGGTTGGCATGTTATGTGCCATATGAATGGGCTGCTAAACAACCTGCAAAGGGATGGTAGCTACAAATGAAACATCGTAGAATTGGCATGGCTACCCATAGTAGCTGTAATCATAGGTTTCAGAAGTGTGGGTGTAATTACAAAGGGAGTGGTAACAGATGACAGGTTGGCCCAGAAGGACTAAGTAGGAGGGATAGGAGTGGGATCGATTGGACCTCCCTCATCTGATTGGAAATTGAGTTCCTCCTGCCCATCCTGGAAATCATCATCTTGGTTGGACGTTATGTCCTATTGCTCCCTAAGCCTAGCTAACTAGATTAGTTGGTCTAGAATCCTTTAATATGCTTGTGTTAAAGATAAAGAAACACCGGGAGTAGGAACAAACTCCTTCCCGTTGCAATAAGCAAACTTGAAGCTACGCTTGTTCTCGAGTTTTTGTACATCCAAGGGAAGATTAGCCTACACCTTTTCACTGAAAAAATTGTAATGCTCATGTTACTAGGTGAATCCCTTAGGTCCTCGATTTTGGATCCTGAGAGATTGACATGCCTCCAGCATCGGATTTAGTGGTTGTTCGGCACCAGTAGTGCCTTGAACCATGATGGGGTCTTCAATGTTGAAGGGAACTTCCATGTTGAAGGAATTGGTAGTAGTAGTTGGAAAAGCCATTGTTAAGCAAGTAGTTATGCAAAAAAGTGAAAAATTTATGCAAAAGGGTGCGAATGAACAAGGAAACCGAAAAATAGCAAAAAGAAGGCTTTACGTCTTGCCGGATTCCAGAGGAACCATCGAGGCGACCAACCTGCACCACACAAAGCATAAACAATCATAAATGGGTGTCATGTTTATGCTAGTGAGGGATAGGATGCAGAACATGTGCAAGACTACCGTAAGATGGGAAAGCTAGCTAGCGACCAAGAAGGCTTTGCATCTCACAGGATCTCTAAGGGACCATTGAAGTGACCGCTATGTACCACGCAAGATGGGGTATAGAACACATACAAGAATACAGTAAGATGGGTAAGCTAACTAGTAGTCAAGATGGCTTTGCATCTTGTAGGATCCCTGAGGGATTGTTGAAGCAACCACTCTCTACCACGCAAGATGGGGTACAAAACGTATGCAAGACTATTGTAAGATGAGTAAGCTAACTAGCAGTCAAGAAGGCTTTGCATCTCGCAGGATCCCCGAGGGACCGTCGAAGCAACTGCTCTATACCATGAGAGATGGGGTACAAAACACATGCAAGACTACCAAAAGATGAGCTAGTTAGTTGGCGATCGGAGGACTTGTGTTCTGTAGGACTCCTGAGGAACCATTGAGGTGATCGATTTGCACCGCACAAAGCACAAACAACCGCAAAAGGGTGTCACCTCTATGATTATGTGTATCAAGGTGAAAAAGGCTCACAAAACTACCATGACATGTAGAAAAGGCACCAAAAGGCCCTCCTTCTAGCGCCAGAAAATTGTAGAGACTGAAAACATCAATGGCTGGAAAACATCGAGGGGTCGGCGAGCGCGACAGTTTTGACCTTGGACCCGCAGGAGGGCCATGCTAGATGTGTGCAAATATGGGGCACCCTGAATGGTATGATCGATTAGACATGGAATTAATTGGTGTCTATATAGCCTTTTGCAACATATAATTTGGAAATATGAATGAAAGCGATAAAGTAGAAAAAATAGTGCAAAACTGCCACACCTGCTATGATGTAACTGTGAGCCTACCATGTCGTAATTGTGTTGTCAGCATCTAGAGATGTGTGCCAATGGACCAATTAGGTGAAGTGCATTGATGTTGCACAACCACCCACATTCCTTGTTGTACTTTGTAGTGTAGCATGCTTGGCATAGCGTAGCAACTTGTCGTGCACTCTGCTACATGTATGTTGCATGCTTGCTACACTATGCTACACTATGTAGTGTAGTGACTAGTCTTAGTCATGAAAACTTTGTCGATTTTTAAATTTTTCTTCTGCAAGACATGTAAACTTGCTGATTCTACCCTTTGAGCTGCCTTCTATCTCTTCTGCAAGATTGCTATGCCTCGTTGCGCCATGTAGCAGCAGACATGGTCTGCCACTTCTTGACAGAAAGGAACATTGTTGAAGGACTTGAAATTGGGCATGGGAACTAGCTGTGAAGCTATCGCCATGCTACGCTATGTCACGTGGCGTAGCGTAGCGTAGGACTCCATTCTGTAATCATCTTCTAAAGCTTGCTACACTACATAGCAAGGCATAGTGTAGTATAGCAAACTTCGTGACTTAGAAAACTTGCCAAACTGTTTCGTGTATCCGGAATGCTGCTGTCAACTCTGTGCATCATTTCTAAGTAGACTGTCAGTTGGACAAGCTACTTGGGTGGATAGGTAGGGTGACCTGTAGAGCTTGTTCATGCCCAAAGTAGAAAATTTACAAGACTAGCCAGCCTAAACTCAAAGCGTTCTCCTCCTGAAGAACTGTCGTGGTGCTACGTAGATTGTAAGGCCTGGTAAAGCAAGAATGACTTTGAATTTTTTAGGGTGTTTCAAATGATGGTGCTCTCAAGGAGAACACTCTCATGTGCATAGCGTAAGGTGCTCTTGGGGAAGGCACTCTCAAGGAAAATTCTCTTTGAGATGTTGCTCTAATAGAGGAAGCTCTCAAGGAGAATGCTCTCAGGGAGGGTGATCTCATAGAGAACACTCTTAAGGAGGACACTCTCAATGAGGGATTTCTTAGGGAGACTACACTCAAGGAGGGCATTCTTAAGGAGGGAATTCTTAGGAAGGGTGCTCTCGAAAATAATTCTCTCAACGAGGATGCTCTTGAGGTGAACACTCTCACGTGCATAATGCAAGGTTTTCTCATGGAAAATGCTCTTATGAAGGCTACTCTCAAGGAGGATGCTCTAGCAGAGGCTACTCCAATGAAAGATGCTCTCAAGGAGAACACTCTTGAGAAGGGTACTCTCAAGGAGGCACTCTTCAAAAAAATGCTCTTAACAAGGGAACTCTAGCGAGAATGCTCCTAGTGAGGGCACTCTTAAAGAGAATGATTTTTAGAAGGCCTCTCTAATTGAGGGCACTCTCAAGAAGAATGCTCTTGTAGAGGGAAATCTCATATAGAATGCTCTCAAGGAGGATGCTCTCAATGAGGGACTCCTCAAGGAGATCACTCTCAAGGAGGACATTTGAATGTAGGATGCTCTCAAAGAGAATGCTCTCAACAAGGGTGATCTCAAGGAGAACACTCTCACATGTGTAATGCAAGGTGCTCTTAGGGAGAACGCTCTAAGGGAGTTCATTCTAAGGAAGAGTGTTCTCTATGAAGTTTCCCTCTGAAAGATCTCTATTAGGGAGGGTGTTTGCAAGGAGAAAACTCTTAAGAATGGTGCTCTTTGATAGAACACTCTCAAATAGGATTCTCTTGAGGAGAACACTCACATAAGGGTGTTCTCCTCAAGGATAATACTCTCTAGGAGGGTGTTTCCAGTCAGACTGATCTCAAGGATGGTGTTGTAATGAACAACAATCTCCAAGAGAATGCTCTCAACAAGGGCACTCTCAAGGAGAACACTCACATGCATAATGCAAGGTGCTCTTAGGGAGAACACTCTAAGGGAGGTCACTATAAGGGAGACCACTCTCTGGGATAGTGCCTTCCGAGAGGGATCTCTCAATGAGGATGCTCTCAAAGATAACACTCTCATGTGCATAGTGTAAGGCACTCTCAGAAAAGTTGCTCTTTCGAAGAGCACTCTCATACAGAACATTCTTAAGAAGGATGCTCTCAAGGAGGGCATCCTTAGGAAGATCGCTCTTAGGGAAGACGTTCTCTAGGAGGGAACTCTTAGGAAGGGTCTTCTTCAAAAAAATGCTCTTAAAAAGGGCACTCTCAAGATAAACACTCTCACATGACCAATGCAAAATGCTATTAGGGAGATCACTCTAAGGAAGGTTTCTTTGAGGAAGAGTGCACTTTGGAAGAATATCCTCTAAGATGGAGCTCTCAATGAGGGTGCTCTTGAGGAAAACACTCTCATGTGCATAGGGCAATACACTCTCAAGGATAATGCTCTTCGAGATGCTGCACCAATAGAGGAAGCTCTCAAGGAGAATTCTTTTAGGGAGGGCGATCTCATGGAGAACATTCTTAAGGAGGATGCTATCAAGGAGGGTGACCTTAGAGAGACTACTCTCAAGGAGGGAGTTCTCAGGGAGGACACTCTTAGGAAGGGTGCTCTAGATGTGAACACTCTCATGTGTGTAACCTAAGGTGCTCTCATGGAGGATGCTCTTAAGGAGAACGCTTGCAAGAAGGCCACTCTAATAGAGGATTCTCTCAAGGAGAATGCTCTCGGGGGAGGGTGCTCTGATCGAGGGAACTCTTTCACAAAACACTCTCAATGAGGATGCTCTAGGGAGAACACTCCTAGTGAGGGCTCTCTCAAAGAGAACGCTCTTTGGAAGGCCACTCTAATGGAGGATGCTCTTAAGAAGAATTCTCTTGTGGAGAGTCATCTCATGGAGAATGCTCTCAGGCAAGGTGTCCCCAAGGAGACCACTCTCAGGAAGGATGTTCTCCAACAGAATGCTTTCAACAAGGGTGCTCTCAAGGAGAACACTCTCATGTGCATAATCCAAGGTGCTCTTACAGAGAACTCTTTAAGGGAGGTCACTCTAAGGGAGAGAGCTCTGTATGAGAGCATCCTCCAAGAGGGAGTTATCAACAAGGGCACTCTCAAGGAGAACACTCATGTGCATAGTGTAAGGTGCTCTTGATGAAGGAACTCTTAGGGAGAACAATCTTTGAAAGGTTTCTCTAATAAAGGAGGCTCTCAAGGACAATGCTCATAGCGAGCATGCTCTTAGAGAGGGAACTCTCACAGAAAATGCTCTTAAGGAGGACATTCTTGAGGAGGGCATCCTCAGGGAGATTGCTCTCAAGGAGGGCATTCTCAAGGAGGGAACTCTTAGGAAGGGTACTCTCTAATAGAACTATCTCAACAAGGATGCTCTCAAGGAGAATTCTCTAAAGGAGAATTTTGTTGTTGAGGCTGCTCTAATGGAGGCTGATCTTAGGGAGAACACTCTCAGGGACGGCTCTCTCAAGGAAGGCACTTTTTGACAAAACACTCTCAATGAGCACACTCTAGGCAGAATGCTCCTAGCAAGGGCCTTCTCAAAGAGAATGCTCTTCAGAAGGCCACTCTAATAGAGGGTGCTCTCAAGAAAAATGCTCTCAGAGAGGGCAATCTCATGTAGAATGCTCTTCGAAAGGCCACTCTAATAGAGGGCACTCTTAAGGAGAATGCTCTCAAGAAGGGTGATCTCATGTAGAATGCTCTTAATGAGGATGCTCTCAAGGAGGGGGTTCTAATGGAGGTAGCTCTCCAAAATAAAATTTCAACAAGGGTGTTTTCGAGGAGAACACTCTCACATGCATAACACAAAGTTTTTTGAGGGAGGTCAATCTAAGGATGAGAGCTCTCCAAGAGGGAAATCTCAATCAGGATTCTCTCAAGGAGAACACTGTCATGTGCATAGTGCAAGGCACTCTCAAGGACAACGCTCTCCAAGATTCCACTCTAATGGAGGAAGCTCTCAAGGAGGGCAATCTCATAGACAACATTCTTAAGGAGGATGTTCTTGATGAGGGTATCCTTAGGGAGGAAACTTTTAGGAAGGGTGCTCTCCAAAAGAATGCTCTCAACAAGGATGATCTTAAGGTGAACACTCTCACGTGCGTATTGCAAGGTGCTCTCATGAACAACACTCTCATGGAGGGCACTCTCAATGAGAATTCTCTCATGGAGGCCACTCAAACAGAGGATTCTCTTAGGGAGAATGCTCTTGGGAAGGAAGCTCTCAAGGAGGGCACTCTTCAAAAAAATGCTCTCAATAAAGGTGCTCCAGTTAGAACCCTCTCAGTGAGGGAGCTCTCAAGAAGAATTCTCTTCGAAAGGCTACTCTAATGAATGTGACTCTCAAGAAGAACACTCTCATGGAGGGACATCTCATGGAGAACAATCTTAAGGAGGATGCTCTAAAGGAGGGCATCCCTCAGGAGACCACTCTAAAGGATGGCATTCTAATGGAGGGCACTCTCTAAGTGAATTCTCTCAACAAGGGCACTCTCAAGGAGAACACTCTCACATGCATAATGCAAGGTGCTCTTAGGGAGAATACTTTGAGGATGTGGAAGAAGATATAAAAGCTACCCATGTAAGCATGTGGTGTTGTTAGTTTAATGTCATTGCAGATCGCTAGGGGTGCAACTATGCTAGAGTTGCTTAGTTTGGGGTCTTTTGGACTAGTTGTATTGCGATTGCCAGGATTACTAGTTTAAGGTCTTTTGGACCCTTAATCAAAAACAAATATATTTTTTTTATTTTTAGGAAGGCAAGTAGCTGGCTTGAAGCATGTCAAGGATTTAATGCTAATAGTGCTACGATGTCATGGCGAGCATGCTACACTGTATGATGTGCTCTGCATTAATTGCAGAGAGAGAGAGAGAGGCAAGTTTTCCCATATTGTCATTATGGCCATAAATAGGGGTCAAACCCTAAAAATTTTTTCATTTTCACCATAAGAGTGCAGAGCCCACATTGGAGCACAAGGTGATCTCGAAGCATGAAGAAATTTTGTTAATCAACTAGTAAGATGAGTTTTTACAGTGAAAGGTCTAAATTTGCAAGTAGGACAATGGCTCCTAAGACTCATCTGACACTTGCCAGGGTTGAGGAGATGAAGATGACCCTAGGGCATGCACCACAAGTGCACGTTCTGGCATGGAAGAGCACATCATTGACCCAGTAGGTTATTATGTCTCCTTCACTTTTTCATTTTCCACTTTCTATTGTTATCTGCTCTTGTTTTACATCCTATTTGTTTTGCATCCATTTTTGGCTACCTGTGTTTTCTGTGGTTACATCATTTTATCCTTTGCATCTCTATTATCATCTTCTCGGTCATGGTAGATGCATAAATGTTATGTCATGGTTGCATGCAAGGCTGTTGAAACTGCCATCACCGTGATTGTCCTAACCATGGGGGTTGGGGTAGTTTAATTTGCTTGATCCTAGCATGTCATAACGTAAAACCCTTGGGAGGGCTAGGCCATGTGTGATGCAGTAACACAACACATGTTTTATTAGAGCATGTTGTCAATTGTTTTGTTGCTACACTTAGCTTATTCACATGTTCTTACTACGTTAGGCTTTCACGCCCTTGCTGTGCTATGTACGAGCGAAGGCTTATGCTACGCTATATACATGGACTACTAGACGTTGCTACGTTGCACGTGTATTACCTTTAAGTATGATGCTAACATTCACTAATTGTGTCATGTAGGGTAGGGCCAAGGCCCAGGCTGATCGTTTTGGAAATGAGAGGGGTCATGTGCCATGTGGCCAATGCCCCTCCTCCCCAGATATGTATGGGAGAGCATGTGGTCTGGTTCAAATAAGGTACATGGGACTTCTTGCAATTCCTTCTCGACTACTTTAGTGTGATCGTTTGGTCTTCCCTAGAGGAGGAGGAGGTATTTGGTATAACAGAAGCCATGTTGCCTGGGGCAAGTCGAGGCATTCTGAGGTTTTTTACCAATGGGATAATCATGAGCAGGTAGGGAGAGGGATCTAGCCAACACTCAATAGGGTTAAGGCATTTAGCCTAGATCTGGGGCATGCCTAAATATAGCTACTACCACTAGTACAACACATTTTTTCTCACATGTTACATGGTGACGTGCTTTCAGAACCCATAGGGGACTGTCTATTGTGCTAGCGGGTGAGTTTTGCAGCCTTGCTCTATTGTGTTGTGCAACGATGGCCATATTGGCCAAATGCTAACAGTGTGTGTTTTTCACTAGGTTCTTTATCAATGATGATGAGGTTCACAGCTGATCAGGTCTACTGGATACAACATAGCTAGCCCTACAGGAGTTCTCTTTTGCTAAAAACCTACGGGTAGGTGTGATCGGTTAGTGCGGGGGAGAATACCATACCTACCCAAGCACGTTTCATGTTCCTTACAATCAGTGTAAGAAGAAGGGTTGGCTAGATAAGGAGTGGGCAGAACCCTTCAAGTCGGTCATGGTTGTAAAAGCTATGGTTGAACTCCCGCTATTCCCATTACCATATAGACCTGGTGGGTCGAACAGTAAGTGTTGCATACTCAAGTGTTTTTGCAATCCCTATATTTCTTGCATCAGCAAGCTGAGCATGTTTTGTGAAAATTGTTGCAGGGACAAAGAAGCCCCAGGAGGTGATGGTGGTAACCACCAAGATGTAGGGGAAAAAAATCTACTTCAAATACGATGAAGTAGAAGCGAGCTAGCGCTGGTTAGACCAAGGGGCCTCAGACTCCTTGGTCAAGAACATTCAAATGATGGGGCTTATGGATCTGGTCATGATCCCAAATTCAAGCATTCCTACCATTGAGATTCTTTCCCTAGTCAACTCCTTCTTTGAGAGGGTGGGCCATTTTTGCATACACGTACGGAGCATGTGGATGGTCATTGAAATCAATAACCAGCTATTTACAGACCTGTTTGGTGTTCCCGCCAATGGCATAATCATAGGGTCGAAGCACAAGAAGGAGTTGATCCTTCATAAGAAGGATATCAAGGAGTGGTTGGTGCTCATTAAGGAGCAAAAAGAGCTCCCCATAGATAAGCTTAAGGATGGCTCCACCATGGAGATTTACCTGTTCTTTCGTGCCCATGCATTCCCCCAACTGCTTACCCAAGGAAAGGTCCTAGGGCTTGATCAGGCCTAGATAATGTGGGAAGTTATGGAAAAAGGGGCCCGTTACAACTAGGCCAACTTCCTATGTAAGGGCTTATAGCTTGGGATTTTGGGACTCCATGAAAAAATAGAGTTCTGCTCCAACATACACTATGCCTTCTACATAGGCTGTCTGAAGCGCTTCATGGAGTTTCTGGTGGTTCAAGAGGATGGAGTCTGGGCCATGCGAAATT
This sequence comes from Gnetum montanum, assembly GCA_015680685.1. Lineage (NCBI taxonomy): Eukaryota > Viridiplantae > Streptophyta > Gnetopsida > Gnetales > Gnetaceae > Gnetum > Gnetum montanum. The sequence goes on along the minus strand of MNCI01013415.1, from coordinate 35,730 downwards.
GCAACCAGATTTCCAACATGTGGATTTTCTAGATCCTCTGGACCACATGAGCCTAAGATCCCCTAAAAGTAATTTGTAAGTCATTGTCTATAACGATCAAGGATTGGGTGGCTCTCAGCATTCATGGCCCAAACAACGTAGGAAAAACACCCCCTACTATATCCAATAGAGTGATGCGAGGGGAATGTCTTATAGTTGAGACTGTGCCCAAGGAGTTGTGAAGGAAGAGACATTCCCTAGCTAGGGAAACTCTTCACATGGAGGAAGAGAAGGGATGAAGATGATAACTTAAGCTATAGAGGATGTAACCCCCCATTGGTAAACTCTTTCGTGTAATGCTTACTTTGCTATTGTTTGCTACACTATGCTACGCTAGGCGGTGTAGCATAGCATGGCATCTACTTTGAAGTAATTTGTTTTGGATTAACGCAAAAATGCTTCTTTGCTAACAGAGGAAGAAAAAGAAGAAGAAGAAGAAGGCAATGAAGAAGTGTCAACCCTTAAGATGAGGGCCATGAATGATGATATGAAGGCCCAAGTTTTGGAAGAAAGGGCCTCGATTAAAAATAAGGGAGCTCTTGTTTCTAGGGTAGGAGCTCTTGTCATTAGGGAGCCTCCTATCAACAAAGAGGTACCTCCATTGAATAAAAAGGGCACTGGTCTACTGAAAGGAAATGCACCAGGGCATGAGTAAGGGTCTCATATGGACTTGGCAGGGCCCTCCACCAAGGCTACGATCATCGTCTTGCATCAGCAAGAAGAAAGACTGCAACTGGACACTGGTGAGTTTGGTGATATGTCTACCTTATTGTAGTCCATTTTGGCCATTTTTGATATGCTTAGTCATGTAATAGGTGCTACTATTGATGTTGTAGGACCCCCTCTGATTCATGCAGAGTCATGGGCTAAGATCCCTGACAAGTTTGTGTTCATGCAGGGACTTGTTGACGACATGATCAAACGCCTTCAGTAAGCAAACCCTAAAGTGGGTAAGTAGTAGTATTAAATGCTCTTTTGTTGTTACACTAAAAACTCTTAAGTTCATTGATTTTGCTATGCTAACATGATTGCTATGCTCTTCGTGTCAAGGCAGCCTCTCGGCTCAAATGGGACCTAGCATGACCTATGAAAGTTGAAGCCATGCCTACACTCACCTACTGTGAGCGTGCTGCCTCGTCGCACATTCGATGAGGGTTACGAATGCATCTTGCACTCGACATTCCCTTTGTGGGAGTATAAGTGGGTTAACAAGGACCTATGGAAATGGGTCCAAAGGGCTGAACAAAGAGAGGTTGACCTGGTCACTGGGGTGGAGGATCTCAAGTCAAGGAACGAGTTCCTCGTAACCCATAACCCTAATGCTGAGGACTGGCGCAATCCTATAGATGACTACGCTAGATTTTGGACTATCATATGTCAGAATGTTGGATCCACTCATGAGATAATTGAATAGCAAATGCAAATGGACATGCTAGCACAGAAGTGTCAAGACATGAAAGATATCAGTGCCAAGGTTTTTGAATGGGGGAAAACCTAGAGAAACCATAAACATGTGTACAAGTTGGAGAATGACACCCATTGAAAACTGTACAAAGACGTTGCTGTGGAGGAATTCACGTATGAAGCATTCGTGAATGCCATCGATGCTTCTAAGGCCTACGCTAAGTTCAAAGAGTAGGTAAACATTACAGAATCTCCTGACTTGAAAGTGGACCTTCCTACAGGAGAGACTGCAACTACCTCCCTTTCCTGAGACCTCTAAGATGGATGATCATGAAAAGGGAGAGAGCCACCACTGCAAATGCTAAACCTAGCAACAGGCATTGGATGAACATCAGGATAGAGGAGGTCTAGCATTGCCTTAGGCTCGATCTAGATTAGATACCCTTTGAGACCGATGCAGGCCCCTCTCAAGTTAGTTTCTTTACTGTGTAAATTCTAATGCTATGTTATAGCACATTTGTTTCCCTAACTGACTACTTCATTCCTAGGATGCAGGCTCCAAATAAGGGTGCAAGGCTCGTAGAGGGAGGGAATGAAGAATCGGCAGAAGGCAATGCAGGGAAGGATGATGTACAAGCAGATGAAGTGGAGGTGAGTAGTGAGGACAATGCAAATAGATACAACCCATGATAGCATGGGATTTTCTTTTTGAAATTCTTGAAATTTTGTAAAAGTTTCGTGAACATTTCCAACAAGTGAAAGTTTTGAATAAAATGAAAGACCTCAGAAAAGAAATCAATTTTGCGTTAACTTGTGTATCATGTAATGTTTTCATGCTTTCATATGCTAGTTTTAGGGCATTTCGGGCCATTGCGTAACATGCTAGAAGGATTATATGTTAACAAAGTGAAAAGCAACAATGCTAGTTTTAGGCCATTTCAGGCCATTTCCAAAAGAGATAGTACATTAACAAAGCAAAAGGCGATGATGCTAGTTTTAGGCCATTTCAAGCTGTAGCGTAGCATGCCAGAAGAATGACATGTTAACAAAGCAGAAAGCAACGATGCTATTTTCAGGCCATTTTAGGCCATAGTGTAGCATGCTAAAAGGATGGCATGTTAACAAAGAAGAAAGCAATGATGCTAATTTTAGGGCATTTCGGACCATAGCATAGCATGCCAAAAGGACAACATGTTAATGAAGCAAAGAAGTGGTGAATGTACAAGGGATGGAAACTTGGCAGGAAGCGGTAGGGTTGTTATGCTATGCGTAGCTACCTCACTCTCGAAAGTTGTGACCTCTGAGCCCTGCTCCATGTCTACATTACTGATTGCTTGTGTTGCTACTTTATCACCACAGATTACCACCTCCTTGCCTGTGTATGGTAAGTGGATTTCCTGGTGTATAGGCGAGGAGATAGCCCTAAGTTTCACTAACCATGATCATCCCAAGATCAGGTTAAACCTAGGCATTTCCTCGACCATGATGAATGTTGCGTCTATGGATAACTAGTCCCCTACTATGAAGTCTACATGAACTATGCCTTTCACCAGGATGTGTGCCCCATTGAATAACCTCAAACACGCTGTCATTGTGGGTTTGATCTAGTCAACTAATCCCAAATTGTCCACAATATGTAATGGAATGACATTTTTGGTAGCCCCATCATCAATGTGTATCCTTCGGATCTGGTGTTGGCCGACCTGAATTGTGATGAAGAGAGGCACCGTAGTCACCTGACTCCCTTTGGGATCTTCCCTAATGATGTCATCACTAAAAGTCAATTGATGTGTCACAGACTCCCTAGGTACAGAGGGAAGCATAACCAAATGGATCGTTTCCTTTTCCGCTGGCATGTTCTCGTCGACTGAAACCATCGTTAACATGCAGATTAGAGCCTCACGGTGGGGTACAGATTTCATGATTAGGTCATACAAGGTCAATGTAGTATTTTTCTACTTTAGAGCTTGCTTGACCTGGGTGAGGGTGTCTAGAATATCTTGGTTGCCCCTTTGTTTAACACTTTCCTCCTCTTTGATTCATCCCAGAAGATGAATCTCTCGAGGAGAGGTGACTTTGAATCCAGATTAAGCTCCTTATTGACAGGGTGATGTAGGTTGCATAGTCATGTCGACATTCATCTTTGGGGGTGAAGGTGCAGATGCAAGGGATGAAGATGTAGGCTTGGGGATATCCTTGATGGTACCTCTATTCAACATCTCACCCACCAAATGGACTTCTCGCCTTGTAGGGCAAGGAGGCTATTCAGCTTTGTTACATGAGATATGAGCCATCGAAGGCATCGTTCTCCTGATGAAGAATGGAGCTAGATGTGTTAATTGATAGGACCACATGGCTCCATGAACAGGTGGTGCAAAGGTGGATGCCTGTGATGGGAATTTCAGGATGAATGGCTATTGCAAGCTTGGGCCAACCGCTAGTGATGCTGGTGCACTATGCTAAGGCACACAAATCACAAATGGCTACAAGGGTGGCCTAGGATCACTGTCAATGTTTATAGAATTAATGACGTAACCAACATTGTTGGCATTAAGGGGATCTATGTGGACATACATAGATTGGTTCTTAGGACGTACTGGGCTGCTTTCATCCAGCACCAATGTTTCCTAGTCGATTAATCTTTGGATGTCATCCTACAACACCAAACAATAATCCATGTTGTGACCACACTATTGGTGGTACTCACAAAACCTGTCTAGCCTGAAACCCCTAGGAACTGGAGGCTCATTGGACAGGGACAAAGAGGAATTCCTAAGAAGCTCGCAGTAGCGTTGATGTCTTGCATTTGCCTCTTTTGACATCTACTAGATAGAATGCTTGCATCACTGGTAGTGTAGACCATGGCCTCGTGTTGGGTTGCATTATCTATGAGGCTTGGTGTATTTGAGAGTGCATGTAGTAAGACATCTATGACGGTTGTAGAATAGGCAAAGAAGTTCATGGGGTCCACCACGTGGACGGGCCTGGGCCCACCACAGTGGGTGGAATAAACACTAATGTAGGAATAGAGGCAAAATTTATGTATGTTTGTGAAGTCGACATAGCATGAACATGTGGTAGGGTAGCCATGGTTGGCGTGTTATGTGCCACATGAATGGACTACTGAACAACCTGCAAAGGGATAGTAGCTACAAATGGAATAGGCAAAACAGGTGAGAGTAGGCATTGAAGCATCATAGAATTTGTGTGGCTACACATAGTAGTTGTAATCATGGGTTGCGAAAGTGTGGATGTAATTACAAAGGGAGTAGTAATAGATGAAGGCTTGGCCCAAAAGGACTAAGTAGGAGCGATAGGAGTGGGGTCGATTGGACCTCCCTCATCCGATTGGAAATCAAGTTCCTCCTACCCATCCTAGAGAGCATCATCTTGGTTAGACGTTATGTCTTGTTACTCCCTAAGCCTAGCCAACTGGATCAGTTGGTCTATAATCCTTTGATAGACTTGTGTTAAAGATAAAGAAACATAGGGAGTAGGAACAAACTCCTTCCCATTGCAATAAGCGAACTCGAACCTACATTTGTCCTCGAGTTTGTGTATGTCCAAGGGTAGATTAGCCTACACCTTTGCACATAGGAAACTGTAACGCTCGTGTTACTAGGCTAATCCCTCAAGTCCTTGATTTTGGATCCTGAGAGATCGACGTGCCTCCAGTGTCAGATTCAGCAATTGTTCGGCACCAGTAGTGCCTTGAACCATGATGGGGTCTTCAACGTTGAAGGAAACTTCCATGTTGAAGGCATTGGTAACAGTAGTTGAAAAAGCCATTGTTAAGAAAGTAGTTATGCAAAAAAGTGTAAAAGTTATGCAAAAGAGTGCAACTGAACAAGGAAACTAGAAAACAACAAAAATAAGGCTTTACGTCTTTCTGGATTCCAGAGGAACCGTCGAGGTGATCAACCTACATCACAAAATTCGTAAAAAACCATAAATGGGTATCACATTTATGCCAATGTGCAATAGGGTGCAGAATGCATGAAAGAATACCATAATATGGGAAAGCTAGCTAGCGACCAAGAAGGCTTTGCGTCTTGCATGATCCCCTAGGGATCATCGAAGTGACCACTCTGTACCACGCAAGATGGGATATAGAATGCATGCATGACTACCGTAAGATGGGTAAGCTAACTAGCAGTCAAGAAGGCTTTGCATCTTGTAGGATCCCTGAGGGACTATTGAAGAAATTTCTCGGTACCACACAAGATGGGGTACAAAACGTATGAAAGACTACCGTAAGATGAGCAAGCTAACTAGCGGTCAAGAAGGCTTTGCATCTTGTAGGATCCCCGAGGGACCGTTGAAGCAATTACTCTATACCACGCATGATGGGGTATAGAATGCATGCAAGACTACCATAAGATGAGCTAGTTAACTGGCAATCAGAGGCCTTGTATTCTTTAGGGCTCCCGAGGAACCACCGAGGTGATTGATCTACACCACACAAAGTGCAAACAACTACAAAAGGGTGTGACGTCTACGCTTATGCATATTAGGGTGTAGAAGGCTCACAGAACTACCATGACATGAAAAAAAGGTACCAAAAGGACCTCCTTCTAGCACTAGAAAATTGTAGTGACCAAAAACATCGATGGCTAGAAAACACCAAGGGGTCGACGGGCGTAACAGTTTCGACCTCGAACCCGCAGGAGGGCCGTGCTGGATGTGTGCAGATACAGGGCACCCTGAATGGTCTGGTCAATTAGATAGGGACTTAATCAGAGTCTATATATCCTTTTGCAAAATATAATTTGGAAATAGGAATGAAAGCTATAAAGTAGAAAAAATAGTGCAAAACTGCCACACCTGCTATGCTGTAACTGTGAGCCTACCATGTCGTAATTGCACCGTCAATGTCTGAAGACGTGTGCCAATGGTCCAATTAGGTGAAGTGCATTGATGTCGCACAACCACCTGCATGCCTTTCTATGCTTTGTAGTGTACCATGCTTGGCATAGCATAGCACCTTGTCATGCATTACATACATGTGTGTTGCATGCTTGCTATGCTATGCTATGCTACGTAGTGTAGCAACTGGTCTTAGTCATGAAAACTTTGTCAATTTGCAAACTTTGCTTCCGTGAGACTTGTAAACTTGTTGATTCCACCCTTTGAGCTGCCTTCTGTCTCTTCTGTAGGATTGCTACGCCTCACTACACCATGTAGCTCAGTGTAGTGTAACAGCAGACATGGTCTGCTACTTCCTGACGGAAAGGAACATTGTTGAAGGACTTGAAATTGGGCGTGAGA